>OY757906.1:72859942-73391424 GCA_963585895.1 Sepioteuthis lessoniana | reverse complement strand
ATAAGAGCAATCTTTAATTCAGTTATCAGAAAACATTAAATTGTTACATTGATTAGCTTCATATAGATTCAAAAATGCTAAAAACATTCAAGAGTAAAGTTGATAATAAAAAGTAAATTACTCTGGCTTCTTATAGAGATTCCATGCTTGAATCATTCCAACAGAAAATCCTTCAATGCATTTATTTGGTGGAATCTAAATATTGTAAAAAAAAACAAAAGAAAATTTTAAGCTTTGATATAAAATGAAATATTTTAATTTACAAATAAAACAAACATTTTTTAGCTAATAGTCTCAATATATCTATTCCTATTTTTAGATAGGGCATAGTCAACCATTATAAATCATTAATTTTGATGGATATTTTCTTTCATCTTAATTTTTAGTTGATTTTTTTATCATAACTTATTCAGATTGTCAATCTATAACAGTAAGGAAATGGCATAGATCTATATATTAAGTGGATTATTTCATCAGGGGAAAATTTTGTAACATTTTTCTCTTAATTATCCCAGTCATCTACAATGAATAGATAAATAAAAAAGTGTGAAAGGTACCAGATACCAAGTAAAATAGCATCTGCAGGGCCAGCACACAGCTGTGCAACAAATTTGCTAGTCAGAAATGATAAAGGATAATCTCATGGAGAGATTTGAACTTATATTCTCTTTGCTACAGGGAAGCCTAGTTAAATGCACCAGCTGCTCTAATCAAAGTCATTGACTTGTAGAAGCCCAAATCAAAACTTTTTAACTCAATCCTTATCATTAATCTTTTTCCATAAAAATTTTATTCCTTTTTTTATTTTTTTTATTTCTAACACAAATAGTACTAGTAGCATCTTTGATTTTTTTTAGATGAAGTAACTGTAAGAGGAATGTTTCATAACCATAGATAATTCCCTTTTTAGTCAGGATGAATTATCAATTAAGAGTACTCTTTCTCACCATCCGTCCCTAACAGCCATCACACTTGGTAAGTCCTCAAGACGGCATCTAGTGCCCACACAGAATTAATGAATGTCAGTTTTTGCTGATAGGCCAACACTGATGTGTCCATGTATTGGAGTCCATAGGAAAACGTTATTTATGAATTCATTCTTATTTCTCCAGTATGTCTTGTGCATATTGGATGGTTTGTGTGATGGAAGGGAAGTGGCTGTGCAACTGTTCTTTCATCTTAATTTTTAGCTGCTTTTTTTCATCAAAACTCATTTGGAGGAGTCCCATAATGGAATGGCTAAAGTGCTGGACTGTGACAATCTAGTAATTGAGTTCAAACTCCAGTTGCGCAATTACATTCACTTTTGGTCTAATATCTTTGGGAAAGATATGAAGCCTCTTATCTTCCCAGCTCTGGGTTAAATAGCACCACTACTGTTGTTCTACAAAGATGGCTTTGGCATTAGATAATCCATGAAGGTTGATATGCCATTAAACAACTCATTTGGGTAATCAATCTATAACAATTAGAAACAACACAGATCATAAAGGATTTCATAGCATTTTCCCTTTTTAACCAGACTTCCCTGTGGTAAAATGGGAGATGATTTTGAATCTCACAAACAGCTTTTATCCATGACCAGAAAATCCAGCAAACACTTGTGCACGACATACGGAATCACTGGACAACTATTTCGACCTTATTAGGTCTCATCAGCAGTGTATACCGTGATCTTCCCCCACTTGAGATTGAACCAGCAACCCCAGAATTACAGAGGACATGGTCCCCTCCAGGGCCACGTCTTCCCAAGAGGATTGGGAATACTTGTCCACATAATTATTATAACTTCAAAGGCAAGGAAATAGATATACATTTTCTTTTTTAAATAGAGAAATTATATTATAAATTGAATTACCATGACTAGAAAATCAGGCGAACACTTGTGCGCGACATACAGAACCACTGGACAGCTGTTTCAACTTTATTAGGCCTCATCAGCAATGTATACCATGATCTCCCCCTTTGGATTGGTGGCTCAGTGGTAGAGTTTTGGCTCTGCATTCTGGGGTCGCTGATTCAATCTTCAGTAGAGGAGATCATGGTATACACAGCTGATGAGACCTAATAAGGTCGAAACAGCTATCCAACAGTTATGTATGTCACGCGCAAATGTTTGCTGGATTTTCTGGTCATGGTAATTCAATTTACAATATAATTCCTCTACTTAAAAAAGAAAATGTACAGCTTTTATCCAATCAGCACTATTTATTTTTTGTAATAAATTGAGAGACCAAGTTAGCAGCAATAAAAAAGACAACTAAAACATTAAAATAAAAGAAAATACAAAACAAACTTAATGATAAAGTGACAGCATAATTTAAACATTTTATCAAAAACAATTGATTTCTTCTAAATTAAAAAACATAAGAAATTTTACAAGCTAAATTAACACAATGCCCAAAATTAAAGATTTAACAAATTTTCATAACATAAATTATAGAATTATAAAAATCTAATGAAAGATAAAATTATTAAAAAAATGAATTATCAATAAATTTCGTGCTCAAAAGCAAAATGATGAATTCATTTGAATTCTTAGAAATTGTTACACAGCAAATCATTTACATTAACATTGTATGAAGAAAAAAATGAAGATTCATTTATTAACAGGGAAAATCATTTTGCTGAAGAAAAAAAAATGGCTAACCATCTTGTCATTGAAGTTTGCTTTAAGTAATGACATTGTGTACCTGGAGAAAAAAAAAACAATTTTAACACTCAAAAAAGATCAACTCATGGAATATACAACTTGAAGACAAAATAAAAACCAAGAAGGTGCATCATGTGGCATAATGGTTAGTGAACTAAGCAAGTAGATTATTGTTAGTAGACCATCATTGGTAAATTCAATTTTCACAGATGCTCCATACTTCTGGTGGTGTGCCAAACTAAACTAAGCTAAGTAAATTACAAATAAAAACTTAGAAGTATAATCATAAACAAAATATAAAATTAACACACCAATAAAAAATATATAAATGGCATCTTTTATTACATATAATCTAAATAATGATCCAAAAACATATGGTAATGCAGTTTTTGTCACTATTAAAATTTGCAAACTAGAAGAATGAAGTATTTTCCAGTCCAAACATGTAACCAGATTCAGAGTTTTTAATTAGGTATATACCTTAGCATATTATATTCCAGGCCTGTTAATGGTGCAACTGAGAGCCAGAACTGGAGGCGTGTTGAAAAATGTTTGATTTTCAGAAATTTTGAAAGAAAATTAGTTAACTATTTTTGAAAATACTTAGAAAAACATTTTGACCCATACCTGAGGATAATAGAATGTGCTGAAAGTTAGATAAAATATGTATTTTTGTTGTGAACACTGATAAGAATTAAACAAAACAAAGAGGTAGTTAAGATTTCTGGTAAAAGATATGATCCACATAATGTTGAAACAGAAATATTGACACTATTTACAAGTTTCACTGAACCCTTTATTCAATCTACTCTAGGGATGGAATAAAGAGTGCAGTTCAAATTTTCATCAAAGTTACAGGGTTCAACAAGCAAGAAAAAGGCTGGAGAATATCAGTCATCTCAGAAATATAAACAAATAAAACAAAACCATTTTTAGAAAGTTTCAAAACCTTTAAAGCTGGATTTTTACCTGATCTGGATGTGTAATGTTTGCAAAAGTTTTTCAAAACTATATTTGCAAAAATATGAGCATGTTTTCACTCCAAGTTTAAAAAATGAAACTCAGAAATAAGCATAAAAATGTTACTGAATGATTTATAACATACTTTTTTATTTATTTTATGGATAAGGATGAAACAAAAAATAACCATTGGCAAGTGTGAACAGAAGGAACCTTTAATATTCCATGGGTATATTTTCCATACTTTTCAGAATAAAAATGGATTTCATATTCACTGGTTTGATTATCATTTCTTGCAATATATCCAGCTATGTACATGAGAGTCATTTTTATTTCATCAGAAAGAAATGGTTCTAAATTTTCCAGATTGTCAAATATTTCTGAACCTTCTTCAGAAAGTTTATAATCACAAGAATGCACATTGGTGATCTGGCTTAACATCAAAAGTATCAATATTTACATTTTGATTTAAAAGTAAAGATTAATACTTAATATGCAGCTTTTCAATACACTGTTGGACATATATAAAATACATGCCACCTGATCTTTGACAAAGTTTACTAAATTCTAAAGTAGCACATATTTATGGCTTGTAGCTCAAAGGTGTCAACAGACTAACAATCTAATTGCAAGTATAGTGTATGGTAGTATCAGTATGTCTGGATAATTGTTTTATATTATTACCTTAACTACTAGCCATTTGACCAAACTCAATGATAAAATCAAGTTGGCTATCATTCAGATCTAATTTCAGATTGTAGTGGGTTATTGTGTAGCTTATCAATTTGAAGGGTCTTAGAATTAAAAATTTTCCAAGTCTAAACCTTGTTTATGAAGATGACAGTATCATTCTTATCCGTACTTATTCCAGACTGAGTGAAAAGTGCATTATATGTTTTATTTTCTGAAAAAACTTCAAGGCAAGTAGAAACCCATTGTATTTTTATGGGCTTTGGAGTAATAGAAATTTCATTTAAATCTGAAAGTTTATCTAATCTTTCAGATTCAAAATGATATAACTGTTTAAGATGTACACATTTTGCAACTCTTTTTACTCCATTGTCAGAGGTAAGTATCTTTTCTGTGAGCCACAAATTGCAAATATTTTTTAACAGATGAACATAATCAAAAAGCAAATGTTAAATTATCTTCATTTAACCAACATTTTTCAATGTTTATATCTGAGTTTCAATGAATATGAGATATAATCTTTAAAAACTTGATTTGCTTGGCTGCCATCACATATAATAGCCTTTATATCAGCTGGTACAGAGGTGATGGCCTGAACTATTAACTCTGTTCAAATAAAAGGGCTGAGGTTAATTTTGAAATTGGAATCAATCTTGTAAGAAATTTGGACCCCTCCTCCCATTAAGACATATCAACATTATTATACCAAGTAGAGATGGGTTGTCAACTGACTTACCAACTAATTGTTTACCATGAGATAATATTTTCTTGATATATTCTTTACCCTTTTTGATTGGCATTAAGAGTATTACTTACAGAGAGCAAAAAAAGATTTTTATTAAGTTTTGGAACTTTTGATACCATCCTTCTTAATGTTGTTAATGATGGTAATTGAAAATCCTGTCTTAATCTATTATAAAATGACCATAGTACTCAAAAGCATGTATTACTATATCTGAACTGCATTTCATTTCAACCATTTTGAGGGCCACTGCTGAAAAGTGCTGACTCAAGATATCCTTCTTGTGATCAAAAGACATAGAATTTAAATAACAGATAATTTCTTCCAATGTTGACCAAGTATCATGTATGGTTTTTGGACAGGCAACTAATATAACACTTAACTCCATAATGAAAAATTTGAAACCGCAAATTTTTATAAATTCTCAACATAAGGATAACTTTTGAGGACTGAACAGTTAAAATATTTTTATCCAAAAATGTTACAAATGAACACACAAAATCTTTTTTGTTGTTGATTAGACTTTCTTTCAAATCTATATAATTAATTTTATCTAATTCTAAAAATGCATTCATTTCATCAATTTGATTTCAAGCAGTACTGGAGTTTGTTTTTTTATATCCATTCAAACAGCAGAGGGTGTTCATAATTGACTCTTTGACACATCTGGTCATACAGATGGTGAATTATCAGAGTGCATTTTTCTATGAACTTCTATTGTATCAAAATTTTGAAAGCTAATGTAATTAACAAATAACTGTATTGTTTTTAACAATCAGATTGGCATTTGAAACTGATTTTCTCAATCACTGTCTCATCATTGTGATTTGAAAAATGATAAAATGATATTTTATCCATCTCACACACAGTTTCGTTTTGCTGGTTTCTGTAATTTGTTTTGCAAACCAAGATAACACTTTCAGGGCATTGCTGTAAACTAGGTAACATCTAGAAAAATAATAAGAAATATCCAGAGTATAAAAAAGAGAATTCATTTTTGAACATTTTTTGTCAAGCATATTGAATCAACTTCTAACAGAAAAATATTGAACCAGTGACAATTAAGCAAACTTTTTTACCATACTTTTTAAAAATCTTAGAAGACCCTATAAAAATGACTGATTAATTTTGTCCACATTCACAGTGTTTTCATAATATCAAAAACTGATATTGAATTAAATATCTAGAATTTAATCTTAATTATATATCATTAAATTTATGTAAAAACGTATGTCAATGTTTTTTCCTTCATTTTGTAATACAAAAATATAACATTTGTATCTATTTTACATTTAATGGTAGATTTAAATTAACCTAAAATAGTTTAATGAGACCACTGACAAATAATGGCATTTTATTTTAATTCTACATAAATAAATTTCACAGCAAGAACGGAAGCATATAAAAAAAGTCTTCAGAAAATCTAAACCTCATGGAAGAAACAAAGAATGTTGTTTTTTGTTTCTTTTGAGAAGAACCTTAATAAATTTGAAATGAAAAACGTTAAACAAACTTAGAAAGAAAAATATTTAATAAACTTTAATTTAAAAATGTTAAATAAGCTTAAAATTCAAAGTAATAAGAAGACCAAGATACCTACATACCATTTTTGCATAGCAAATTACAGACTCAAAAGTTTGTTTTACAATCTACATAAATAACTACAAATGAAATAAATCTTATACTTACTTATTTTAACTAAATGAATTAAATGATATTCCAAATGTAAGAAAAAATTTTGTAAACTTTAAGCCAATAACACAGGACTAACAAGTTCAAACGCAAATGCAAACTAAAACTATAATGCTATACTACTAAAATCAGTTTCAAGTTCTGTCTCCTCTGTTCATTATGACTTGGCCTCTCATATAGAACACCATGGTATATACTGGAAAAAAGGTCAAGGGAGATAATACTGAATGAATTTGATACATTCTTTACCTATTTGAACTCTTTTAGAAGACATAGCAATAATGATACTTCAGTGATGATTAGTATTGACAAATCACCATATTCTATACATAAAAAGTGAATTGAAATGAAGTAGAGGCTGCCAAAGGAGGCACATCTAAATGAGTTTTTCTTAAAGAAAACTGTTTTCAAGTGAATGGTGAAAATGAGAAGAGTGGTGAGCATTATAAGAAACTAGTTGTGAAGCAGACAAAGCAAATGAGTGCTAAGCTCAAACAATGAAGTAATTAGCTCAAAGGTTAACAATTCTTGTGGTGGTGTGGTATGTACTAAAAAAAATTAATTAATAATCTAAAACTTCAAAACCTTCTTAGATTTCTTCACAAAGTTTTATGTAATATATAATTGAATTATTTCATTGGTGATTTCATCTTTAAGGTCATAAAAATAGGTTTATTTTTGCCCCTGTAATATATCAAAATTCATTTGCCTCCATATCTCATATTTTAAAACCTTAAAAGCAGATTTATTTTTGTCTCACCACAACTCAGTAATATTTATGTACCATGATCAGTTGACCTGCTAGACAATTATATGAAATAACTTACTACAACAAGAAATGCCAAGAAACTTGTTTCTCATGACCTCTAAATGACAAAGGCAGACAGAACTTTTTTTTTTCTCTCTCTCTCTCTCTCTCTCTCTCTCACTCACACACACAAAGTTCTGCTCTATATATATTCTGGTTCTAGTCTAATGGTTATTGACTAAAGACTGTCATCTGTTGCCTTGAATAATATGCATGATAATATCACTTATGAATATGCATGAGTTAACATAAAAACTCAAACCTGTGAATGCACATCACTCACATTAAAAATGGCTGCTTACACAAAAGACATGAAGCAGCATGTTCTTTTTGCTTCAGGTAAGTCAAAGTTGTCACACATGTATGTTTCTTAGTTAAGGTCATTTTCTTGGTTGTAGCAAGAACTTTTGTATGTACAAATATATATAACTGCCACCTTGGATTCAAGTATGGGCATCACATATCATTTTGTAAAAAAATAATTAACTATACCAGGAAAAGACATGGTTTTTTAAGCCAGCAAAACTTAATATATCTGACACAAATTCAGCACCAGATATTTAATCTCATGAGAAACTTGTAACACAATTTCTATGTATTTCAATATGCATTTAAAGCCCTCACACTGACTTGCATTTTCTACAGATGTGACAGGTATTGTTGCAATTGGTAGCTATTTAATAATCCTCCTGTTCTCCTTTCATGTTTTCACCAACAATATCTGCAAAGAACTGTACAGGTGAACTGGAAAATGCACATAAATGACATTGAAGTGTTTAAAAGATGTCAATGCAAAATTGAGGCTTGAATCCTTAAGTATAGCCTAAGATTGAGCAGATATCTAGTCAGAATAAATGATAAACTCTTTTGGGAAATTTTCTAGGAAGACATAGTAAATGAAAAGCAACTTCCTCATAAGCCAAAAATGAGGTACAAGGAATGTTTGAATGTTTTCACTTAAAGCAGCAAATAATCATGACAACTCGAGGGACTTGCTTTATTCAAAAGGAAAATTACTTTTGAACAATCCCAAGAATCAGTGAAACATCAATTAACCCTACAGCTACCATCTTCTAATTCAGATCTTCAAGAGATATTTATGCTATGATGAAAAAAGTTTCTTTTTTTTGTCTGAATTAGGGCTTGTCAAGAACAGCCAGTTAATTAGACCAAGCCTCTCCAATAGCCCATCTAGCCTAAGAAAGAACCAAAAATAGAGTGTTGCAGTTCACATGACCACTATCTCCAGGATCAACTACCAGGGCTCCATCTTCAGGTGAATTCAAAAATAAAAATCACAAAATTAAAACAAATATCCATCTTTTTTTACACCTATCAACAAAAAACTGATAACTTTCTGTTAAATAACAAGAGAAAGATTTTTTAAACATTTCAAAACCCAAAAGTTGACAATTTTATAAATTGCATTATTAATTAACTTGGTTTTTTTATGTATAAAAGAAATATTATAATTGTATAGCTTAAATCCTACAAACAATTTAGGAATTTCCAAAAACATTGTTTACACATTTTCGTTCACTTAAAAGTTTACATATCTTCATGAGGTCATCTGTGTATATAGCAAGACATTTTATAAACATATAAAAACATACATTTTAAGAATACAATTGTGTTAAATGTTTATTAGGTTCAGCTTTTACTCTAGCAAAAATTTCCTAAGAAACATTTTCCTTCTCAAAAAAATAGAAATCTATATAGAAATGATAATTTTTTTTGTAATAAGAATGTTTAATAATGTGCATAAGCAGAAAGCTTTTTAGAATTTAGCAACAATTCCATTTTTTGAAAAGAAAAATAAATTAACATTGCAAAATATCTCCTTACCTATGCAAAGAAACCATATTTTCTGAGAGACCAGCAAAACTGGAAGCAATAGTATTGATTTCAATTTGTTTCAGTTGAACTTGCTGTAACAAATCTTCAGCAGTAGCAGAATCATTTTGGGGACAGTGAAGCATGTAATCACTCCGAAATAATCCCAAGCATAAAGGCTATATAATATAACAAGATAGGGATTAAGATAATCCATTAACTAGATATTATAAACAAAAACAATTAATGTTAAAAAGTACAAAGCAGTAAATATGATACTACTTCCATCTTATAATAGTTATTATATTTAGTGTATGAAATTTATATGCAAATTAAACAAAAAAAAAACAGTCATAGAACTAACTTTATTAAACATTAACTTTTCTTAAAGAGAAATTGAGGATGTCTTAATTATTCATTAATTTTTACTAGTATTTATTATTACTAGTCCATAACCTATCATTTCACTAAGGGATAATGAAAAAATCACTTTGAATTGCCAACAGTTTTCACTTTTATCATAAGTATTACATGTTTTTTCAGAGATAAAATGCAATTATAATCAAAGATCTTAAAGCAGACTTGATTCTTTAGCCTTGATATGGCAACTGGTCTAGGAAAAGAAAAATTCTAAATTCAAACCAGCTGTATTCTGCTTTAAAAAAATTGACCATATAAAAAGAATATAGATGACAATATTAACTTACATTTTGATTACATCCTCAACCACATACCAGATAAGATCCCAGAAAGGAATTTTTTATCTATGAAGATTTACTTAAATTTTTATAAGTATCTTTAGTGAAATTTAAGATTCGTAAGTTACAATTCACTATCTACCTTCCCCATATTACAATTCTGAATATGTTCAAGATATCAGAATAAAACATTGATTATGAAAAAGAAACAAAAACAATTTTGTGCAATTTTTTCCATTCCCCTACACAAAAAAAAATTAAGATAGGGTTATAAAAACATTTATACCTGCTTCTTCTTGTCTTTATTCTTATAAACAGTTTCATAGATATCCCACAATTTCTTGGTAAAATCATCAATTGCAATAACACTGTAACAAGATAAATAATGAATAAAAACAATTCTGAAAAGTACCATATACCTAGATTATTAATTCAAATTGATTACATAATTCAAAGATCAATAAAAATAAAATTCACTGATTCTTTGAAACTGTCAGCACGATATTTCAGGCTGACCACTATTTTACTATACATGATAAACCTAATTTTGAGGATTCAAAGAGGTCATATCAAATACTAATAATAAAAGTCTTAATATTGTGACACTATGAACCTTTGGTGTGGTAGTATATACAGTAAGATATATGTGTTCGCATATATGTGTAGTTGCAAGATAATCATGGTGTAGATTCATATATACAAGTACGTGTAAGCCTAGACATATCCACAGACATGCATTTGTGTAAGCATATGCTAAGTATGTGTTATAGGTATGGATATGTTGGTGCACATATATGTTTATCTGCATATGGTAGACATAAGAGTAAGTGTAGGTACATATATGTATTTTGATATCAACCCTTGTAAGTTATTTAATGCCAAATCCTGTTTATACATATATATTAAATATATATGATTTGCAAACAAATAGTTTGTAAGTCACATTTTAAACAAGTCAGAGCACATTTGTCTGCACACAGTTAAATAGCTTCAAGTATTGCTATCTAACACTAACAATTCAATTTAATATCAATTATTTGTTTGTACACAGTTAAATAGTTAAAGTTCTATTTGACTCATAGAGAAAAAGGTACTACCACTCCAGGTCAAAATGGACCTGGGAGTTGTAGACAATTTGCTCTCCCAATGCTGTAGCAGTACTTCTTCAGAGTCTCTCTTAATGCCTCCTAGATAACTTTTCACTCTAACTCTGTATTTAGTTTATCTCATCCTGATTTACTGATCTCAAACACCAGAGAAACAAATAACAAGTTGCCTATCAACACTGGTCCAACAAGATTTTATGAGACCACCATCTATATATTTTCATGTCAACAGAGACCATGTTTCTTATTCAAAGATACTCTTGCATGTGAAACGTGTGTTGCCATTTCTGCCTTGGAGGTAAATCAACTATTTCACAACAAAGCTCCAGGATTGGAGCCGCACCATCAGATGCAGTTTAGTGTCATATCCAGAACACTAGTTGGGGAGGGTCTTACCTCTCTGCAGAGATTCAGTCGGCATATTCTACAGCCCTAATTGACTAGGCTGTATATGTATTCTAGTGTATGAGTACATATGTGTATAGTTGCAAAATGACCATAGGTATGTATGTGTGGATATCCATATTTGTGAGGGTGTTTGTAAGCATACATTGAGTCTGTGTGTTGTGGGCATGGATGAGTGTGTGTATATGTGACCATACATATTTTGTGCATTCACTTGTCCCAGTCAAAGTGGAGTTGTCAGATAAGGCTCAGGCCAAAACTTATGACTTCAATTTTATCATCACACTTTAAGGTGTCCTGGAGACATACAATACAGTCTGGCAATATTTTTATGTCCAGTCTATGGATGGCCAAGGCCTTGAGAGTAGGGAAAGATTCACCCCTGCATATATACAGGTGCAGCCAATTAATTAGAGATTTGCACAGGATAGAAAAGTGACACAGATCCTTGTGTCACTTTGTAGCAAGTTAAAATATTCACAGTACACATGGCAGAGAGCAGAACTGAAAACAGGTCCAGAAATGATACACATAACCCCCACCATCTATGAGTAAGTCCAGTCTTTAAAAACTTGTCTGACTTTTCTTTTTCCTTGTGACACCACCATCTCCTGGGCAGCATTTAATGTGGAATGTATCTGAAGAATGCAATAACATTTCGGTCTGATATTGTGGCATAACAGACTATGCAGAAGTGCAACAAAAAAGGCACAATACAATGAGCAGTGCACAGCAACAGAAAAGGTGATTACATCACAATATAAGTAAAGTAAAGTTAGCGACTGTAGTCGAGGGTGACCTGAAGTCTCCCTTTTTAATAGCTACTACACCAAACACAATATAATGACCATTTATTTTTCTGTCTCACATTTTTCTGATGTTCCTAATAAAAAAACTGTTTACATTTGGTATGCAACAGTGATAGTCTTCCATTTTAATGTTTTGGAATGACTGCAAAACACAAATACCGACGGGGGTGTCCTCATGGTTCAATGGTTAAAGCACTGGATTGTAGAGTTGTAGTAAGTGAGTTCAAACTCCAGTCGCACTATTACGTTCACTTTCGAACAAATACCCTTGGGAAAGGTATAGAACCCCCTTATCATCCCAGCTAAGGGTTAAATAGTACCACTAATGTTCTTCTAGAAGGATGGCCTTGGCATTAAATAACCCATGAAAGTTGATATGCCATTAAACAAAGAACACAAACCGAACAAACACTGTCCCAGATTAGCATCTACCTAAAAACTAATTTCTCACATGGGCAGCTCTATGTAGTTATGGGCAGAGTTCGAAATCCTGAGAGGCTGTGAATCCTCATCAAAAAATCAAAAAGAAGGGAAACACAAATACATCAAAAGCAATGTTGTTTATTCAGAGATTTTTTCTTGATTAAAATATTTATGATATAAGATTTTGAAAGTGATATGCATGTTAAGCATAAATAAATGAAAGATTTTAACAAAGTATTTTATGAGCATTAAAACCCATATATTATGTATGGTGAATAAATCTAATCATTTTGTTGTACACCCACAAGTCAGTCTTTTTTTCACTTTGGTTTACATATTTTCTTGGTGCATAAAAACATAACATTATTTTATGAGAAAAGTGTTATGAATAAAGAAACCTACCTTTTCAGTGACTTTTGAAGAAAATCATAATCATTAGCAACTTTATGTATAAGAAGATTAAAGTCAGTTTGTATAATTTTTGCTTCATCATAAACTGATTTTGGTATAACGGAGGGAAATAACATGAATGGAGCATAGCTGACCACCTCAGATGATGATGGAGAATTTGATGTCCGCATTAAAAGGCCTAAAATAAAAAGAAAACCAACTACTTATATATATATATATATATATATATATATATATAAAGAACATGACTATACATAATGATTAATAATCAATATTTTTTATTCAATAGTCCACACAAAAAAAAATGAGTGATTGTGTATATATATATATATATATATATATATATATATTTTGAGTCATAGTAATCTTTGGATGGCTATTTTTCTCATCAATAGACACCAACATTATAGATGAGTAGCAGTAGTTTCCTGTCTGAACCATTTGATCCTCGCAATTGACCTATGAACATGTTGATCCACTTTCAGATTCATCCATCCTGCTTTATATCCACCATGATGCATCCCATGGTTTGCAGTGCTACAGGCTTGTACTAGTTATAACATACTCTAATTTAAGTCCATGCTGTCAATATACCTTGATGATTATAAATATGCTAAAAGGAATTAGGATTTCATTTTCTTCCTTTTGCCTTAAAACTAATAATTTCATATGAATATATAACAAGGAGGCAAATTGTTGGATTTTTGCCTTTGTTATATTAAGAAAGAAGTAAACAAATGAGTAGACGAGAATATTGGTGAGTTCCAAAAACTTTAATGTCAGCTAGAGACGAAATCCCTTGTACTGTGAGTCATACAAATAGAAAAAAACAGTTGCAAATGTCAGAACAGGAATTAAGCATTCAACCTGAAGTTTCAAGGTCCAGTTGGTCTAGGAGGAAGGAATTAATGATAAAGGAATGGTCTCCTAAAGGAAACAGAGGCTCAAATTTTGAATGCACTCTCTTTGTGTTGATGTGGTCTGTCTGCTGCTAGGGTCAGTCAAAAAGAGAGGAAGAGAGAGCATTACACAGCCTTTTATATTGCCCGGGAAAGTGATCTGAGCAGAATGGCATAAACCATCCTCATTGGTCAAAAATATAAAATCAAAACTTCAACGGCCAAAATAATTCTCGCACTAAATAATTTTAAATTCTTTCTTTCTGCTACAAATATAACTTTGTGTCAGATTTCATATATATATTTACCAACCCCCCCGCTTCGGCAGGATATGACAAAAGGTCAATTTTTAAGCAGAGTTTAACAGGTTTGAATTCAGGTTTTCCTTCTCTTAGACTAGTTGCCTCACCAAGGCTGAAGAACCTAGTCTGCCCTACTATTTACCCATAGCTGGAGGGAGAATAATTGGATTCATACCTTTCCCAAGGGTATTAGTACTATGTGAAATGCAATCAGTCTCGTCTAGGATTTGAACTCATGCCACCGTGTCCATTTCCTATGACAATAACCATTACACCACGGGCACCTCCAATTTCATATAACCAAGAAACATATATAGATTAATGCACTTATTTTCAGCTAAGTTTATACCTGGCACAAGACCACAAATATGGAGCACTCAGAAACAAACTTACTATAGAAGTAATAGTCTGGAGATCTAGCTTGTTAATTATTCTACGGAGCGATGTCCTCTACAAATGTATCATAATTGAACATGTCATTATAATAATAGCAATTTATATATTCACATAAAAAGTTTACTTTATAGAATTAAGAAATTACAATATTAAAGTAAAGAGAGAAGAATGTTGTTTCAGTCATTTACCAGACTAATACAAAAAAATAGGAATTCAGAGAAAAAGTAACTGGTTATTTTTCACCTGAACACTTTTACGATGTATTGTTTTTACAAGCTTGAACCATTTGTTTTTAAATTATCTGATAGACAAGGTTATCTATAATGAATAAATTATTTTGAAAATTTAATCCAATCTGCTTTATTTTGATCACAAAACGTATTCTCCATAACTAGGAATATTTAAATTAAAACTAAACTCTCTATAGAAATATACTTACCATGTGTTAAAGCCCAATCTTTTGCTTGAGTCACAATAAAAGAGAGATTTTCTTTGATAGATGATTCAGAAGTGAATAAAGTAGCTGCCATTTTCTCTGAAGACAAAACATAAAAATAATTTTTTGTCAGTTATAATTACATTATTCAAATTTATCCAAAACACTCAAATCAGTTCAAACTAGTATATACTTATGTAATGAACAAACTTTTAAGACCTATTTCTACACCCCAACACAAAAGTCGTGTGTGTGTGTGTGTGTGTGTGTGTGTGTGTGTGTGTGAATTTATTTTATAGAACATGGAAGTTTTATAATTTAGAAAGCTCTCAAAGATCACAACAGCTTTTGCAGAGTGCATGTGACCTATAGACTGTATGTCATAAAGGCCAGGAAAGATCATTTATTCAAGATTTTGTGAATAAAAGAATTGTTAGTATTATCATATTATCCAGCAATATCCAGTATTAAGCAGAATATTAAAAGATTATGTTGTCACTAAAATGATTATTTATCTTTACACTGCCTTCACCTATGTCATATTTAATTCACTTTAACTATAATTTCTTTTTGTTTGAAATCTTTGCCTTTCTCAATCTGGTTAATAATTCAATAATTAATGAATACAAACAAATGTTCATTTGCACTGAAACAAATTCAACAAGTGAATTACTTATTAGCTGTTGTTTTCAAAAGATTTTTTTCATCCTTCACTGAATAAAAAAATAGAATTTACCTCAGTTTTAGTGACATGTTTCTCAATCGAATTTTTATTTAATCAGACCACCATCTAATCTCTTTATAAATTATTTGGTTTGGTTTCTTTGTTTAATATCATATCAACCTTTGTAGGTTATTTAATGCCAAAGCCATCCTTATAAAACAACAGTAGTAACTATTCAACTCATAGCTGAGGTTCATACGTTTCCGGGAGTATTAGTCTGAAAGTAAACATAATAGCAAGACTGGAGTTAAAAATTGCTTTTTACAACATCACAGTTCATTCATTATGTCACAGAGACTCCTCCCTTAAAATTTTTTTATATATTTGATAAAAAAAGGTACTCTTAAAATATTGTGGTAATGCATAACAAAAACAATATTTAAAGTTTACAAGGACATTTTCCACCCATTAAAAAAAAGGAAAATGTTATGTCTAGTTTAAATAACTTAGAAATTTTTTTTGCAATCATTTACTAAGATTAGATTAGCTTGGCACAAGAAATAAATTATTGGGTACCCAGAGAGAAGTGAACTTAGTAGCAGTCAAACTGTTGGTAAGGCAAGACACCCCACCCAAAGATATCCTGGGTATGACACTAAACTCCATCTGATAGTGAGGATCAAATTCTGGAGTTATCAGTACTTCTATTTAATAAAAAAGAAAAAGTTCCCCCATTAAAAAAAAGAAGTTATGAATAATTTGGCAATTTCTTTTGTGATTATTTACTAAGCTTAAATTAGTTGGACAAGAGAAGAAATTATGTGGCACTCATCTATAACACTGGTTTACAAAAATAAATTTTTGGTCTGAGGCAAGAATGGGGAAAGGTGTTTTTTGTTAATTTGGGTGTGCTGAATTCAAATTTATAAATAGTTTTGCTCTATCACCTCTAGTTTTCTGGCTTTTAAATAGTCTCATTTTAGTATAAACAGAGAATATATGCGCATATTTCAAGAGTTGCAGCAGCTTATAACAGATAAAAAAGGATAGATAAAGAACACTGATTGAATCAATATACTTGGATGACACAATTACACAATTCATAGTACCACAGACAGTGAAAAGTGTGTTTTCTTAGATCTGGTGTATTTTGCCTCCGGGATGTCACGCAAGAGCATCCAGCAGAAGTCTCCCATCATGCCGGGATTCCATTTGCCTTGATAGTTGCTCTCCATCTTCGTAATGTCTTGGTGGAATCTTTCTCCATGCTCATCACTCACTGCTCCAAGGTTTGGCGGGAAGAAGTTGAGGCGGGAATGGAGAAAATGAATCTTGAGTGACATTCGGCACCCCATATCCTCGTAAGACTTTAGCAACTTCTCAATACAGGCTTGGTAATCTGGTACGCGTGTGTTACCAAGGAAGCCACTACAGACTGACTTGAATACTTCCCATGCTCTCAGTTCCTTTAAGTTAAGAAGCTCCTCAAAATCAGTATCCTTCAGCACTTCTCGGATCTGAGGTCCGACAAAGATGCCCTCTTTGAGCTTAGCAGCACTAAGACCTAGGAACACAGTAGACAAGTGTTGGAAGGCAGCACCATTTTTGTGCAACGCCTTCACGAAATTCTTCATCAAACCAAGCTTGATGTAAAGAGGAGGAAGAAGCACCTTATTCATGTCCACCAGAGGATTCTCCTTGAGGCTGTGTTCGCCAGAAACAAAAGTGCTTCTAGACCCCCCAGTCTTTCTGCTTGTAATGCTGGGATACAGCTCGACTATCCCAGAGACAGAGAAAACAACAGTACTTTGTGAAGCCCACTTGCATACCCATAAGAAGACCAATGACCTTATTTGTTTTGATTCCTGAAACTGGTGATCCTTATATCTTCCTGGACTAGGTTCCACTGTTTAAGCCGAGAAGACAAGAGCTCTGACTGTTGTTTTGACAGATACAAATCACGAGCAAGATCATTCAGGTCTTCTTGCGTGATCCAGTGTGGCTCATTGCCACTTGTTCCTGAATATGTAGACTCAATATCTTCCAAAGATATTGACTCGGTAGAATCCTCCCTTGAAGGGTTTCTTCATCTGATGAGGAAAGAAGGTCCTTATTTACTGGAGGTGTGGGTACAGGAAGATCATCTGAATGGGGTACAGGTCTCATAGTAGATCGAAGGTTGGGATATTTGATCTTTTTCCTAGAAGATGCATTGAAACCAGTTACATTAGTTAAACAAAAATAACAATCATCTGCGTGGTTTCACGGCTCTCTCCAAACCATCGAGACTGCAAAGTTGAAAGCTGCTTTCTTGCCATTAAACCATGCAGTTAGTCCATTGTAGCAGGGTTTACAACAGATGTGTGGAGCCCAAGACTTGTCCTGATCACCAATTTTACAGTCAAAATAGTGAAAGTAGGCGGTTCTGAGGAGGGAAGTGATGGTTCGACGCTGTGCAACTGTTGTGAAGTCCCCACACACGTAGCAGAAAGAATTGGCCTTGTTAAGGCATCCTTGACATTTTGACGTGTTTGAAGCCATTGGAGAATCTGAAAATATAACAAAGTAAAACTAAATGTGCATTTGAAAATGTAATACTAATATTTAGTAACCCAAAAGATGTGTAACACTATAGTTGAGGGACACCAACCTCCTGCGCCGCCTGCGAGACAACCTCTTCCAATGACTTCCAGAGTGTGGATTGAGACCTGCAGCCTTTAATTGTCAAAATCCGTCTTGATATATATATATATATATGTAATGCTATCACTTATATTTAGTGCATAATAACAAAAAATAAGCCATAAGTCTTACAATATTAGAATTAACCCTGAATTCATATACGCCTTTATGTACCGTATATGCACAAAATGCACACTATGCATATCTAAAAAACTAGAGGTGATTTCAAATTTGAATTCAGCACCCTCAAATTAGGTAAAAACGGGTATTTTTGTGCTTGCCTCAATTTTTTTATAAACCAGTGTAATCAAACTCAATTGCAACAATTTGCAAGACTAACTCAATAACCATTTACACAATCTAAGGCACCCATCTCTTTGGATATTCTTTTTCAATACTTGGTAAAACATTCCTATCTCTGTCCCATCCCTGTTAGCGAGACTTAGAATACACTAATTGCATCCTCTGCAGGATGTTATGAACTACCCACGAAAAAGCAAGGGGGGCTAAGTATGACACTAAATTACATCAGTAATTACCAGTCCTGAAACTCTGGAATTCCCCTTCATTTTCATTACTCCCAGGTCCACTCAAACCTAGACAATGTCAATGGTTAGGTTTTATGGCATATCAACCTTTGTAGGTTATTTAACGCCAAATCCATTTTTATGCAAATCAGTTCTATTTCAAACAATTCAGTTTAGCATGAGTACACAGTTTAATTTTCAAAACGTTTCTATTTCAAGCTATTCAATTTAATCAAACAGTTCTAATTCAGCTAATTCAGTTTAGTATAAGTACAAATTTTCTTTACACACAGTTAAATGTCAAAACAGTTCTATATTAAACAATTCGTAAGTACAGTTTTAATGTCAAAAGCAGTTCCATTTCAAACAATTCAGTTTAGCATAAGCTAAATGTCAAAACCACTTCTATTTCAAGCAATTCAGTTTAGTCAAACAGTTCTAATTCGAATAATTCAGTTTGCATAAGTATACAGTTAGTTCTATTTAATCCATAGATAGGGCCCTATCAGGTGCTACCATTCCGGGCCAGAGTGGACCTGGGAGCAATGGCAATGAAGGGGTGCTCCGAATTCCCCAAAGCTCCAGCATCACTGGAACCTCACCATCAGATCGTTTAGTGTCATATCGAGGACACTCATTGGTGGGGTCTTACCCCTCTGCAAAGGTGCAGTCAGTGTATTCTACAGCCCCAGCCGACTGGGCAATCAGACCTAGAGTGATAGTACCTGTTAGAGTCCTATCTATGAGTCAAATAGAGTTGTTTGGGATATTTAAAATAATTTTGAAGTACATTGGTTCTTAAAACATTGATATTGCAACTACATATAAAGTTTTTACCAGTTTAGAATTATTGTGAAGATAGATTTTTGTACCATATCTAATTAGAAAGCAGTATTGTTAAACTGATTTTGATATAATTCCCAAAAGGCTTGACATATCATAAAACCAATCAACCAACATTGTGATAAGTTCATGTATTACCATTTACCCAACCATCTTCATCAGCATCTATTCACAACAAAAGAAAGTAACACCAAACAATCACCATCTGGAAACCAAAAAGCAAATTATAATAAATGTGTATTACATTCTGGCTTACCCACAAAGCTACCATCATTTTATTGATCTCTTGACTAAATCATTTTGGTTTGGTTTCTTTGTTTAAATGCATATCAACCTCACTATAATGTCAGTCTAGCAAGTTAGCCACTACAACAGGATAAACCCACCAATCATAAATTGGGTCATGCATAATTACTTTTCAATTATCTGACCTTCTTCAGAACTAGTCCACTAGAGGATAATATGACTAGTTGCCATGGCAACAGTTTAGATAAGAAGAAAAAACTGCCAAAACCTGTCTCTTTTCCAGCCATCATGAAGTGACACACACACACAAGAAAAAAACCTTGCTACATTAAACATTACTTTTAAACTAAGCAACTTTCATAGGAAACACATTGTATTTGCTCATGTCCTTTTGATTTTGTCAAATAACAACTCTTTTCAAGGTATTACAACATATGCAGACATCTAGTATGTCCTTTTTTCATACATCCATCAAAAGGCTGTAGAGTTTACTGCACCCACACAAAATAATAAGATGCCAATTCTCTATATTAGCTTCATCACATAACAGGATTTCTTAATATCCATGCTAAGGCCTAAAGTTGATATTGAAAAGTATGTCATGTCATCAACAAGCTACATTTTCCACAAGTCATCTCATATATAATATCTAAGATAATAAACAAATGCACATGACTAACAACTTTCCTGATAAGTAATCATTTACCAACCTTATCTTTAGCACAAGGACAATAATATGGAGCACCTGATGAGAATCAAACTCACTATGAAATTAGACAATCTAAAAACTTATTTCTATATCATATTCCTTGACATCTCAAGGATGAACTGGGATACATACACCATGATGTTCCTAGGTTAATCTGGAGTGTCAAGTCTTTCAATATTTATTCTACAGCATCTCATATAGTGTAATAATAGTGCTTGGATAGGAGACTACTACAAGTGAGTTCAATTCTCACTGGGTGCCTATGCTTCAGGCTTTGTGCCAAACTAAACTAAGTTTAATAAATGTCTACATGTTCTACATACATTTTTACTCTTGCATGATAAATTCTTTATCATCACTAGAATGATTATCTCTTATCTTTACACTGCCTTCACTTATACCATATTGAATTCACTTGAACCTAGCGATATCCTATGGCAGTACACCTACCTCTCGCAAACTCTGAAGCGACTCCTCTTTCAATCTGCTGACTGTTCCACTTGGCTGGTTATGTCATCAAATGGCATGATCAATCCACTAATCTGCCCATGTGATTTTGATCCAGACAGTAGATTAATTGCTAATCAGAGTCACCAATCAATAAGTGAACAGATGAGACCACACAATTAAGAAAGTAAAAAAAAAACTTTTCTGGGTTCCTTTATAGTCTAGTACAAAGTGATTTCAAGTGGTAGTAATTTACAAGGCTCTATGCTTCAATGTGACACAAGACCAAATAAATGGGGCGCCCAATGAAACAAAGGGATTTCAAGTAGCATGTTATATTAGTTTCTCCTCACTATTTACTTCTACGAGTTTGGCACAAAGTGATCTCAAAGGGTGCCATATTATCTTAGTTCTCTTCACTTTTCTATACCCAAGGCAGTCTGGTAGAAGATCAAGACTCAGAGCATCATAGAGTCTGTTGGCCAGTTCATACTGGTCTCTAAAATATATTATCTTGATTTCTCTTCTCTGCATTTCTGGCACACAGTTTATCTCAAAGCATCACATTATCTCAGGCCTCACTTTACTTCCCTACTTTGAGCAGTCTAACACAGGGTTATCTCAAAGCATCATATCATCTCGTGCTTTCTCTGTGTCTCTCAAAGTGTCATATTATCTTAGGCTTTATCTACCTCTCTACCCTGAACAGTCTGGCACAAAGCCAGAACCCAGAGCGACGGGAAGTCTAGTAGCTGTCTTCCACTAGTCTCCCACTCATCTCCCCAAGTATTGTATTCTATGCATTTCCTTTCATCCAAAGAGAGGTGGCTGGTGAAGCTATTGATAATATCAATTTTCACCTAATTTGGATTTCAATAATTAATTCCACCCCTTTGATTCTGCCTTCACCATTGGTGCTTGATTTCTTCTCACTTTTACCCAAAGGGATGGTCTTCCCTAATTTGGGTTACTACAAATTTTCAGCATACATGATATGACATCAGTAAACGTCAGTTCAAAATTTCCCACTCTTGAATTCTATAAAAAAATATTCTCTCAGTATTCTTGTTTCTCAAGCAGTCCACCCGGTCATCAATTTGAGTTGAACTTGCTTTCCAATTTCCACTTTACATTGTAGGCAATTGAACTAATCATTCCCTCACTATTTCTGTAAACAAAACATTCTGTTCTTTCAGTGTTGAAAAAAAAAAAAACATCCAATTTTTTCTTTTAAAATCTATTTCCATTAATTTTCACTTTTGGAATGTACTGTATTATTCTAAAATCCATTTATTTTTCTGATTGATAAATTTATTCAACTAGGTCTCTGACCCATCAGGTTACAACATATAATTTTGTTTTAAATCCTGGTCTTTTCTCAAAATATGGCAATTCAATCTGGTTAACAATTCAATAAACACTAATAAATGTTTATTCACACTATCATAAATATTCAACAATTAGTCACTGTTTTCAAAAGATATTGATATTTTTCTTTCATTGAATAAAAAAAGAATTTACCTCAACTCTAGTGCCATGTATTTTTCAAAAATATTACATATTTGATTTTATAAATTCCATTCAAAATATTATCTAATTTAGACTAAAAACAATATTAAATGAAACAAACAAACAAAAACACAAACCCAGCTCAGTCAGTGGGGCTTAGAATACACTGACTGTATCCTCTGCTGAAAGATAAAACAAACCCCAAAGGACTCCACCAGCGTATGAAATTAAACTACATCTGATACTGAAGATCCAATTCTGGAGCTAGAGAGAGTGTGGATTACCTCTTTATTGTCATTACTCTTAGGTTCACTTTCACCAGGAGTGGTAGAATCTGCAAGGGAAGTACTAACAAAATTGCACCTTTTTTTCCAATAAAACAAATTAAAAAAATAATTGAACTTATTATTCAAGGTTGAATTTTAGTTTTATTTGAAAAATAGTAGCATAATTATCAGTATTCAAAGCAAAATAACATTACATATCTAATTGATTTTAATACATTTTGAATGTCAAAATTTACAAAAAGTTGAATATTTCTTGAAGCAGGTTACATGAATTTAAAAAATGTTATTAAAATTTTGAAATACTTTTTAAAGTTTTTTTCTATAAAATAAGTAAGTAGAAACATTGACAAACTGATTTATGTAAAAATATTGCACACTATGGTGTTTAAATCCAGGTAACAGGTCAAAATTAATAACTTGAATTTCTTCATAACTTTAGAATACAAATATTGTGTATTAGTTTTCTGCTAGAAATTATTTTTACAGAAGTCAAACACATAAAAAAAAATCTCAACATCTTTAAGTATACCGAATTATGTCTGCAATAATTTATTGTATTCAATCTTCAAAAAAGGAAAATAAGCAGATTATCATGGCTTTCGAATGAACAATTAAGAAAACCCAATGAAATTATTTTAAATTTACTATGAATTTATTATTAAAATAATGAAAGAATGATACTTTTTAATATTTAATGCTTTATCTGGTTTATCTACAAATCTTTATCCTAAAACACTAATTTATACCTTTTTAAGATTTCCTATTTGTTTAATAAAATTTACATTTTTTTCATACATTTCTAAAAGCTTTTCAGAGAATAAACGAAGAAGATTTAAATAGTAAAAGTTTATTGTATAATCACGTAGTTTTAAAAACATGCTTATTTAGCAACTCATAAATTAGAATTTAAACGATATTAAATTGATTTGAATTAAAAACAAAAGTTTGAAAAGAAATAATTCAACTTTTTATAATCTTCGACGTCTTTCTTTAAAAGAAACTAAAAGACAAGAATCTTTCAAAATAGTGTTATACACTATTGAAATGTAAATGAAACTAAGTTACAGGGAAGTGAACTCAAAATAGAATTTTTCAACCCGAATACAAGGGACAAAACTGGAAATTGATTAACAAATAATTGTTACTGTAGGTTGCCATAGTTTTTCATTTAACATCTTTTTTTTAATCTTAAAGAAAAAAAGGGGGGTGGATATATGAATATAAAAAAAACCGGCTCCCAGTTTCTTGCTTTAAGACTTATATTTTTCGATTAGTAAAAATATTCTTTATTTCATAACATCTAGATTTAACCGCTGATCGGAGAAAAGTACGTCAAAAGCTAATGCAAATTTAACCCCCACTTCCTTTTTAAGTAAAATAAATATCGATACAAAATTATTTCCTTAAAAATTTTAAAAACTGCATTTTCTGTAATTGTTAGAGTAATACTATAGGTCAAATAAATCTGTTTGAAAATTATTAGTACTGGATTGACATGTGTACAACCATATTACTATGTTCAAACAAATTATCATTACGAATAGTATAATTGAGTATAAATTATTTGAATTAGATCGGGGTTCTTTGTATATACTTGTGTGCAATCAAATCATTATAGACAAATAAAAAACTGCATTCAAAAAATACAATGGAGCATTGAAAATATTAATTAACGTAAAAGTAACGTCGCAAAAAGACCCTCTAATCTAAACTTTTCTTTTTTTTATAATCTAAAAGTTTGGTTCTTGATCGGTGTTATTTCGAAGAAAAAAAATTCATAAAAATTTCAGGAGGGTGCGAAATGTAAACCTGCGCAAAAAAAATTGAAATAAAATAAAAATTCTTTTAAAAAGAAATTCTGAGACCCTAACACGTATATCACTTTTTTGTTTAGCATAATCATTCATTAATTTTGAATAGTACTTTAAAATTTCGTTTTAATTTTATTTTTACCGCAATTTATTTGAGTTGTTATGCTAGCGAAGAACAGAGTTGTTCCTCGCTAGCATAACTCAAATTGCGATAAAAAAAAAAAAAAAAAAAATTTTAAATCAATAATTCATTTTAAAAATTCTGAACTTATCTGTTGACGGTTGAATTTTATGCATTTCAATAAGATAAATGAAAAAAAAAAAAAAAAAAAAAAATCAACATTGACTCAATTCAAGATATAACGTGTATTTTTTTTCTTTTTTATTCTGTTCTTTGATTCTAGTGAAGTGAATATTTATATTACAGGTATAGTATATTAACTACTGCTCCATTAATGTGTAAGGGAAAAGATTTTATTGGGAACAAAACAAAACTTATACCGCTTCATCAAAACACTAATAAAAAAGTTCAAAAATAAACAAAAGGAATTAAAACTATCCTGTATATTTACATTTTTAGTTATTTGTATCAAACAACTTTTTCGTTTTCGTAGAAAAATTAAAAGTTGTTAAAGTAAACTTTTCTTTAAAAAAAAAAAAAAAAAGAAAGAAAGAAATGAGACCTAAAAACTGTTTCTTTGCTTTTAACTTGAAGATTAAAATATACCTGAACAACGTGAAGATTCGTCAGAAAAACATGCGTGTTTGGATTTCTTGGATTTAGTATTGATTATAGTCACTTCCGACCTAGGAATGAAAGGAAATTAGCGAAGTTAGCCGAAGAATTTTCTTTTAAAAGAAAAAAAAAAAAAACAACTTTGCTACATAGTATAATAAACTTAGTATCATACATTTTTCAAAACATAATTTAATCAACTTCATACAGTAATATGTAGGAATTTTAAGTAAAGTTTTATTCTTTCTGCATTTCGTGAGATACTGACCTTCACCTTCTTTACGGGAGATAAGCACATTTAAATTTTCCTGCTTGTCATTTAATCATAACATTCAAAAGTTCAAACTAAACTTGTGGACTGAAATTAAAATTGCCATAGATAAATGATTAGGCACAAATCACGATGTAGGGAAAAATTAATGAAAAATTTTTCTTACGAATAATACTTTTGGTTGCTTTTTATTTAAAAGCACTTTCTCTCAGGTAATTTGTCAAATTTGAAATTAAATGAATATATATATATATATATATATATATATATATATATATATATATATAGAGAGAGAGAGAGAGAGAGAGAGAGAGAGAGAGAATTAGATGTATCCCGTCTACCAGCAACAACTCAAGTGGATGTGGGGGGGGATTTAACCGACTTCCGACCAAATCAGTATTTGACACAAGGTCGTTTTATAGTAAGGAGCTACGTATGAACTGAGACTCATACGTGGGTAATAAAAAAAAATGCTTGGTGCCGTCGGCATTCACTTTTGGGAGTACTAAGCAGGTACTGCCTGGGGGTAAGGTCCCCTAAGATGATGCAATCATCTTACAATCAAGCTTTTTGTTTAGATATGGCACAAGGCAGTATGAGTGGGTATTCGAACTAAACATTTATACCACCCGAGGCTGTATAATCCTGCCTGGGGGCGGTTTATTTGTCTTTGCCTCCCACGAAATCCTGTCTAAGGGCGGGTAGAAAGTGAAGTCAGCAATAATTCAAAAATTAAAACGAAGGAAAGATAACTCGTGTACATCTATAACGGAAGACACCGTCTAATTATATTTTCAAAAAATCAACTAATTTCAAATTTTACAAATTACCTGAATAGAAAAAGTTTTAAAAAAATAGAGAAAAGCTAAAATCATCTCCCCCCAAAAAAATTCAATGAATTTTCACCCTGAAAACTCTGCATGACCAATTGTGCCAATCAATACATTTCTTTAAGCTGGCTATTATATATATATATATATATATATTTTTTTTTTTTTTTTTTTTCATTAAGAAAAAACACAAACCGGTCACTTTAGGATTATAAATTTATTTCCATCCTGTTATGTGTTTTTGAAAAATCAAAAAACACAAAAAAAATTAACAGGACTTCTTCAGATCTTATGGATAAAATAAATCAGAATAGATACAGAAAAAATACACATAACAGTTCAGCGGATAATTTTAGCTGGAGATTTTTGTTGTGAGCGAGAGGTGTGGGGTTTAAAGGTTTTTGGGTAGTCAGGGGCTAAGGGCAAGACTTGTGTTGCCGTAAGATATCTGACTCCATATTTTGGTTATATTATTTTACCCCACGTTGACTAGCTGGCGCAATGCCTTGCCCAAAGAAGGTCCAAAAGAAATATGCAAAAAGAAAAGATAGAAACAGATAAGAGACGAAAACATTTCTTCCATACTTTCCTTTATTTATATGGTGAATGGACTAACCAACGCTACGTCCCAAAACGTAGCGTGGTGTCCAAAACACCAGACAGTAAAATCGGTGTTGTCGGTTCGACGTCGCTACCCGAAAAAGAGGTCGGTTCACAGAAAACCTGAGTATTTATCTCTCTACACCGGCTCCAAATTCGCCACTCCAAAATCCTTCTAATTTTGGCGCGACCGCTTCCCATTGGCTACTTTACTTTTTATTATTTTTCTTTTTTCTGATTTTAACCGGATGGATGCGTGGAGTCTTATGCGTGGCGACGCGTTTATACATTTTGTATCTGGCAGCCGACGAGTCAATATCCGGTTGGGAGTTTTACTGTTAATTCCTAAATCCCCACAGAGGGAAGTGTTGTTTGTGTTTAGCGAGGAAGATGGGTGTAACGTATGTGTGTTTACGTTGAGTTGTTTCCTCACTTAGTGCTGTTAGTCCCCTTGCTAAGTTTATAAGAAATAAAAGGAGGATGATGAAGAAGTAAGATGGCAATAGTCGAAAGGTATTTTTGGAATAAGGTTTTATTTGCAGCATGGAATATTGGGTTTGCTTTGGGTGCTGCAAGACTCGTGAAAGGTTGTGAGTATTGAGACGAAATTGAGTTATGAGGAGTTGAGAAGGTTAAGATGGCAGCGTGTGTCGTCGGACGTGTGAGGGATTGTGTTCGCTGCATTTTGACGAAAGACATGTTGCAGTTGTAGGAATTGAACTTTGGATGTCACTGTGAGTTTCGTGTCTGGTATTTGGGGAGAGTATGCGTTATCTCCGTTAAGGTGGCCCAGAGGTGAATTGAGAGCTAGCATGTCGAGAGCGGGATTACGCGTCAGATCGACATAGCCAATTTTGGGGTGACATAAAGTTGTGCCACAACTGGCCTGCGAACGTAAACAGATCGGATTACACTTTCGCCAGAGAGAAATAACATCTGAGCGCGGCTGGAAATGATGAAGCCCTTTTTCGACCCTAACCGGCCGTTACGGCTAAGAAAGGGAAAAATTAATATTCATCAACATTTGCAAAACATTTCTGCCAGAAATAATTCTATAAAAATGGAGGTAATACTCTTCGCTAGCCTATACCGGACTATAGACGTACTTATTTTCTGCGTCCATTTTTTGTAGAAGAACTTTCTATCCACGTGGCACGACAGAAGTGGAGTTCCCTTTCTTCCATATGAAAAAGGCTTCAGGTGGGGAAAATTCGGAGGTCTACGCGGACGCTCTCAGGGGCCACTCGGCTCCATTCGGCTCGGGTCCTACGTTATCGTGGTTGCACCCACCTCACAGCCACTTCTAGTGGCAGATTCAACCTTTTTTTTACGGTCCTTTTTAAGGGCTATGAGCGGTCACCTTCTGCGGGTCGGAGCATCTCTGGCGGTCATTAATGACCAGTCGAAATAGACGGCGTGGAGGCAAACACGAAGAGGACTCACTAAAACCAGCCAGTCTTAACCATCGCTCGGTTCCGCTCGTCCGTTTGACTGCGCAGCGCTGAAGGCAGGGGTTGGCCTTTAGCTACTGCTCCACTATCCGTGCAGCGCTAAGATAACCCCAATCTTAGCCTCGGCCTCTTGGCCTGTTCGCTCGACAGTGCAGAGCTTCGGCGTACAAGCCTTAGCTATCGTCTCGATACGTCTGCACAGCTTTGGCGCGCAAGCCTTAGCTACCGCCTTGATACATCCACACAGCTTTGGCGCGAAACAGCCTTAGCTACCGCCTCGATACGTCTGCACAGCTTTGGCGCAAAACAGCCTTAGATATCGCCTCGATGCGTCCACACAGCTTTGGTGCGAAACAGCCATAGCTACAGTAAACGATACGCTCGCACAGCTATATGGCACGACAAAGCCATAGCTACCGCCTCGATACGTCTGCACTGCTTTGGCGTGCAAGTCTTAGCTATCGCCTCGATACGTCCGCATAGCTTTGGCGCGAAACAGCCTTAGCTACCGCCTCGATACATCCACACAGCTTTGGTGTGAAACAACCTTAGCTACTGCCTCGATATGTCCGCACAGCTTTGGCGCGAAACAGCCATAGCTCCCGTCAACAATACGCCCGCACTGCTATCTGGCACGACAAAGCCATAGCTACTGTAAACGATACGCCCGCACAGCTATCTGGCACGACAAAATCATAGCTACTGTAAACGATACGTCCGCACAGCTATATGGCGCGACAAAGCCATAGCTACCGTAAACGATACGCCCGCACAGCTATCTGGCACAACAAAGCCATAGCTACCGTAAACGATACGCCTGCACTGCTATCTGGCACGACAAAGCCATAGCTACCGTAAACGATACGCCCGCACAGCTATCTGGCAAGACAAAGGCATAGCTACCGACCACTACACGCCTACAATGCAGTCCACGTAGCGACTCGCTGTAACGGACTGTCCCAGCAACACAGCATCTAGTCCACGTAATGACTCACTGTTACGGACTACCCTAGCAATGCAGCATCTAGTCCACGTAACAACTCGCTGTTATGGACTGCCCTAGCATTGCAACAACTAGCCCACGTAACGACTCGCTGTTACGGGCTAGCAACCACGACTCGACCATACCAACGAAATGTCAAAAACCAGGACATCGATTTACCAGCGACCGACTTCGGCTTTCCGCAACGACTCGACTGACCTCAGCTGCCTGCGACGACTGTCCAAATGCATCCAACGCCTCGACCGATCTCAGCTTACCAGCATCTGATATCTAGCTGTATCTCCACGACTCGACCTACGCCAGCTACCCTCGTCGGACGTTCTGCTGCGCACAACTACAACTACAACTCGACCATACCAGCTAACGACGTAACCCATCCTAGCTGAAGACGACATTACAACCGCCACGGACATTTACATAAACGTTTGTAATTCCGGCAATAAAATCGTCACTTTTGTTGAATCTATTATCTCGCCTTTTGTCTCCCTTCATTGTCTCTGGTATTTGTCTCCCTTCATTGTCACACATTCACGCGCATTACACTTAATTCATTTGCGGGGTCGACTCGCTTATCGGCTCCGCAACAGTTGTGCCTAAGCGAGGCATGTTGATTGCATCTAATTTATATTCAACTGGGATTCCTTGTAAGGAATCCATATTATTAGATGGGTTCCCTCGTTTGTCCATGCTGCTGCTGTTGCTATTCTAGAGCCGCAGTGAGACGTCTGCACTGGGCGGCGTTGTCCAGCTAAAGAGCATCGCTATTGAAGAACGGCCAGTGTGATGTCTGCACTGGTCGGCGTTCTCCAGCCAAAGCGAGTGTGTTTGGCAGCTTAACCCATCGACACTTAATTTCACCCAATCAGGATGACTTATCCTAGTCATCCTGATTGGGTGAAATTAAGTGTCGAATTAAATTGCGCGCCAAACCAAAATACGAAATTTTTCCTTTCTCTACAACAGGATGGAAATAAATTTATAATCCTAATGTGACCGGTTTGTGTTTTTTCTTAATGAAATTATTGCTCTGTAATGTCTGTTACATTGAGCTCTTTACCAGGAAAATTTAAATGTTCGCTCTTGAATTGTTTTCTTGTCCTGATGGAATTACTCCCAACTCCGGTTTAACTGAACCAAATAATACTTATATATATATATATATATATATATATATATATATATATATATATATATATATATATATATATATATTATGTCGTGCCATCAGCATGGATATCCCTGACACTTTCTCGCCACCCTTCTCTATCGTCCATTGCTTCCAGTAGGCCTTCAGGAATACATCCCTGATCGGCACAGAATATATATATATATATATACTTTAAGAAAAACAACAAACCGGTCACATTAGGATTATAAATTTATTTCCATCCTATTACGCGTTTTTGAAAATTTCAAAAACACGAAAAAAATTTAACAGGACTTGTATATATATAAGATGGTATTTAATCCAGTTAATCCGGAGTTGGGAACAATTCAAATATTCAAATAAAGAATATCAAATTTAAGTAATCATAATCAAGAGCTCAATGCAAATAAATCCACTGAGCAAATCATTTTTTCAACATAAAAAAAACAACAATCGGTCACATTAAGATAATAAATTTATTTCCATCCTGTTAAAAAGCATTGATATAAATCAATGCTCTAAAAAAAATTAACAGGACTTCTTTAGATAAAACAAGAAAATGGAGGAAAATAACTCTTTCACATTTACAACCAGACTAAAAAAAACCTTATGTAGGCGAAATAAGTTTTGTTTTTTTTTAGTCTGGGTATCATATCAACATTTGTGGGTTTTTAAATGTCAAAGCCACACTTCTGGGAAAACAATAGTGGTACTAAAACAGTAATGGTACCCATAGATCTGTAGGATGATATGGCAGAGTGGTGGAGCAAAGATGGGGGCGGGCGTCACTTTATGGGGACAACATTTGAGAGTGAAAAAAAATGAAGACGCGATCGTTCAGTTTTATGTTATGGTGTTTCAAAAAAGAAATCTAATATTTTGTTTTATAATTCAAATTTTTTTCACATTCATTCCTTTTTGTTTGGAAGATCCCAAACACATGACATGTCGCCCAGTCGGAGACTTCAGCAACCGGCGACTGTCTCTGAGATGTCGGATCTTGCTGCGAAGCGACCTCTTGCTAGGTAATTCCAAGAGACACCCCCACTATATCATATATTTTCTACAACCAATACATATATATATATATATATAATCACCCCCATGTTTTTGTATTGTGATAATCGACCTAAATAATTTTTGGATCGTTTTGAAATTATTTTTGATAAAAATAAAATGTCTGAATGCCACGTGGTCTCCCACTGAGAGAAGAGAAATAAGGGATTACTACTATTCCTCCGTATTTGAATTAACAGGCCAAGGATTGACTGTTGAAAGAGGAATCTAGGTCAATTCCTCAAGTAACAAATCCAGGTCAGAATGGAAACCAACAGATGTTTGTACTCTGTGACCGGATGGGTAAAGAATGGGGTACAGGGACATATAGTAGCCCTAACGAATCGCCTGACAGAGGAAGGAAGAAGATAGAAGCCAAATGATTGGCTAGAATCCCAAAGCGGAAATAGCCCCCTTCTTCCGTCAGCGGAAATAGGGAATAAGAAAATCAGTTTTGGAACGGTGGTCGTCGTGAACAGATGGGGGCGAGTCTCGCACTAAACTCCGGGTAAAGAAAGCGGAAAGAATCTTGGATAAGAGGAGGAACTTAATGCCTTCAAGCCAGAGCGATATGCATAAATAAATTCCGTCAACCCGTAAAAGAGAAAATACTCACCGAAGGAGCCCATCGAAAAGATAAGTAAACATTAAGACTGTTTCTCCCTACATTCAATTATATACTCTCTCTCTCCCTCAATTTAAAGAAAGATTAAAGGAAAGAAAAAAAGGAAGAAAGACATTTATAATAATATATTATCCGCTGATAATATAGCCGACACGTTGAATATGTGCATCCGCGTGTGTAGTAAAAAGATTGATATATTTTAATGTTCCCACGTGTTGAAGTTGTTCATTTGTGTCGTTTGTTGTCAAGTTGCTATTTCATATTTCTTTTTCAGCTTCTTCCGCCTTATGTTATTCTCGCTTAAATTGTCCTTTAAAAATATTATTCGGGAAACCGGAGTTGTCGACTACGATAATTAATATTATTACATCTAAACCTAGGGGTCCATATCTTCCATTGTTCTTGGGGAGGAAGAACTAGTGGCCTTGGTGGGTGTGTGTGTAGTGTGAAAGTTGGAAACCCCTTGCCAACGACGGTCAGTCTAGCCCTAAATTAACCCCCACATAATATGCCAGTTCCTATATGCCCGAGAAAGGTCTCTGAACAAGAACCTATTCTACGAGGGATCAAGTGCCAGACCGCCCCGTCTTCACACATGCGAAAAAAATCAATATTTAAATGCACCAGTTCCCATACGCTTTTAAATGGTTGCTCATCCGGGGATCTTTTTATTTTAATTTGCCGTCACATGAAGATGATTTTTAATGATTTCAAAATCAATTGTGCACATGTTGAAAATTTAATGAAATTTTTTGGTATTTTATTCATTAATAAATTAATTTCATAATGAATAGCTTATTTCATTTAAAAAGCATTGAGAAAATATTTTTCGTCACTTAACTGGAGGGTTTTAACGTTTGGTCATTTGAATAAAAACAAATTCCAACCGCCAATTTTTACAATGGCGGGAAGATCAAAAAGGAGACGACCACATTTAAAAAAGAATTAAATTTACGATGTGAACACAATGAAAATTTTAATTTTGTTTTTAAAAAATTCTAAAAGGAATTTTTATACCGTTTTTATTTTTTAGTTGTTTTTTTTTCTGGTGGAGTTTTAAAAACAATGTTTTTTTTTTCTTTAGGTTGATTCAAAAATAAATTTCCTTTGATGCAATTTAACTACATTTTATTAATTTAAAAATTTCACAGTAAATTTTGAAAGCCTTCGAACTCTTCTACCAAAGATGAAATATTTGCAATTAAATAAAGTGTTGGAATTATTTTATTGTAATGGTAACATTTTCTGGGGGGGGGGACTTTTATGGTTGTCACCGCCGGAAGGAATTGATGGAATTTTTTGAAACAGACACCGCCGGCTGATAGAATAACCCTTTTCGGCTCAAGCCACGAGGCAGGCAAGACGTGAATTAAGTAGTCCTATGAAGTTTCGCAGGATGTGCAGGTTTTTAAATATTGCTGTTCCCTACAGTTAAGGGAAAATAGTGAACAGGGAGTAAATTCCTCAAAGAATTTTGCTGCTGTGCTAGACCTCTTCCAGCGAAATATGCTGTTACCTATTTGAGCTGTCTTGACTTTAACCACTAGTGTCCCAGAAGTACGCTCTGCTACCAGTGTTCCAGAACAACTCTGCTGTGCTATATTCATCCTGGCGAAATATGCTGTTACCTATATCTGTAAATTTGTGCTGTCTCGACCTTAGCCACGAGGAGCCCATTTGAATTTGCTGTCCTATACAAGTGCTGAAAGAATTGCTGAATGAACCCCCATGTTTATGCATTATTCGCTATATTCTTGACAGAAAAGTGAACAGGTTTTCTCAAGAGATATTTTTCGCCCAAGAGAATCTTCCAAAACTTTTTTTTCCCATTCATACAACACCGCTTTTTTGAGTTGTAAGTATCACCCTCTTTGTTTGTTGAAGACATGTCAGTTCTTTATAATTCATGAGTTACCCAGCGTTTTTTTTTTTCGAAACAATTTGTATCATTGTTACATGATACAGTTTTTTTGACTGGTCGCTAAAATAGCATTTAGTTTTTCACAACTAGTGTTTTTCTTAAAAACTTTGTAACTCCTTTTTATTCATTTTTATTTGATAATAAACAGTTTTTAGTTGTACGTACGGAGCACGTTTGTCTTTTGACTTTTTCCTTTCTTTTTTCCATGAAAGGATTCGTTTTTTATAAGAATTAATCCTTTTAAAAGAGTTATGTTATATCGAGCGTATGGTTGCAAAGAAAGGACAACACAGAACTGCAAATCAAATGACAAGAAGACAAATGAAAATTTTAACAACTTTATTGACAAAGAGAAGAAACAAAAATGTTCTAATAACTGTGCTGGTAAGAGTGAGAATGTGTGTGAAACTGAGAAGTAAAATGTTCGGTAATTGTATAGGTAGGATGGGACAGTGGACGGAAATTGAGCCACGCAAAAAGAGACCCAGACTTTGTCTGGCTTGTAGAGCGGTGATATAAAGGGAAATTAGTAAAGGGAGTTTATATACAAGCCCTATTTAGTTAGGACAAGTAACACGACTGCCAGTTTGATATAGAGTTTGACAGACCGAGCGAGCGAAGAAAAGTGACGAGGACACATAATAACGTGGAGAGAGAAGAGGAAAGTAGATAGGGAAGAGGAATCATGTTGTATAGCCACATACATATACAAATATATGCGGAACCTAATCAAACACAATATACGAACTTTAATGAACGAACGAACACCTTCTTTATAAAAATATAATCTCTCACACTTTATTCTCGAAAGGGTTGATGCTGGTTGTGTGTGAGAGATGAGCTGGAGACGGGGACAGACTGCTATATTGACCCCAAGTTCTTCTGACCATAGCAGCACTTCTGTCTCATCTTGCCTGGGGTTGCTCAACCGTGGGTCACTGAGAGCCCAAAGCCCTCCGTTTGCCGCTGGCTCTCAATTCGGCATCTTGTCCCCAACTGACTCAAGCCATTTGTGCCCTGGTTATATTATTGTTTAACGACCACCTGCTTCCGCTGTTCTTCCGCTTATTTACACAGGTGCATCTCTTGATTGACAGCTTGGTCGAGGGTCAATCTATAACAATCATCCATTCTTATTTTTCTTCACGTCCGTCTCCATCCCCCTCACACACACATTTTACAAATAATGCTCAAGGACAACAACAGTAAAAATACAAAAAGAAATTACTTGAACCACAGCAAAAAAAAAAAACTTAATTAGAAGGCGACCTCCTCACTATGTAACATTTGCCCAGGCTAATTATTATCTAAATTTATTTCTTACTATCTTTGCGCGGTTGGCTATCTTGACATGCGTGTATCAAAGTACAATACAGATGCATCTTTCATTCCCCCAAACACAATAGAGCCCTCTGCAATTCCTTGAAGAATCTCAAAACCCTAAAAGGACCATACTCTGGTCCCAGATCCTGGTCACGAACCTAGTGACCCTGGTCATTCCAGCAATACATTTCGCCTGGATTCCTTATGACCACGCTCCAGTCCTACCTGGAGTAACTAGAGATTTCCACCAACTAAAAACAGTATCTTCAAGGCCCAAAACATTCCTCATAAATCCACAAAAATCACGATTCTATCAAATAACAATACATCCAAATGTATCACAATCTGACATGCATGCTGTGAACTACCTAAAATAGACCACGCAAAATATTTATTAGCAATGTGTTTACCTGATCACACTCTCGCCGGGTTGCTTTTCAATTTAATCAGGAACCTTCGTGGCTACTAAGTTATAGGCACCTCGCCTTTTCTAGATTCATTTCACTTCGCCAAACCACCCACGAATCTAAAACATCATCGGGACTGAAAGATTCAGACATCATCCACAAAATATTGAAGTATGCCACGTCTTTCTTTCCTTTATTCCATCAATTTGGAACTCCAATCTGAAAATACTAGCCACCACAGGCCTTCAACAAATCCATGGGACGGTGAATTCCTCCATAGAATTACTTCTTACCGTATGCTCCAAACAATCTGTAACACAACTTGGATGAATCTCTGTCCTAATCTCGCGTCAGCCCGTGATTTGCTCGAAAACAGAAATTAAAAAATATGTATTTCCTCTTCCACGAAAACCTAATATTCCAAAAAAATTTTAAATCAACATAATTTTAAAATCTTCATAAACTTGATATTAAATCCCCTGTTAATGGTTTTCGTCAAATTTCATAACATGAAACAGAGAGAGAAAAAAAAAATTCTAATGTCGCCTTTAAACTCAAACAAACTTTTTTTTTTTAATTAATTTTTCAACCATTCTGAACAAGTCAAAACAATATTAATAATATGTCCACGATTAAAGTTCACAAATGTTCAGCTTTTTTTTTTTTCAATCTGTCTATCTTCCCTAAAAATGTTCGTTTTTTTATGCTGTGTTCAACAGTGTTCAAGTTTCTTTTCTTCTTTCCGTCTTTTTCCATTATCCTGTCGTCCTTTTTTTTTGTTTTTATTAATAAATTGCTCAATCACTTTTTTTAACCTTATATCTGTTTCTCTCTGTCTTTACCTTAATATAATAACTATGGGTTCATGCCTCCCCATTTATTCAATTTCTAACAAGCATTTCCATAAAACAAGCATGGTTCGTTAATCAAACTTTTTCAGTAATATTCTTTCTTCTTTCAGCAAGTATCTCCACAAAAGCATGTCTCGTATCCAGCCATCATTTCTTCATTTTTATTTGTTCCGAACACGACAACACAATACTAGTTTCTTGCTTACTTCCAAAGATGAGTTAAAATATCCCTCGGGGGTGGGGGTATTTCACAAACAACCCAAACCTTTTATCCATTCGGCCAACAACACTTCCCCCTCCAGAACAATCCAAAACTGAGTCTACAAATTTTTCGGTACATACGAGATCGTCAAGATTTTGCACATATACTCCCTACTCTCCTATCCCGTTTCAAATTTCAAACCCCATTTCAGTGGCACCTTCACAACTCAGTCTGGCCACTAACCTGTCAATACTTCAATACCACAAGATTCTCGAATCCATTCTTAGGGGAATTCACAAAATATCCAGTACGACAAGATTCTCAACCCCTCCCAGGGGGAGACCTTCACAAAATCTTGTATGCTTCGACCAGTACCCAAGATATCGATCCCATTCTAGGGAGACTTCACAGAACACTTACAATTTCCACAACTTTTCCAAACATCAAACTCGTCCCACAGCCTTAACTAAGGATCCAAAGGTACATGAGCATTCTCCAGACAACATCATTGATGCCCCGAAGTCCTCCCAGATCTCGGATTAAAATCCTAATTTCAAATTACCATGCGCCAGGACAGCATTCACATGTTACTACAAAATTTCATTCATAAAAATTTTGTTTACTATCAAACTCATTCATAAAAATTACAACTCAAAACCCAAGTGGAAGTTTACATTATGACCCGTCAATCATTTTAACACAGGGACAGTATATCTGTCCACAGGGGCCATCCTTCTTTCTTTTCTTTTCACAGCAACCTTGCTTGTATTTTCCCCTCTTACTCTCTTTCTTTCTCTCTCCCTCATTACGATTCAAAATTACATATAGTAGTTTTCATCATTTTTCTATGCTTTATATGTAGGGCTCAATCGTTTTTGTTTGTTTTTTTTTCTAAAATTATTTCCATTTTATCATTTAGAAAGGCCAAATAACATCAATATATAAGCCAACAAGACTCATTTTACTCCTCAATCGTCATTTTTTTAATGATCAATTTAAATTCTTTCCACGAACCCTAATATAACGACAGAGAGAAAAATATTCAAATGAGCAATTTACTTACAGTCCTTTAAGTGTTTCTCTTTTTATTTTTCATCTTTTCTGTTTTTCGTTGTTGGTCTGTTCTGGTTTTCTTCTTTCTACCAGTCTGTTGCATTTTTCTCTGTTCTTTTCCTCTATCTCTCCATTTTTCTTCTTTCTTTTCGTGTCTCGTTCGTACTCGAAGTGTTGCATTCTGTTTCCGATTCTCTCTTAGTTTCTCTCTTTTTTTCAGATTCATTTCAGCTTTTAATTTCTAATTTTCTTGTTGATATCGGCCGCTTTCTTGATCGTCTAGGTTTAAACTCAGGTTCGAAACCACGCCGTGCGGGTGTGAACTGGCCTTAGGCACCAAATCGTATTATGTTGTATACTCATAATACAACTGCACGTATACATATACATACAAATATAAGCGGAAACATAGTCAACAATAATGACGAACTTCAATGAACGAACGAACACACTTCTTTATAAAAATATAACTCACACACTTTATTCTCGAAAGGTTGATGTTGTGTGTGAGAGATGAGCTGGAGACGGGGACAGACTGCTATATTGACCCAAAGTTCTCGCGACCATAGCAGCACTTCTTCCTCATCTTGCCTGGGGTTGCTCAACCGTGGGTTACTGAGGGCCCAAAGCCTTCTGTCTGCCGCTGGCTCTCAATTCGGCATATTGACTCCAACTGACTCAAGTCGTCTGTGCCCTGGTTATATTATTGTTTAACATCCACCTGTTTCCACTGTTCTTCCGCTTATTTACACAGGTGCATCTCTTGATTGACAGCTCGGTCGAGGGTCAATCTATAACAATCATGGAATCTATTTCCTACTGGTCCTGATTGCCTAGTAATCGAACTTGCACTTAAAAAATAACTACAAGCTCTTTTGGCACTCGTCATTCCTTGGCGATGACAGGCAAATCATTTGATATCTGGTTGATTCCGGAGTTCAGTGGCGCTCCGACAGACATGCCTATTGTCGAATGGATAGAGAACGTGGAGCTGGTCTGCGAACGCTGTGTTATGGACAGAGAGGAGCATGTCTTGTCGCTACGTCTACGAAGTGGTGCACTCGCCACGTATCGACAAGTAATTAAGGAGAAGAGGGCAGACCCAGCAGAAATAAAGAGAGCCCTCATGACCGCATACGCGACGGATGCATTTAATGTATTTGACCAGTTTACAGCGTGACAGAACGAAATCGTAGACAAATTCTTGGCAGACTGATATCGCCTGGCTCGGTTGGTTGCAGAACCGCTGCCAGAACGTTGGATGACATGCGCGTTTGTGTCAGGGCTGCCACAGCGTGTCAGATGCTCCTCCGAGCATCATCCAGGATGGAAACCATTGCCCTGGAACAGCTACTGACCCGGGCTCGCGTCGTTATGATTGGCGATCGAGGACAAGAGGAACCCATCGTTGCGGCCGTGCACGCGAGCCGAAGCAATATCAAAGCTTCTCCCAAATCGGGACCTCGCAATATGTTACAACTGCAACGGTCAGGGCCGCGTAGCGAGAGATAGTGCGAGCAGAAGACGAGGAGTGCGAGTGCGCTGTTACCGTTGTAACAAAGCAGGACATATGGCTCGGGACTGCTCAAGAAACGAGAATGGGGACGAGATAGCGACGATTTCCTCTTCAGAAAACTATGAATGAGACGCTCCCAGTCATCCGAGTCCACGCCAATGAAACATTATACACAGCACTCGTCAACTCTGGCTGCTCTAGGACCATTCTAAGTGCGGGACTTTGCCGCGACTGGAAGAAGAGGAGCGTCAGTGACCACTGTAAGAGGTGAAATGTGCAAGTGTCACGAAATAGTGACAGTAAATGTCTGCACAGACACTGGGAATTTCGCTAACGTCGAAGCACTAGTAGTACATGATAGGCCATTAAACTTCGACCTCGCAGTCTGGCAGACATTGCTACGGCAGGACTCTACAAGTGTCATCCGCCAATTAGTCAGTATTTTACGAACGAGGCCCGCCAGAAGAGATCCTTATCGACGACGATACGGCTTTCCATAGCAGACAATTCGAGTGTTTCCTGGATGAATGGGGAATCCAGGACAAATTGCGATGCACGCATGTGCCAATTAGCAACGGCATAGCAGAGAGGTGTCATCGAAGTGTGAAAAGGATCACCGCCAGAAAACAATGTACAGTCACGGAGGACGTGTATAGATATAATGCGATACCAAAGGACGATGTGTCCATTCCAAGTGCACCTGCCAATGCGATCCACAGCTACAGGTTTCGAATCAAAAGGATCGACGGCGTGTGCCCGGCCGAAGAGAAATACGCAGCCCGTACAGAATAGGAAATCCTGTCTGGGTAAAGATTCCCAATAGCCGGAGCACCTCTAACTTCAAAGAGGGACCAGTCACCAGCGTCGTCAGTGAGCAATCCGTATTAGTCAATGGAACCCGGCGCCATGTGAAGAATCTCCGCCCTGCTCTCGAAACGACCCCATTGGAGTGATAACGAGAGAAAATCATCTGAAAGTGAGCTACTAATCGAGCCTGCGTCTCGAGAAACTAACGACTCATCTAAAAACCCAGTCACCGACCAGTCTGAGAGCTTCTCCGAGGAAGAAGTTCAGGCAATCCCCTTTCGGAGAAGCACACGAAACAAAAGACCACGTCCACATTGTTACCTATATGATCATAAGACCAGGAGGGAGTGTGACTCTATTTATTCAGGTGTCCCATTTGCATACCATGTTATACTTCTCTGAACCTGCGAGGTTTCACACCCTTACTTAGTCTATCACTTCTGGCTACTCTGGAAGGTCTATGCCACTTCCGTATTTGTTCTTCTGTCCTTTTTAACAGAGACCTTGGTCTATCTTCATACTCTAAATCTGTTAGGTCATTCCCACTTTCCTCTATGTTTTGTTCTGTTTTCTTTTTTTTATTCTTCTTCTTCTTCAGTTTCCTCGTGTTCTTCCTAGAGCATTTCTGTATCTTCAGGCTTGAACCTGCTCTAAATTGGTCAGCATGAACTAACATTGGCTGCCCTTTTTGTAGAATGAACTTCGCTCTCTCTGGCTTTGATTCCTTATTTCTTTTAAACCAAACTTTCTACTCCGTGGCAAATGACATAGTTATTGGGGCTCTAATTTGTCTGCCCATTAATGCTGATGGGCTTTACTTTCTATCCGCAAGAGGAACCGTCCGAAAACTTAAAAGTGAATCAGGAATGTAAGCCTCAGTATTCTGGTTGAAAGGTGAAAACGCCTTTAAACCCATTTCTACCGTTTGGATCATCTTTTCTACTATGCCGTTTGACTGTGGGTAGTATGGGAGTGTTTCGTATGGCATACACCCTATTTTCCTTAACCACGACACTAAACTTTCATAGCAGAATTCCAATTCGTTGTCCGTGACAATGGTCTTAGGTACTCCATTTCTAGCAAATATCGTTCTCAATATTTATCTTACAGTAGTAGCTTTCCTATCTCTCACCTTTATTACTTCCGGCCAACTCGAGAAGGAATCTACCAAGATCAAGAATAAACCAATGTCTCGGATATGTGCATGGTCCATATGGACCCTTGTCCATGGCGCATCCTCTTTGGGCCACGTATGTATTTTGGTTTGTTCAAATGTTTTGATTTCCGTACATTTAGGGCATCTTCTTATGTGTTCCTGAACACCTTTACAATACCCCGGCCACTAAGCCTGTAATCTCAATCTTCTTTGCGTCGCAGCGATTTCACCATGGATTCCGTCGTGCACGCTTTTAATTACGCCCTTCCTTAAAATTTGGGACGGCACTATTGCGTCTGCACAAAATATAATGTCCCATTCTACTGTTAATTTATGTCGTGCTTCTTTGAAAGGTCTCTCCGCTATAGTTAAGTTACTCCATACATTCTTTCTTATGCATTCAAGTATTCCGCTTAGTATCGGGTCTTGTTGGGTTTCTCTGCTAAGTGTTTTGCGAGAGAGTACGTCCGTCTTCACTCATTGTATAATTCAGTCTTCCGAATTTTCATGTTCCTCTCCATTTTCATGCTGGAATTTTAGCCTGGATAGTGCCGTCATATGTGGGATGGTGTTTCCCTTAACATATATAATGTCAAAATCAAACGCCATGATTTTGATAGCCCACTTTAAAATTCTTGACGATGTTACTCTGGGTAACCCCTTCCTCGGATTGAATAAGAATTCAAGGGGCTTGTGGTCTGATTTTACGTGGAACTCCCCCCCCCGCAAAAAAAATTCTGTGCTCGCTCTCTCCATACTCCAAACTATGGCTAATGCTTCCTTTTCAATGTTAAAATAATTGCATTCTGCCAACGAGAGCTTTCTGGACAGATACATGATTGGATAACCCTCTTGAGATACAACTGCTATGGCACGTTCATTTGCGTTAGTTGTTAAAGTAACCTCTTTTTTAGTGTCGAAAATATTTTATTACCGGTTTGTCAAGGCCTTCTTTAATACTTCGAAAGCTTTATTTTGCTTCTGCGTCCATGTAAATTCTACGTTTTTTTACACATTTCAGCGAATGGTTCAGTAAGCTCACTATATCTAGGAAGATATCTGCTGTAGAAATTAATTCCAAGGATTCAAATTCTTTCTTGTTCGTGGGCTTTTCCATTTTCGCAATTTTGTTGGTTAGCCATTCGTCAAGACATATTCCTTCACCCTTTTTTTTACAGTCTAATTTACATCTGTCTCTATTGTCATACCTGCCTGTTTTAATCTCCGTAAGACTTGTTCCGCTTTACTCTTTAATCCCTCTCTGGTGCGGGCTGCCAGATATATATCGTCTTGATAAATTATAATGTTGTTCACTATTCCTAATAAGATTTTCTTGGTGGCTCTTTGAAAAATATGACTAGCAGTTTTAAGTTCAAACTGCAAGCGAGACCAACTCAATAATCCTATGGGTGTGTTCAGTGTGATAGTTTCTTTAAATTTGTTGTTTATTTCGATCTGGTTGTTGGCCGACTTTAAATCGATCTTTGCAAAGCGTTTCCTATTTGCAAGTTCGTGATTGGCAGTTTCGATACTCGGTAAGGGAAACGAATCCGAACATATCTGGTTGTTGAGACCATTTTGTAGTCACCGCATATTCTAATATCTCTATCGGTCTTTTTAATGGCGACTATTGTTGACGTCCAATCGCTTCCCCCATGAGTGACCTTTTACAAAATACCCAGCTGAATCACTTTTTTTTTTATCTTTGATACTACAATAGGTAAAATGTGTATGGGTAATCGTCTTGCTTGGATATGGTAGTTCTCTTTCAAGCGAATGCTTGCTTTATAACCCTTAAGTAATCCTATTTCTTGTTCTTCCGACTCCATAGAAATAACTAATTTCGATGTGTTAACTTTTAATACATCTATACCTAGAAGTCCATGGTCTTTAGTACATGCCATAACTGTAATAGGTCTAATCTCAAAGCGATTTTTAGTTTCAAACGTACCTTCGAAGGTGCCTTGGTACCATAATTGTTTTAGTTGCAAGGCTGACTTTTTAAGCCTTTTTTAAGCTTACCTTAATCCCGCCTAAAGTTCACTGGAATAAGTGTTATGTCAGAGCCAATACCTACTTGCACGTGGAAGTATTTCCCATTTATTTTTACCTTTTCTCTAGTTTTGTTCGTGTGTTTGGCGTGAAAATTTCAGTCCCTCCTCTATCCACTTGTGTATCGTTAAGTTTCTCAACTCTTTTTTGGATCTGCACACCTTTGGGGCGTGATTTTTTCTTTTACAAATGCAGCATGTCTTACCAAAGGCTGGGCAAATATTTTTTTTCCTGACATGGCATTTGCCACTGTATTTGCATAGAATTTCATATTTGTTTGTGCTGTATGCTTCTCCTTCGTTCAGTTGTTGGTTATACTTTTTCATTAATTCCAGTTGCTGCACGAACTCTATACATGTTTCTACAGTTAAATTAACACTTTGAAGCGTTTCCAATAACTTATGTTTAAAAGCTGGGTCGTGCATACCTTCTATCAAGTGTAGCATGATCCATTAATCTTTTGTGGTCATTTCACTGATGCCAAGTCTTTCAAATTCACAATATCTAGCACTTTTTTTCAATCAGTGAACGAATTGTATAATAGACACATCGGAATGCTATCTTGTGTCTAGAAACTTTCTTTCAGCGATGACTAACCTTTTCTTTGGTCCGATATTCCTTTTTATTACCTTGCCAATTTCTTTGAAAGTCAGCTCATCTAGATTTCTTGGGGAGACCATCACACCCAGCATTTGCGAGGAACATGTCAGTAATTTCATTTTATTCCCCTTCGCTTCGTCTGTCTCTTAGTTTCTTTACCCTGGCCAGCACCTCAAAGCATCTTATCCAGGTCTCCACATACTCAGGATCGTCAAATGTGGTCAGACATCCTATTGGCGACATCATTGTTGTGCCCTGGAAATCGCGTGTCAAGCCTCGTGATTTCCTGGTACTAAGTGCCGGAGGTTTGCTCTATTTGTTCAGGTGTCTCATTTGCATACCATGCTATAATTATATTATGGTGGAATAAAATTGGTCTTTTTTTTAAAAGTTGCACTCATTCCAAAACCAGGTCTTTTGGACAGAAAATTAATAAATAAAATATTGCATTTTATCAAATACTTGTTTTTAGATTATAATTTATATTTTTCACTTATTGTCCATTAAATTTGAAGATATTTGCATTATTATTATGTTTAATAAATAATCTGATCAACTGAAATTTCAGTTTTTTTTTTTTTTCATATCACAGGATACCAATTAGATTTAAGAGCAAAATCATTGAATCAAAATAAGGATTATAGTTGTTTTGAATAGTTAATGATAATGCACATGGGTTTTAAGAAATATTTGTTTTATTGCCTCAATGATGTTTACCCATGATAAATTTTATGAGTTTGTGGTGTTAATTTGGGAACAGACCATCACATACACTCAGAGTATCTATACACAGCATCCTGTTAACTTCAAAACGTAAGTTTAATTTTTTTTTTTTAATAATTGAAACATTTTAGAAAACAGCCTTCATTTAAATTTGAAAATTAGGAAGATCCTATTTTGCCGGTCCCTGCACAATAATGACCCCCCCCTTTCCCCCCCCAACATAACTGCAATGACATTCTAAAAAGACAAGTTTACTTATTTGTTTATCTTTAAGATATGCAATCCCAAAATTTTCAGCTTAATTTTTAGGAAATACTCTCTTCATAGTAGCAGCAGGAGTCAACCTCGTACGCTCTTTTGATCCACTTTTTTCGGGAAATTCTGAAATAATGTTTGATTTATTTTCAATTCATTCTTAAAAAAGTTTTCAAGTTTTATTTAAAAAAAAAAAATCATTAATATATATTTATTGACAAATGCCTAAATTAATTTATTGTAAAAGAAAATTATTCAAGTATTCATCAAATGAAAAACAAATTTATTTTACTGACAAGAGCAGACCAAATAGCGTACAAGGCTGACTCTTGCTACTAATTTGAGGGCAGCATTCCTTCAAAAAGTTGAAAAATTCGGGAGTTCGTATTTTGAAGATAAAAAAAGAAAAGCAAATAATTGGTTTTCTTTTTTTTTTTTAATAAGAAAACATATATATAAAACATTATTGGATCAGTTGAAGAATCCCCCTAGACTGATTAACTGTAAAATCTCCACCCCAACTTAAAAGTAAAGTTGGCGACCATAGTCGAGGATGACCCGAAGGCTTCTTTTTCAATAGCTACTACACCGAGGTGTAGGGAGGGCACTACTCCATTCCCTGGATTGCTCCACTTTACTCTTGATCCATACCTTATAATGCTGAGTGTTAAGCAAGGAGGCATCAAGTACCATTTTTTGAGTCTTTGGTATAACTTGACCTGAAATTGAACCCTGGTCTGCCATGCCATTGGTGAACATTCTGTTAGGCTAACTTAACTCTTCCCAGACTGATCAACTATAGATCTTTGAAACTTGTTAAAAACTAATGTTATTTTTTTTCTTTTCAATTGGTTCTTTATGTAGAAAAAGATTGGAGATTTTTTGAATAAAGAAAAACATTCATAGTAAAGTAGAACTAGAAATATGCACAATTTAAAGTTTGTTTACATTTCAAAAGATTTTACTAAACTTGCAATTTTCAAAGTTCAAAAATTGTATAAATATCACGCTCTTCAGAGATTTTAATAGGTTTTCCATAAAATTTTAAGTTTGTAATATAAAAAGCTAAGTTAAGATTATTTAGAAGTAAAATTTTCTGGAACAATTATCAAAATATTTCTATTTAGGATCAAATATAGAATCTCCATTTCAACTCAACTGTAGAATTCCCCCAAGCATGTCTGGGGAAAAAAGATTCTTCAATTGATCCAAATTTTACATTGAGTAGTAGAAACACAAAAAAAGATTAAAGATTTCTTTCTCTAAAAAAAAAAAAAAAAGTTAAAAATCAGAAGTGTAATTATTTAATATTGACTTTTAATGTTTATTGTTTTAAAAATTTTATTTTAAAACAAATATTTTTTTAAATAAGCGATTGAACACATAGAAATAAATAAATTCTTAAATATTTCTGTCTTTATTAGTTTAGTTTCATTACTATCTTTCATAATGCTTTAAGGTTAAAAAAAAGTATACGCTGGCAAAATAATGAGGGGTAGTTACTTTACCTAAAAAAGTAATTGTCGGTCAGTTCTCTGGAGAATATGCTAATGTTTAATGCAAGTATCAGGGTAGAACTTTTCTTATAAAATTTTAATGTTCAGTTATTTTTATTATGACTATTACAACTGATTAAATTTTAAATCATTATATTGAATATAAGAATGAAACAAAAGAGATAAGAAAACTGTATGAAAAAGAAAGAATACTGAATTTTAAAAATTGAATTCATGAAAAGATTTAAACAATCATTGGCTGTATTAGATAAACTACTGTAATTATTTACTTCTATCTTTAAGCAACACTTCTTTATGCCATTATAAGATGCGAATGGGTCACAAACATGTCTAGCAAAGTTTGGGATAGTTAAAAAAATTATCAACTTTTTTTTACAATCCCACTTTCAGCGAGAGCCAAATTTTATAAATAAAAATAAATAATAAAAATTCCCTATGCTGTTCGGTATGCTCTTTTATTGTTTGTTTCTTTTTCTATTTTTTCCTTGATTATAATGAGTAAAAGGTAAAAACTGAGTAGTGTGACTTACTGCGAGTTGAAAGCTACCAGAGAACATAAGGAAAAAAATTGTGCTGCATTTTTATGTTTTCCTACAGAAGAAATATGTAGCTAAAGCAAAATACAAAGACAAGGATGCTGAATGTACATCAGACCTAGGAGGGGAGGAACATGGAGAACATGTGAATATGGTGGAGACAAATATAGAAACAAAAGTTGAAGAGGAATTTCATGCAGGAATTAAGGTTGTTAAAAAATTAAAGGTAACAATGATGATATGCCAAAGGAAGAGAGCTCTAGTGTATGCAGTAAGGACAGGTATGAATATGAAGAAGGAACTGATGAAGTTATTGGAAATAAAGAAATAGAACAGGCAAACACAAGGATTGCGGTGTACAAAGACATCGCATTTTGGCCACAAACTCGCTCAGGGGAGTTACTTGTTAATCTTATAACACTGGGACCCAAAAAAGTTTCAAAACAAAGATCAACCATTTGCTCCAACTGTAAAACCAGGGGAAAATAGTCTGAGGGTAATGCTACAACACTGGTTTTACAAAACCATGAATAACGGAGAGACTGTTTTGAGATCATGGTTGCTGTACTCAATGATGAACAAATCTCTTTACTGTTTCTATTGTGGCCTCTTCCAGAAGACAGAGCAACGCAAATCAAGTCTAGCAAGAAATTTAAGACTTCAAAAGTTCTGGAAGCTTAATTCAAAAATACCAGAACATGAAAATTCGTCTAACCACCTAAGAGCTTTCAAGGAATGGAAGATGTTGGAAATGACCCTCAATAAAACCCTTGACAGTAAATTACAAGAACAAACTATGGAAGAAAGGCAGATTTGGAGACAGGTTTTATCACGGTTACTTGTTGTCAAAGTTTCTGACGAAACAGAATCTGCCTTTTAGAGGTCATTGTGAAGATGTATACAGTTCCAATAAAGATAACTTTATAAAACTTATTGAACTTATAAACAAAGATGATCCTGTAAATTGGAAAGCATTACTTGAAAGTAAATGATAACCGGTGGTGCTTGTCACAGAAAATTCAAAATGAATTCTTGAGAAATCACGTGAAGGAAAATATATTGGATTGAATTCGAAAAGTCAATTATTTTGTGACCATACTAGACAGAACACTGGATATTTCTCATGCTGATCAAATGAGTTTCATTTGTTGATATGTCGTTGTTGAAGACAAAGAAGTGGAGATGCAGGAATCATTTCTTGGTTTTATCCATGGGCATGGGAAAACAGTTTATGATATCAAGATTATTTTGGATTCACTAGAAAAAGAGAAACTTGATTTTAAAAAATGTAGAGGGATAGGATTTGACAATGTGGTTAAAATGGTTGGAGTTTTTGGTGGTGTTCATCGTCTTCAACGAAACATAAATGGGAAAGCTAAATTTATGTGGTGTTCATGCCTCAGCTTTAAATGCAAGTGCCATTACATTTTTTGAGGTGATTGAGAGACTATAGATTTTTCTCCACTTCCAATGGTTGGTGTGAAGTTTTATCTTTGCATGTGAAGGTCATAATGAAGTGTTTGGTAATCACCTGTTAGAGTGCACATTACAAAGCTATTAGTGCAGTGAAAACCAGATTTCAAGGAGTGATTCAGGCACTCGATTTCATTTCTGAAAATCTTCAAATGAGAAGAGATGTACAAATCATTTTGCTTTCAGTTGAAAACTTCTCCTTCATGACATCTTTGTTTTACTGGAAAGAAATTCTGAGACAAAACAAATCTCATTCAAAAGAAACTTCAAGAACCTGTTATTGATTTGGATGTGTGTGTAACCCACATGGGAGTGACCAAAATCTTTAAAAACTGAAACAAGGACAGATAAGTGTCTGAATCAGTTAATCAAAGCAAAAAATGTGCAAGGAAATGGAAATTCCAGTTGAAAAGTGGATTAGAATAATGGAAAGCTACTCGTGGAAAAAGAAGATGATGTATGTCAAATACTTGTGCAGAAAGTAAAGAGAAATTTTTACGAATGTCATGATCGACTTGTAAATGAACTGGAAGCACAATTTGTCTCCATGTCTCATCTGTAAACTGTCATTGCAAGTAATCCTGAAAGATACTGAAGGTGAGTTGAAGCAAAAATTTAAAGTTCTCACTTGCAAATACAGTGCTTAGACATATCTAGGCTGCCATTGGAAGTTCAACAACGTAAGGATTTTTTAGTGGTAGCTTCTCAAGTGGAATGTAACATGACTATGATGACCAAATTATCAGCTATCAAATGGCCGAGATGGATTTATCGATGACAAGTTCAAGAAAGTTTCAAATCTTGTGAATGCTCTACGGCTGTTTTTGACGCTCACAGTTTTTGTTGCTACTGCTGAGAAAAGCTCAAAACTGAAGCACTTTGCCCAAGTACACCCCCTGGCTATTATTCAAAAATAATAGATATGTTTTATCAGCAGACATCAGGAAGGCCTTCCCGATGATCAAAAACTCCAAAGATAAGAACAGATTTTGCTACTGAAGGAAGGAGATAAAATAATTTGCTTCAAATACAGCACCCTGATTTTTGGCTTCAACACCAGCCCCTTTATATTCCTATACACTCAGCAGTTCCCAGACAATCAATGTACACAGATGCTGAAAGAATCTTTATATGGACAATTTATGCCAAACTGAAAATTCCCCAGAGGAATTGTACCATTTATTCAAATAAGCAGTAAACTGCTTATGGAAAGGTGGCTTCGATTTAAGATCATGTAACTTGAATTGTGAACAGCTCAAAAACAAATGGAGAAGGACAGAATTGTCCAATATGGTAGTGACCTGGGAAAAGTCCTAGGTTGCTGATATAACCCGAAAACGGATGTTTGCAAATCTCAAACATAGAAGTTCATAGATAAGTAAAAACCTAAGGGACATGTTATTCCAAACAGCAAGTTTTCAACCTCTTATCTCTTTGCATCCCTGTGATGGTTAGAACAAATATACTATTGTGAGAGTAATGGTCATGAAAACAGCTAGGATGATGTGATACCAGCACAACTAGAAGAATTTGGGACACCTTTAGCAGGAGATCTGGCACAATAATGAGCATTAATGTGTGTATGTATATATATATATATATATATATATATATATATATATATATATATATATATGAATGTATGTGGGTGGCCAGTAGAATCATCAACATCTTTGAAGTGGCGCCGGAGTGTCTAGATATTCCTTGTCTATTTTGGCACGAAGGCCACACAAAGAGCTTTGCCTGCAAAAAAGAGGTCAGTCAGTCAGGAGGGAGACTCCGAAGCAGTCAATTGGGAGTGGGACTCCGGAGCAGAAAGTCATACCCAGGACACGAAGCAGTGAAGACGATGACCAGATGGGTCAGCATTTTTGGTAGCTTTGTAGGATTTTCACAGAATTCTCGCAATAGCCATGATAAAATGCTAAAAAGTGCCAACTTCACCTTCCTGTGTTTGCAGTTCTGAAGCCATATTTGTCTGTTTCTTCCTACCACCTTCTGTCACTTGGTTTTTATTTTTGTACAATCTGTGAAATGCCCACATGGCCGGGTGCAGGAATTAACAACGGAGTTCACACCACTAGATGAACGGCCAAACCAACAAAACTGGTGTGTGGGTTGTTTCATAGGGATCTAAAATGACCAAGACAGCTTGGTAAACTTGTGTATTTTTTTGCGATGTATCACCAAATGCATATGTATTAGTGTTTATGGAGTGCAGAACAGTAAGTTTCATTTCCTATTTGCAGAAACTGAGGTAGCACCTATGAAATCAAAAACATTGTCCAACCTGGAACTACTGGTGGCATACTTGGCAGTAAAAGCACTGCCAAACATTAAATCCATATTCACATTTCAAAATTAACAATATCTACATAGTGGAAGATACCCAAATTGTTCTGTCATGGTTACTGTCAGAAAATGTTAAAACAAAAAACCAGTATACCAGAAACAGATAAAAGGATGTCCACTAAATGATAAAGGAAATTAAACAAAATTATTCCGTGGGAATACAATTTAAGTATGTGCCTACAGCTGAAAAATGACCTTTTGTCCCAAAGAATTTCCCTAGAAAAATTCCGACGAACATTGCAATACTGGACAGATGGTCCAAAATGGTTAGCTGAAATCCTGATAAATTGGCCTAATAGCAACCTAGACTGCTTGAGTTCAAAAAGTAAAGATTTAATACAATCCAGAGTTCTACACAACACGGTTTCTGATGCAAAGGTAGAATCCATTATACTCTTTGGACGATTTTCCAAGTTATTAAAACATAAAGGCAACAGCGTTTGTGTTTAAATTCAAATGCAAAGCAAGGCACCTGAAATTGTGCAAGGATTCACCTATTCAAAACAATGCAACAGCAAACATTTCAAAAGGAAATCACTTACCTAAAGGACCCAAAAGATACCTCTCAACCTTCTGAAGAATTCTAATATATTCTTAGACAGCGGTAATTTACTAAGCTTTTTGCTTAGATGTGGCACAAGGCCATATAAATGGGGCACCCAATATATTCTTAGACAGTGAAGGAATACTAAGAATGGATGGCAGGATAGCCCAAACCTTAATGTATGAGTATGAGCTAATATATCCAATTCTACTGGCTAAATACCATCTCCTAACAAAAATAGTGATCACCAATTGTCACGAAAAATTTAAGCACTCTGATAAAGTTAAGGCTCTCAGGTTTTTGGGTACCCCAAGTTAGGCAAGTCGTGAGAAAGGGTAATACCAAAATGCTTTATATGCAAGAAATTCAAGAATTTAGCATTTAAATACCCAAAAATCACAAATCAACCGAAACATGGAGTTAACTTCAAGCATTTCAAACAAACATGAATCGATTACATGAGACATGTGTGGGTCAAACAAGGAAAAAAAAAAAAAAAACGATTTTAGAATAATTTAGGAAAAAACAAATTTCAAATTCAAAGCCTTCCTAGCCAAGTAACTCAGGCAATTTTCTAACCTTAAGAAAATATGGGTACTAAGTATTCTGAAAAAAAAAAATGAGAGAAAAAATAAAACAAAAACAGCTAGTCAATATTATGAAACTTTAGGCCCCATTAAAATATATTGCCATGTTAATGGCTTTCTCCTCAGGTGGGAATGTATTGGAATTCCATAGAGAACACATACACGAAGAGTCGAATTGGTCAATCATAGCCTTTCCGGAGGTCACATGAGGCTGACATTAAAACAAGGGGTCACAAAGAAATCACTCTCTTTTTGCCATTACCTGGGCTAGCAGTTCTAGCTAAAACCTTATCATACAGGCTCCAGACGACAATTCAGGAAGGGAGTCCACCACCTAGCAGCTGATTGCAGACAAACGCAACCACTACTACGAACTTCCAACAGGGCCTGAACAAGTTACCAGAAACAACTAAACAGCTAAGTTTCCGCAGGCATATTTATCTGCAACCTTACCCAACCAAACAGTTTGAACTCTTTTGCTTGTTTTGCATGTTGTATCTACCTGTTGTATATTGTGTATATGTACAATAAACCTTTGGTAGTAAAACTTGTTTGTATCTTTTCTTCAAAAGCGGTGCCCATCTCATTGTGTTATCCTGGGGTAAAAATCCCCATATTTCGTTGACGTAGTTGTAGATTGTTGAGGTCTATTGGGATGATTATGACTTTTTCTTCTTCTTCTTACCCAATTAACTTGTTTTCTTTTTGTCTGTGGAAGGCTGCAAGAGAATTAAACACAGAAGGAAAGAGATGAGGATATTTTTTATTGTAGCCTCCCAGCTACTCAAACCTAAAAGTTCCTGTTTTAGGGGGAGAAAAAAAAAATAAAAAAATAAAAAACAAACGCAAAGTCATCCATGATGTTAGGAGACAACAACATCATAACTACGTATTGAGTGGAATTTTGCCATAAATATGATGACCATTTTTCAAGATAAAGTAATTCTGTGAACTAACACGGAGATAGTTTCTTATCACCAGATAGAATACGTGGTATTTAAAAATTCCTCTTGCTTGTATAATGAGATATTTCATTACTTTTATTTAAAAGAACTTCCTGTCCACGATAACACTCAAACCATAAAATAAGCTGCCTGTTACTTTTATATAAACACATCTGTCAGTGACCAGCAAGGTCACCTGGCTTCGTGCCAGGAGACATAACAATAACTGGCATAGTTCACATTGCCTAGTGAATTTATGACTAGAGTTTGACCCCCCCCATGTCCCTCTTGCTTAAATCCCAACTATAAAAAGACCTGTGTTAAATCCTGCCTGGTAGGAGGCATGGATAAAAAACGGTGCTGGGCATAAGTGTCCAGAGGATAGGGATTTGTGCGTCTCCCAGCAGCCAGTGGCCAACATGGAATCCAGCTAATCACAGCTGTAGACTTAACATCGCCGATGCCAGTTTCCAACCCATCACTGAAACAGCTCTTTTCAGAGTTAATTTCTGAAAGTCATTACCAGCTCATTTAAGAGCTAATTTCAAAAAGTCTTCTGAATCTCCTCACTGCAGCCCTTGGCAGATACCATGAGACAATAATGCAGCAGCCAGCCAGACTTGGAGCAAACCTGCAGCACCTGTTCCAGCATCATCAAGCGGCAGACACCTGAATTGCTAAGCAGCAGACCCCTGCACCAGCATTTTCAGTGGCAGCAGACCAGTTCATGCAACAATGCCCCAGCACTCTGAGGCCATATTGACATAACCTCGGTTAACCAAAGACTGAATAAACTGGGACATTGATCATCCAACCTCAATAACCTCTGTGTCCACATCTTCATCTGTTTTCAGCTATGACTTGATCACATGGCTACACCTATGATCTGCACTAAGTACCAAGACCATCCTGATCTTCTAGACGCGCTGTCGCAAAGAACTTATAGACAGCCAAGTCTGTGACCTTCTACAGCACCGACTCTCAACACTGAAGACAACACAGACATTATACAGCAACAGCGATTCTACATCCATGCACATCTTTCCTGTATGATTTGCTCAATAAAGACCTGACATATAAACTTACTCACTTGTCCTTGTCATTTTTCTCATCCTCTTTCAATCACTTAATTTATGTTTGTGGGATCAACACATTTATCGACCCTGCAACACTTTTAACTCAAACTTTATTTAGGGCGTAACGGCAATCCCATGGCTTGGATCTTTTCTCTATTCCAGTAGAAGTAGTCGCGTTTCCAAACAAAAGTGTTGAATTATATTAGAGTCCTTTTTGGTGTTAAAAGTTTGAAGTTCGTCATTTGACCAGTGGGTGTTTTCAGTGAGGTATTTTTAGCAGAGACGGCTGCTAACTGGATAAACAACCTACTGCTAAGCCCAGAACTCAGCGAGTACGTGTGTTACTCTGCCAGCAGCCGAGAGAAAGAAATATGTCCAGTTGAAATGGTCATGGTTTACTGAAAGAATTTCTCTTTTTGGTGCCAGGAAACCTATCTTTCAAGCATGCATGGATTTCGCTTCCTGTCAGAGGGTACATTATTTTTGAATTTTCTTTTCATACCGATTCAAACCTTAAACAACAACTAATACAATTAGGTACAAACAACTTGGCTGTCTCGGACTTTTCGTACGGTAACGAATCACCACTCCTGATTGAAAAAACTTCCCAAAATCAGGGAATTATTTGATTTTAGTGAAATTTTCAGAGTTCATTTTGTAATTCATGAATTTTATAATGCATCAGTTATTTTATCAAAAGAACTTGCAAATGTTTTTCAGGTGACTTAACTTTACCTCCATCCCCAATGTTTGGGGTGCTGTTACATTGGTAGGGGTATACAATGTAATTTTATTTCCATATATAATAAAGACAAAAGTCGGAAGGTCTGAATGGAATAAAGAAAGAAAATTTTAATTGGAAGCTGTTGGTAGAAAATGGCACCCTAAACATGAATATTAAATTTGAAATATTTTTTAGAATATTTTGAGAGATTTTAATAGTATGATTTAATAGAAAGTATCATTTTCTTTTAGATTATTAGGGGAATAATTCTGTACTCTATCGATATCTATCCTGCTTTAAAACGAGTGACCTTATCACAGACCACTGGCAACTCACGGTGAAATGATTTTGGTTTAAAAAAAACAAAAAACTAAGACATCCATGACGTCAGCTACAGGAAGCGAAACCTGATACCGATAACTAGTAGAATTCCTACCAGCAATACAGAGACTATTTTTGAGAAAAATTAATTCTACAGATTATCCTGAAATTCTCAACTTCTTAGCAGAATAGACCATATTTATAAGGTTCTCTCATAAGTAAAATAATTCATTTCATCATTATAGATAAGTAAAGAGAAACCCTCTACTTATAGTAAACATAAGTCAAACTCAGAAGTCTACTCATTTCTGTTATATAAAGTCAGCAGTCACCGACGTTGCATTGCTAGTCATTTCTGGTCTCCAGACCAGAAGTTGGGTGTCTCACTCAACCAGCTGGCATTTGTGTCTGGCGGCAAAAATGACAAATATTGTACTAGATCTCCAGGTCTAGTGAATCTCTGGCTAGCAAGGTCACCTGGCTTCGTGCTGAGAGACCTAAAAATAACTAGCATAGTTCACATTGCACTTAGTGATTCAATGACCAGCATTGACCAACAGTGCATGAGTCAAGGCTCATGTACAACCTCCAGCTCCCAAAGTCCCACTATAAAATGACATTGTGTCAAATCCTGCCTGGTGGGAAGCATGGATAAATTTCACTTGGCCACTAGCTGGCGTCAAGGCGAGAGGTATATGTATCTCTCTAGTCACAGCACACCGACCAAAGCCTAAACCACAGCAGTCGATGGCGCACAGTCCTGTTTGAATCAATGGAGTCCTTTTCTACAGCTTCTGGCAGGTCCAGCAGCAGATGCCCAAGTTCCAGCCAGTAGCCAACACAGGATCCAACCAATCAACAACTGCAGTCTCAAATAGCTTTTTTAGAGCTAAAAAATTCCTGTCATTCCATAGCCTTTTTCAAGGCTAAATTATGAAAATCAGCACAAGCTCTTATCAGAGCGATTTTACAGTCACTTAAGGACAACCTCAAGTCCTCTTTTTTACACCCCTTATCAGAGTAATAAGACTTACCAGCACCACTGGACACATGAAGCAGCAGTCCCAGGATCTAAGGCCACTGACGTCTCCACACCTGCAGCAGATCAGTTCCTGCATCTCAGCACGCTGATGTCTCGAAACATGTAACAGCTTGGTTCCTGCATCTCAATATGCCAATGTCTACAGATAAGCAACAGCATCCAGTCACGCACTGCAACTTAGACTACATTTTAGTCCACGAATTGAGCAACTATCATTTCTTGTTGTACAATTCGCCAAGTAAAAACTTTGCATTTCACATTTACCCTCTCATCTTTCACAACAAACTTGGAAAGAATAACAATCATATAATTCATAAATGCTTGTGGGATTGACGTATTTATCAGTCCTGCAACAACCTTAAATTTGTGTAACATTTTGACTTACTTTTCTCCTATCACAGGCTAAATTCAAATATGTAATTGAATAAAGAATATTTTTACTAATCATAAAACAATTTTTAAAGCAAGAAACTGCTTTAAATTAAAATTTTTAATTAGGATATGAAAAAGTTTAAATTCAAATTAAGATTTTAAGTAAAAAATTGAAAATAAAATAACTTTCATGCTGAAGCTGTGCCTCGAAAGTTAACCAGTAGCTTTCAGCTTAATTTTTTCTAACCAGTGCTGTAAAATTTAAGAGTAAAAGTAATTTATCATTACACTGAAACATGACATTTCAATGTAACTGTTATAAAAGTACACAAGCATTTTTTTAATACTGAAATATTAAAATCTCCAATTTCATTAAAATATTTGCAAAAAGAGAGGAAACAAAAATTACTGAAAATGCCAACTTTTTTTTTTTTTAAATAAACGCACTAAGTTGATAAAGTGGGTGTGTGTCATTTTCATTGATATATTCATCCACCATCATCCCATCTTATGAGAGCAGATTTTCCAGTCACTATCAAGTTTAAAATGTGACATGCCCTCACACCTATGAATAAGTTTAAGTGTGACCTGATCATAAGTCATGCTGATTACTTCATGAAATGATTTTTATGTATTGGATGACCAGATTTGATTTGGTTTCTTTGTTTAATGGCATATCAACCCTTTTGGGTTACTGACTCCTGAAGTCATCCTTGAAGAAGAAGAGCAATGATACTATTTAACTTATAGCTGGAAGGATAAGGAAGTTCAATACCTTTCTAAAGAGTATTAGTTTGAAAGTGAATGTAATAATGCTAATGGAGTTTAATTTGCAGCAGTAGTTCGGCACTTTAACCATTATGCCAAATGAATTCACTCCAAGAATAGCCTGAAAAAAAGGGTTCCCTTTATTAAATGAAATAAGAGACATTTTTTATAAGTTTATTGAACAATTTTTTTTTTTACCTTTCTGAACTATAAAAATGTAAAAATTGCTTGAAGTGCATTTTGCAGTCTTTCAGGAAATAAATTTTTCAATGAGAAAATTCTTTAAATACCAGAATAAATGATAATTCAAAAAGTGAATATGACAGATAAAAATAATATCTGCTGAATATGATAGATAAATAAAAACTTTCCCATTGAACAGTAAAACATTTTACTTGACCCCCACCCCATGTTTTCACACATTATCCTGATGACATATTACACATTTTCATGTAAATAATTCTGGATATTTTCCCTCAGTTACTACTTTCAGTTGGTCTAATTGGGCATAGTACTTGTTTGAATCAACCATCAGTGTAGAAATTTCCAATCTTTGAATTACCAAATGTTGACATTTGCAGCCTTGTTTTATGCCTTTAGCATAACAAACTAAATAGTTCTCACACTTTATAAAGTATGAAGCCCATATAACTCAGGTTTTAACTTCATGTCAGTCATGACTGGTCAATGATTCTGTACCTCAATTACTATACAAATTTATCAACAGTGCCATTTACCTTGATCATCTGCTTACTCCAAATACCCAATAATCAAAGAGAACAGAACTCATTAACTCTTATTTTAAAAAGAGTATTGATTAGTTAATCTGAGTTTTTAAAAATTAGTACTAAGATCCCTTTTATCCCAACATACATATTATCACCTCAGAATATAAAAGTTGACCTTTAGTTTCATTTGCTTATATTCAATGGAAGCAGTTTTCATTACCCATGATGATTTAAAAGAAAAAAGAATGTTTCATTACATTTAAGTAAGCTAATTATGCACAGAAATATTGCTCAACAGGGCTTTTTGCTTTGCTCATATGGAAGCAATTTGTGTATGTGTGATGGCATTCACCCAGATTGGTTGAGCTTGCACCACCCAATGAATCTGCCACATCCTGAAAGCCAACCAAGCATGACAGTCCAAGACTACCAATGAGATGAGAGCCAGTAGCAAACTCTACACAGGTGCAAGCCTGGAATCAATTCAGCTTCACTATCATGTTTTTAGTCAGCAAACATGGCGCTTCATCCAGCCCTGTGAAGGAACTGGATCGATGGATTATCGGATGAAGTCACCCAGCCATCAATGCAGAGTATGACCAAGTCAGTGAAGTTATCTCATGGGAAAAGCCCATCGAAGGGAGATTTTGTATCGTGCATGGATTGCAGAGTTCAAGATGAATTGTTGCCAATGAACATGAAGGATGCAGCATAAACAATGATAGTCAAAAACCTTGAATCTGTAAGCCCCCTGCCCTCAGTGGCCGTGTTTCACAGCCATAAAGGAGGATGGATTGGTAAATCCAAATTTTAGAGATCAGTTTGATTTCTTGTCAAGAGTGTAGAGGACAGGTGAGTCAAGTGTTACTGATGTGACAACTTATATCTTCCTCTCCTTGGTATGTTGCAGGCAGTGACTACAGATTCTTGATACCTGAAATGATCAAGCTCTTGTAGGATTTCCCAGCTGAAGACAATTGGCTACTTTTCAATGGGTAGGAATCCAGCAGTCAACAGCTTGGTTTTCTAAGTGTTCACCATCATACTGAGTTCTGAAGTGTAAAGCTGTATCTCATCAGTTGTTGATTGGATATCTGCAAACCTTTCACTCAGAACTGGTACGTCATCAGCATGATCCAAATCCCACAGTGTGAAATTTCGGCACACTGTGACAAAAAGAAAGCTTGTGAGCACATGGGAAGTGATCCAATCAATAGCATAATTGAACAAGGTAGGTGATAGCCTTGTCAAATGCCAGCGCGGACATTGAAAAATCTAGGAATCTTGATCATAAGCACAGGCCTTTGGGGAAGTCAAAAGGTAAAGGCCCTTAGCAAATTAAGAATTTTCAGTGGCATGACATCTACATGCATAACCCTCAAAAGAGCTACATGAATGACCGAAGCAAAAGCAGCGGAAAAAATCTATGAAGTGGACAAATTTTCTACAGGAAACACCAGTGATGCTCAAGCACCCAAAGCAGTGTGACTACCTGATCAGTATATCCTTGAACAGGACAAAATCCACACTGATTAAGCCTTGTGCATAAATCTCATTGGTTTTGAAATTGGAAGCAAGACATCAAAGTGTCTAACAAGGCAATGCAAATTGTTTTCATTGCATCATTTGGAGATTTTTACAGTTGGTTATATCTCATATCATTCAACATTAAATATTCTCAAATGTCTTGATTTGATCGGAGTCAACCAACTTGAAATTTTATACTGGAGAGAAATCTCCAGTATAAAAAAAATAAAACATCTTTGAGATATTTTATCATTTACCATCTCCTCTTCTTACCTCTATAAACTGAACAAATAGATAAATTTATAGTTGCATTTTTACCTTTGATAAAACACTAAAAAGCAAATGCTGAAAAAAAAAGTTATTTTCTTTCATCTTCATAGTCAAGATACATAACCAAATCTTGACAAAAAACTGATATAATAGTTATCACAATATAATTAACAATTTTTAAAAAGGATATTAGAACAAAATGCTTCCTATGCCAAATAAACTTTAGGCTACCCAATAGAAAACCCACAAACTATGGAAAGTAGGGTCACTTTTTAAAAAAATATTAATCAATAAAAAGAATCAGCAATAGGGTTATAACAATACCTTGAATATAGAGGTCATAAGGTCACTAGTATCGAAAGTCAGTAATAAATATCTTCATAATTTACCTTATCAAATACAGGTGCTTTCCATAATGAAAATTTTAGCAAGTTATTCTAGTAAACCATAGTTAGTGAGTTTGGTTTTGAGTAACCAATAGTTTTGGTCTTTTGATCAAAAAGGTCAGTCCAGTCAAAAGCTAATGCATAATCCAAAACATTGTCTAGGTTCATAAGCCATAAGTGACTTATTAATAGTATTGTTAATTCATAATGAAATATGAGCTAAACTGATGGGATTAAGTATAGATGGGTACATCTGTCTACAATCAAGACTGTAGTAACTATGGTCAGAAAATTCCAGTTATTTCAAGAACTGCTAGACAACCTAAGAATCTGACAGATTCTTCCAATAATAGTAGTCCATGATGATACTAGTGCTTCTATCTAAAAAGTGAAGGATTCTGATTAGTATTTCATAGTTACAAAAGAACTGCTATGATTAAAAAATGATTTTGAATATGAATACAAATATGAAGAGTTTAGTTAATATATGATAGATAATATAATTAAAGTTATGGATAGCTGAACAAAATAAAGAGTCAGGAAAAGTCACACTATTCATTAGACAGATAAGATCAACTTAAAAATGATAAGATAACGGCAAATATAATGCTTGATTACTCATGCTATTGAAGATGATGTCAATATTTAAGTAATTGTGCAATATCATCTCTTAAGGCAAGTAAAATAATTTTTTAATATAGAATTTAAACTGTTGGAAATTGATTCGCACACCACAGCACATTTATGTGTACATAAATATTCTATTTTGTTTCAGTTATTACTTTTTATATTTCTAAACATAATTAAACTAATATATAGTCTGATATAAAAAAGCCCCCCCCCAAAAAAAAAACACAAACTAATATATAACTTAAGATAGCATAGACAGAGTCAACAGTGCTTGGAGACAATCACCAAATGCTAACCATCCTAACTTACATTCTCTAATCACTGATATTGAGCACTATAAAAATATAGTAAACATATACACATGCTTGTTAACAGGCAATAAACTAATTTTTTAGCATCATAATTACATTTCAACTAATTGCACTTTGTAGGAATACCATTGCTTTAAACTCTTATTTGTTATGCCTGTATATCTTCCAGTTATGGACAAAGTATCTTCTATTTATCTATGTCAGCTTGTCAACTAAGAAAAAAAAAAGAAAAAAAAAAAGTAACTTCTTAAAAAAAAAACAACTTGTCACCAGAGAAATTAGTGACCTTATAATTAAATCAGATGCAGAGGTTTTTGCATTTAATCCAGTGAACTACTTCTTAGATTGATATGATCCATTCACTTTTGGGTAATTCTTCAACATATGTAAAGAATTCAGCTCATTTTATGGAATTGATTTCAAAGAAACCACTCTTCTCATCCCAGATGGTAAATCCAAGTAATACACAAGATAAGGCTTTGATAGTACTGATCTTTCTATGGAAAAGCATACCAACTTTCCAATTAATATCTCAATGGAAATTTCCATCTAAGAATAAACAGGTTCATGATGCAGAATGTCTTTGGCAATTATAAAAAAGCATTTTGAAATTTCACAAATTATCAAAATTTGTCTTTCAATTGGGAAAATCTATTAATTTTTTTTCTTCTTCAATTTCCACTGTTTCTATTTTACATATAAACAAAGACACGCAACTTGATGGTTTGGTTTCTTTGTTTAATGGCATATGAACCTTTGTAGGTTATTTAATACCAAAGCCATTCCCTTAGAAGAACAACAGCAGTACTATTTAAACCATAGCTGGGAGGATAAGGGGGTTCATACTTTTCCCAAGGGTATTTACCCGAAAGTGAACGTAATAGCGTGACTGGAGTACAAACTCGCTTACGATTCCGCAGTCCATCGCTTTCACCATTACACCACGAGGACACCACCCATGCAACTTGAGTAAACTTGGCTAAATTTCATTACAGTAGACAATTACTGTGATTATACAAAGGTTTATGATTAATAAAATTATAGACAAATTAAGAAAAACAAAATAAATTGTAAGGAGGAGGAAAAAACTTAAGACTAAACAATAACCTCGATGTCAATCTTAACCACTACACAGGATCATGAATATTTTTAATGACAGCAGCAAACAAAAGAATTCGTCAGAAAGACATTTTATTATAATTCAAGTTACATAATCTAGAACATGACTTTTTGACACTTGACATCTAAAAGAGATACAGAAAGTATCACAAATCAACAGACAAAAGTCTATTTTAATTATCTATCTTTATGCCATTTCAATTTAGATCCTGATTGTTTTTATATTTTAATTATTTTTTCTGTGAGTTATTCCCACCTTTTGGTACTGCAGGAGGAATTTTTTTCTTTATAGCATTCTTATTCTGTGAAGATATTTTTCTATTTATAGGTTTGTTCAAAGCAGGTTGTTGTTTTTGAGTAGATGATTTGGAATTCTGAGCACTGTGAGGAGCAGTTTTTGGTTGGGCAACTGGAACATTACGTTTATGGAATTTGCTAGCTTCAGTTCCCTTTCCATATTTTTTGGCATTAAGCAGTGCCTTACTGCTAGAAGATTTCTCTATTTGGCTTCTTGCTTTGGCAATATTCGACAATCTTTGAGCATTTGCAAGAATGCTCTTAACATTAGTAACTGTCATAGCATGTAAAGCAGTATGAGCAATCTTTTTGGTAAGAAATCTTAGTGCAGACAGTTGATCTTTATTTGGCTCTTGACTCATAGTCATCATACTTTGCATCATTATATTTCCTGGGACAGAACCACAAGGCATCTGAACATTTGGAGGATACCTTATGGAATTTGCCATGACTGATCTGCCATCACCTCTTGTATCTTGCATGTTATTCCAAGGTACATTACTTTGCATTCTCTTTGGATCCATTACATTATCTGGAGTCCTCTGATTATTTTGACGATCCATTCCAGGAACTTGGTCATCACTGAATCTTAGCCTTCTATCATTATAATTTGGTACTTGTCCATAATGTCTGTTATCATCACAAGATGTCTTATAGTCTCTCTCGTTTTGGAGCAACATCTGATTATAATGTTTATCAGGGTCCGACACCTGCTTATCATAGTCAAAATCTTTACTGTATCTTTTATTGTAATTTGATGAATGATGGAACCCAACATCAGAATGACCAGATAGCTTATCATGTTTATTGTCATAAGGATTTTGACTAAATCTTTCCTTATCATAAGAATCAAGTACTTGTTCCATATCCCTATCACTACAGCGAAACCGTAAATCATATTCCCTCTCATAGTTATCAGACATTTGGTTAAAATCTTGGTCAGTATAGTCATGCATAGTATCAAATCTTCTTTCTTCATGACCAAGTGTTTGATTCTTGTCACGACTAAATTCTCTATCGAAATTATCGGACATTCCTCTTTCCATATGACCATGTGCTTGATTAAAATCATGCTCTTCAAGACTACGCATTCTTCTAAATTCCCTAGAATTATGTCTAGATGTCTCTCTAAATTCTCTATCATGGGAGTCTGACATCAGATTTGATTTTTTTCCATGATGCCAATATGTTTGCTCAAATTCTCCATTGTCATGCCAAGTTGTCTGGTTGGATTCCTCATTGCTAGGCTGGGACCTATGTCTGAATTCTCTGTCACCAGATTGGCGCATTTGTCCAAACTCCACTTCATCAGGTTGGCCCATCTGACCAAATTCTCTGCTGTCAAACCAAGATGACTGTCCAAATCCTTCACTGTTGTGCATCTGGCCAAATCTGTTGTCATCATTCTGGGACATCTGTCCAAATCCCCTGTCATCATTCTGGGACATCTGCCCAAACCCTCTGTCGTCAGTCTGGGACATCTGCCCAAACCCTCTGTCGTCAGTCTGAGACATATGCCCAAATCCCCTGTCGTCAGTCTGAGACATCTGCCCAAATCCCCTGTCGTCAGTCTGGGACCTCTGCCCAAATCCCATGTCGTCAGTCTGGGACCTCTGCCCAAATCCCATGTCGTCAGTCTGGGACCTCTGCCCAAATCCCATGTCGTCAGTCTGGGACCTCTGCCCAAATCCCATGTCGTCAGTCTGGGACCTCTGCCCAAATCCCATGTCGTCAGTCTGGGACCTCTGCCCAAATCCCATGTCGTCAGTCTGGGACCTCTGCCCAAATCCCATGTCGTCAGTCTGGGACCTCGGCCCAAATTCCATGTCGTCAGTCTGGGACCTCTGCCCAAATCCTCTGTCGTCAGTCTGGGACCTCTGCCCAAATCCTCTGTCGTCAGTCTGGGACCTCTGCCCAAATCCTCTGTCGTCAGTCTGGGATCTCTGCCGAAATCCTCTGTCGTCAGTCTGGGATCTCTGCCCAAATCCTCTGTCATCAGTCTGGGATCTCTGCCCAAATCCTCTGTCGTCAGTCTGGGATCTCTGCCCAAATCCTCTGTCGTCAGTCTGGGATCTCTGCCCAAATCCTTTGTCGTCAGTCTGGGATCTCTGCCCAAATCCTCTGTCGTCAGGCCAGGATAGTTGCTTAAGTTCTCTGTCACAAGAATCTGACATTGGTCTAAATTCATTGTCAGATCTTGACACCTGTCTATATTCTCCATCATTAAAACTATGCATTTCTTTGCCTTGTGTAAATTTTTCATTAAACCTAACATCATTGTTAGGTAAAAAATACTTTGCTTTAGAATGAGGTAATGCAAACTCTTTGTCTTTGTAAGACATTTGACCAAAGTCTTGGTCATCATCAATGGCTCTCTTTTGCTTATTACTAGACATACTACTGAATGTACCACTGTTAAATCCTCTTTCAATATGGCTTGAATTGTCATCAAAATTTCTATTACTTTCTCCCATTCTAGGAAAATGGGATACTTCATGTCTCTTTGGGCTCAAACTTTTTGATTCAAAATCTTCTTTATGTACTTTTTCTTGGCCCCAAACTTGAGATTTTGGTTCCCAGTGCTCACACTGAATTTGGGGAATTTCAGCTTTTGGTACAAGACGATATTTATCTTTGCATCCACCATTTTTTTCCAAATAGTTCACAATATCAACTGGATCAAAATAACGCTGAATAATATAGTATTGACCAAATTGACGATGTTGTCTTTCTTCAAAATTAAAGTTCCTTTCTTTTGCAATAGAGTATAAAGTTTGTACACAATACTCAGACATTCCAGGACCAAATATCAAGTCACTATTTACTTCATTCCATGGGTGTGTGTCTACAAGCTTTTTGATGGCTGTTGCAAAACTTCGATTTGAAATGTTTTGTCCACCAACTAAAGAGTGACCCCCAATTCTTTCCATTTCTTTAGCTAGATACTTTATATTAGTCCAATGAATCCACTTGCTACTATCATCTTCTTCTAGTGTCTGAAAATAAAAAATATTAAATTAAACAGCACACCTAAAATCAAATGAAAAGTGTATATTCTATAGAGAAAATAACTAAAAATTACTGATTGTATCATAAACCAGAATCAGCTAAATTCTGAATTCAGTTTTTATCATTGAAGATTGTCTAAACTTTTACAAAAGACAAATTATAACATTATGGGTCTCTTGAAGTTGTCACTTGATTCAAGGTGATAAAAGAAATGATCAAACATTCATTTAAAGTTTGTTTTTCACATTTATTAATACTTTAATTCAGACAGAACATCTCAGTGAGTTTCCAATTTACTCTGTAGCTAACTAAGACTAAAACTGTTAAAACTTAACCTCTCATCTATTCATCAAATGCCTTCACACTTCCAATAACAGGATGTTGGGAAGACTTTACATAACACAAGTTTGTATTTCTATTAATCAAAATTATGATATATCTAGCAATAAATATTAAGTTATTCGTTTTTTTTTGTTTTTTTTACTTCAGATATTTATAAACTACCAAATTCAACACCAAAAGATTCCTATTTCTATTAGACATAGCAACTGGCTTCAACTGTTCTTTTTGCAAAAAATCTACTGTAAATTTATACTGGAATATTTCTCCATTAACCATACAGCAATATATACACAACAGACCAAATGAATTATTAATCAATATCAGTTACAAATGATTATTATTAATCTCATGGATTACAACATAAAAAACCTCATTAGAAATTTGTCTGAAACCTATTCTATCAAATCATAATTACTCAGAGTCGAAATATTTTCAACTCTTTCCCATAAGTGTAAAAATCAAGTCTTCCATTTCTTATTCTTGTTAATTCAAAAAGTACCAAATATTTTTTGTAATTCTCTGTACAGTAAATGACAAAACAAAAATATTAGAAAAAAATTCAATCTAAAATATAAGACACTGTTTTATTGATTGGACAATTTAAAATATCTTTTTTTTAAACAGTAAATGAACTTTCTTAATATCACTATGTTTATGTTATACCATCATAGCTACTAAGAACTCATCAGGAGTGTTGGTTTCTCAAATACAATGTCACCTATGTCATCAGTGAACTGAATTTTCCACCAAAAACCAGAAGAAAATCTTGGCATCAACACATGCACCATCATCAATTTCATCAGCAAATGGAATTTTCCATTACAAACTCAGAAACGAGGTGCCTTCAATAAGTTTCCAGACTTTTTTTTACAGGCATTTAAAATTGTTGTAGACGCTTGAATATTCAGTATGCAATCTTATGAGATGACCACCCAATTTTTATGATTTCAAGTTCAAATGAACAGATACAGCAGGAGTTAGAATACACCATGATTGTCACAGCGGGTGAATTTCAAAAATGCAATCTGGACATGAGGACACTTTAGAAGAACGATATGCAATAAAATTCTGTTTTAAACTTGGAAAAAATGCCACAGAAACGTATGGAATGCTTCAGACTGCTTTTCGACCATATTGCATGAATCAAGCATCAGTTTTTGAGTAGCATAAGAGATTCAAGGAAGGCAGGGAATCTGTGAGGGATGATGAGAGGTGTGGCAGGAGTAAGGAAGTCAGAACACCAGAGTTGATTCGCCAAATAAAGAATTTTATGGATAAGGACCATCGTGTGTCTAGAGAGACAAGAGCACAGTTTGATATCAGTGTGGGAACTGTCCACACAATTATTCGCAAGGAACTGAAGATGCGAAAGATTTGCACAAAGTTTGTCCCAAGGGTGCCCAGAGAAGATCAGAAAGAAAGACATTGTCATGACAGCAGGGAGATGGTCGAGCTGATCAATTCAGATCCCAGAGTTCTTGATGCTCTGGTGACCGGTGATGAAAGCTGGATCTACTGCTATGACCCAGAGACCAAGAGACAGAGTTCCCAGTGGAAGCATGCTGGCTCTCCCAGACCCAAGAAGGCCAGAGAGCAAACCCACCCACAAACTTTTGATGATAATTTTCTTGACAGCACTGGCATGATCTACATGTACTGGGTTTCCAGTGGACAGACAGTCAACAAGGAATACTATGTTGAGGTTTTAAGGGAGTTCAGGATGAGATTCCGTCGCAAGAGGCCAGCACAATTCAAATCGGGTCAGTGGCATTTCCACCAGGACAATGCACCAGTCCACAACTCCATCCTTGTCACAGATTATTTGACCAAGATGAGCATCAAGACAGTTCCTCACACTCCATATATTCCAGACCTTGCTCCCTGTGACTTTTGCTTATTCCCTAAGCTCAGAGGCTGTCGTCATGAGACAATTGAGGAGATGAAAGAGGCTGTGACAAAGGTCATTGACAAGCTCACACAAGGACTTCAATGGGGCCTTCCAGAAGTTGTTGGAATGGTACAAGTGCACTGCAGCTGGAGGAGATTACTTCGAAGGGGACTAGAGCTTCATGTGTGTACTATCAATAAAAGTGCCCATACAAAAAAGTCTGGAAACTTATTGAAGGCACCTCATATTTTTGAGACAATAAATTCTGCAAGTTGCCACAAAAATATTTTCTGACTGTTGAATATAACAAGTTATATTTGTAAACTTCTCTTGGCTATATAATGACTGTTTCATCATTATCATACAAAATTCAAAGAGAAGCTTCCTGCCCAACATATGATGCATGCTAACCAGGCAGAGAAGCAGCCCAGCTTTGCAATAAAATCAGCAGTCACTGATAGTATCATTACACAGGAGTCCAAGGTGAAAGGATAACTAGATCCTTTCACTGGTATAAAACATAACCTGATGCCTTTTCCTATCCAGCAGCAGTGAATGCACAGGTCAAGCCAATCAGTGGAATCAGCAGTTCACTTTCTTTTTAATTGTCCTTTGCAGGATTACAAGTCTTTACTTAAGCACCACTATCCTTTTAAGGAATATTACTAGTCTTACCTCTCCTTTACAGCCCTTTTCAGGGTAGTAAACTGATCAACACCACATGGACCACACCAACTTCTGCAGAGCAGTGACACAAACTTCCAGCTACATCCAGCAACTCAGGCCATATAATCTGGCCTTCAAGCTGCTAGCTACCCAACATCAGTTCACAAGCAGAAGACCACGCAACTGGAATTAACAACTCCCTTGATAATTTTTTTGCACTATTTACCAAATAAAAAGTGAGTATTTAATTTTACGCTGTCTTTCTCATCCTTGCCTTGTCTGTGTCACATCACTCATTTCTGAAAATTTGTGAGATTGACATATTCATCAACATCACAACAAGTGTTGACTTTGATGTGATCTGATATGACTAGACAAAATAGCAACAACTAAGAGCAATCCAACAAATGATATAACTGCAGCACTGACAGCTTATCTGGCCTTCAATAAGCTTAACATTAAGAATTAGTTCTGGCCACTTGAGGTGATTTTCTCCATGCAAAAAATCACATCTCATACAATAAAATTTGCCACCTTGATTCCAGCATTACCCCCGTCCATTGTTGACAAAGTAATCTGGAATCTGTCCAGGAGCAAAAGTCTTATTTTCATCTTAAAACAAAAACAAAAAAACAGTCACTTCAACAAGGATATGCTATGTGAACTATTCAGTAACATTACTAGAGGTAACAAGACTTCAATCCCTGCTCTTACAATACATGAAGAATTATCTGGGAAAGCATAACATGGCAGAACCCATCCATCAATGATAATGCAGATCCTTGCCTTGATATGGTCAGAAACACATCTCTGGACCAGCTAGCAGATTCTGCCGACAGAACTTTTGATAAAGGTGCGAATCCCTGTACATACCAGAGGACAACACCAAATTCTTTATGAAAACAATAGTGGATCTACAAAACCAAATAAAAGATTTGTAGCTTGCTCTATGCAGTAGACCCAGGAGTCCATCTCCATTCAAGCAGAATGGTAAGGGTCAACCATGCAGCTCCAGCCAAAGATGATATACCAATCAGGACATTTAATGTTTTCACCATAAATATGGCTCCAAGGCTTGAAACTGCAGATCTCCCTGTAAATACCATCAGACCCAAGGAAATGACACAAACAGCAACAAACTTTGCTGGTAGGGCTAATCATTGTCATCCATTCTATGTGTGGGACCAAAATAAGTTGAAATTCCTTGTTGACACAAGTGCAGCAATTAGCATGATACCCTACACAAATGAACTCTCTGCCAAGCCCACTCTATTCAGGCTTCAAGCAGCTAACAGTTCCCACATAGAGACTTACAGCAGCAAATTCTTCACATTGAACATTGACATGCAGTATGACTACACTTGGCCATTCATCCTGGTGAACATCAAGACACCCATCCTTGACATAGATTTCTTGGTGTACTATGAGCATCACAGGAATTCATACACATCACACTATTGGGATAAGCATTACAACCTGTCATAGCAAAGAGTACTTGGACATCCAAAACCAGTACACTGATTTATTTCAACCAAGAATACTGGTTTGAACAAACATCAGACTAAACATCACATTAAAATATCTGGACAATCAACATACTCCCACTCTCAATGATTCACACAATTTACAGTTTGCCAAGAAGGCATTCAACAAAATGTTGAGTGATGGCATTATCTGGGCATCAGATAGTCCATATGTTTCTCCATTACACCTGGCTCCCAAATCAAGGAGCACCAACTTTCAGATTGGTATGAACTACAGAAAACTTGAATGTATCAACCATCCCAGTCTGATATCCTGTTCCTCATATCCATGACTTCACATCTGGATTACAAGGTGCATCCATTTTTTTCCAAGATCAACCTGACAAAGGCTTATCAACAAATTCCGGTTGCACCAGAGGACATTTCTAAGACTGCAGTTACAACAGTTTTTGGCTTATATGAATTTATAAAAATGCCAGTTAGTTTTTGTAATGGCAGCCCAAATATTCGAGAGGTTGGAGGATGTGTTGCATGGACTACCATTTGTGTATACATACATTCATGATATCCCAATAGCCAGTAGAGATGTTACCTTGAATAAACAACACCACTACGAAGTTTTATGGTGGCTATCACATTATGGCGTCTGACTCAACTTCAACAAGCGTGCATTTGGTTCTTTGCATATCAACATAGATGCTAATGGAATCACCCCACAGCCAGAGAAGGTGAAAGCAATCTAGGATTTTCCAGTACAGATGTCACTCAAGCAATTACATCATCTTATAGGAATGATCAACTTTTATCAGCAGTTCATTTCTAACTGTTTGCCAATCTTATATCCATTGACAAACCTCCTTCAGAGAAAGAACAAGAGCATTTTCTTGGAGGGAAACCACCAACATGCATTTTTCCCAGCTAAAATCATGCTGACAAATTTTACCAAACAATCATCCATCGAGAATGATCTATGGACTCAAATAACTGATGCCAAGATGCATAAGACATGGAGGTAGGTGCAATGGTTGAGCAAGAGTTAAATGCTCAACATAAATTCACTGTGTTTATTTTCCAGCCAAACTCTCTCCAGTCCAGTCGCAATAAAGTACTTTCTCTAGAGATTTGTTAGCAATTTACTTAGCCACAAAGCACTTCTGACACCTGCTGGAAGGTCAGCATTTCGTAATTTTTATCGATCACAAACCCTTGATGATAGCCATGAACAACAGCTCTGACAAGTATATGTCTCACAAGATCAGACACTTAGACTACATCTCTCAGTTTACCACTGATCTACACCATGTGATAGAAGACAACATAGTTGCAGATACACTTTCTAGGACTGAACTCAACACCCATGACAGGAGCATCCTCGAGTCAAGATTTGATAACCTAGAAGCAGAAATCTGACACAACCTGGCAAGGCATAATTACTGACACTTCTTTAGAACTTCAAGAATTCCCAGTCTCCTTCAGTGACAAGACACTATACTGTGATGTTAAGTTGGGTTTTCCTAGATCTTATGTTCTCTCAACATTCAAGAAACTTGTGTTTTGATACTTGCACAGATTGTCTCATCCTTGCAAACAGGCTACAGTCAAGTTCATCGCCAATCACTTTGTGTGGCCTCACATGAACTCTACACTGGCGCACTAAGTCTCCAATTGGTACCTTCAGCACACCCAATACTCATTTCTTTCACATACACATTGACATAGTTGGACCATTATCAATGTGTCAGGGGAACCAATACCTCCTAACACTTGTGGATCATCCCTCTTGTTGGTCAACAGCCATAACAATCAAGAACACCTTAGCCAACAGTCTCCAAAGCAGTCCTGTAGGACTGGACTGGACTGTAACTTTTGGCATGCCTCTGGTGATAACAACTGATCGTGGATCGCAATTCCAATCATTCCTCTTTCAGTTCAACCACCAGCTGGGAGTGAAACACATCCACATGATAGCTTACCATGCTTGCACCAATAGCCTTGTGGAGAGATTTCATCAATCTGTAAAAACTTGCTTGGTTACCAGAAACAATACTACAAGTTGGACGGACTATATTTCTTTGATCCTTCTATCACTAAGAAATACCCAAAAGGAAGAGTTGGGCTGTTTAGCAGTTGAACTCGTCTTTGGCACACCTCTTAAACTGCCAGAATATTTTTCATCAGGTACGAATCTAACACCAATGATAGATTTCGTCCAGGAGTTACAATACAGAATGGCCAAACTGCCTATGTTCCTCATCACAGAGTGCAAATTTGTTTTCATAAGGAACAATGCTGTAATGTACTGCACCAAATAGGATGTTGTACAGTTACACACCAAATATAATTGTAACCTTGCCATGGGAAAAGTTGATGAATACACAAAACTGTCTCAGTGAACAAATACGAAAGTTTATTCGCTACTACACTTTTAAGTAGTTGCTGGAAGAAAGAAACCACGTATGAAAACTGAGTCAATTGTATTACCTGGATAAAGAGAAACAGATTATGAGGAGAAAGAACAGAGACAAACCTTAAATTTTCTTCTTGGTTTTCTGTTGTTGCTCTAAAATGCTTGTTTGTTGGTTTCGTCTTGACAGGTTAGTTAGTACATGGGGTTAGACCTCTTTTGCAACTTTCAACTATCTTCACATTGACCTGATAAGTGTTCACTGTTTTTATCTCATCATGTCTCTGAGCTGACTTTCAAATCAGAGTAGTCCCCTTATTTCCACCTGGTATCAGAGGGAGGACATCAGTTTTCAGTGGTTCCAGACTGGTGCAGAAAATTTTTGACCCAAGTTTTCATTTTTCATTACCATAGTCATTTACTCGTGACTGACTGACCTACGAGTTCTTTAGCCTAACTCACAAACTGTCAGCTAGCTATTCCATAGACTATGTCTGCCTTTTCTCTTTCTCTCCTTCCCCAGAAATTTACCTCTTATAGCTAATTTTAACTCTACAAGCATCTTACGATCAAGCATGGTAACCACATTAATACCATCTCCATTGATTAGGGTAAAACCTGCTTTTATTGAGAAGACAAACCCTACAACCAACAGCCCATCTGACATTCCAATATATACAACTGTACCTTCACTCAATGTACAGCCAGCAATAATAGCACCTCCAGGGAAACAAATCAGTTCCAGATGAGAGGTAACTTTCCACAGAAAGTTCATATCGTATATTGATTACTAATTGATAATAGCACTGGTTTACAAAGAAATTGAGGCAAGCACAAAAATACCCGTTTTTACCTAATTTGAGGGTGCTGAATTCAAATTTGGAATCCGTTTTTACTCATAACCTCTAGTTTTTTTAGATATGCATAGTGTACATTTTGTGCATATACGGTACATAAAGGCATTAATTCAGGGTTAATTCTAATATTGTGAGACTTATAGCTTATTTTTTTTTAAGTTATTAAGCACTAAATATAAGTGATAGCATCACATATATATATATCTCAGGACAGATTTTGACAGTTAAAGGCAACAGGTCTCAATCCACACTCTGGAAATCATTGTAGAGGTTGTCTCGCAGGCGGCGCAGGAGGTTGGTGTCCCTCAACTATAGTGTTACACATCTTTTGGGTTACTAAATATTAGTATTACATTTTCAAATGTGCATTTAGTTTTACTTAGTTATATTTTCAGATTCTCCAATGGCTTCAAGCATGTCAAAATGTCGAGGATGCCTCAACAAGGCCAATTTTTCTGCTACGTGTGTGGGGACTTCACAACAGTTGCACAGCGTCGAACCATCACTTCCCTCCTCAGAACCGCCTACTTTCACTATTTTGACTAAAATTGGTGATCAGGACAAGTCTTGGGCTCCACACATCTGTTGTAAACCCTGCTACAATGGACTAACTGCATGGTTTAATGGCAAGAAAGCAGCTTTCAACTTTGCAGTCCCAATGGTTTGGAGAGAGCCACGAAACCACGCAGATGATTGTTATTTTTGTTTAACTAATGTAACTGGTTCCAATGCATCTTCTAGGAAAAAGATCAAATATCCCAACCTTCGATCTGCTATGAGACCCGTACCCCATTCAGATGATCTTCCTGTACCCACACCTCCAGTAAATAAGGACTGTCTTTCCTCATCAGATGAAGAAACCCTTCAAGGGAGGATTCTACTGAGTCAATATCTTTGGAAGATATTGAGTCTACATATTCAGGAACAAGTGGCAATGAGCCACACGATCACGCAAGAAGACCTGAATGATCTTGCTCGTGATTTGTATTTGTCAAAACAGCAGTCAGAGCTCTTGTCTTCTCGGCTTAAACAGTGGAACCTAGTCCAGGAAGATGTAAAGATCACCAGTTTCAGGAATCGAAACAAATAAGGTCATTGGTCTTCTTATGGGTATGCAAGCGGGCTTCACAAAGTACTGTTGTTTTCTCTGTCTCTGGGATAGTCGAGCTGTATCCCAGCATTACAAGCAGAGAGACTGGGAGTCTAGAAGCACTTTTGTTCCTGGCGAACACAGCCTCAAGGAGAATCCTCTGGTGGACATGAATAAGGTGCTTCTTCCTCCTTTTCACATCAAGCTTGGTTTGATGAAGAATTTCGTGAAGGCGTTGCACAAAAATGGTGCTGCCTTCCAACACTTGTCTACTGTGTTCTCAGGTCTTAGTGCTGCTAAGCTCAAAGAGGGCATCTTTGTCGGACCTCAGATCCGAGAAGTGCTGAAGGATATTGATTTTGAGGAGCTTCTTAACTTAAAGGAACTGAGAGTATGGGAAGCATTCAAGTCAGTCTGTAGTGGCTTCCTTGGTAAAACACGCGTACCAGATTACCAAGCCTGTATTGAGAAGTTGCTAAAGTCTTACGAGGATATGGGGTGCCGAATGTCACTCAAGATTCATTTTCTCCATTCCCGCCAAACCTTGGAGCAGTGAGTGATGAGCATGGAGAAAGATTCCACCAAGACATTACGAAGATGGAGAGCAACTATCAAGGCAAATGGAACACCGGCATGATGGGAGACTTCTGCTGGATGCTCTTGCGTGACATCCCGGAGGCAAAATACACCAGATCTTCTAAGCCAGAAAAACTAGAGGTGATAGAGCAAAACTATTTATAAATTTGAATTCAGCACATCCAAATTAACAAAAAACACCTATCCCCATTCTTGCCTCAGACCAAAACTTTATTTTTGTAAACCAGTGTTGAAGGAGGGCCTTATCATAGCCACTAACAACTCATATCAGGAGTCTTGGTTTCTCAAATACCACATCACTTATGTCATCAGTGAACTGAATTTTCCACCACAAACCAGAAGCAAATCATGGCATCAACACATGCACCAGCATCCATTTCATTAGCAAATGGAATTTTCCACTACAAACTCAGAAACAATTTTTGAGATAATCAATTCTGCAAGTTGTCTCAAAAGTATTTTCTGACTGTTGAATATAGCAAGTAATATTTGTAAACTTCTCTTGGCTATATAATGACTGTTTCATCATTATCACACAAAATTTAAAGAGAAGCTTCCTGCCCAAAATATGATGTGTGCTAACCAAGCAGAGAAGCAGCTTCGCTTTGCAATAAATCAGCAGTCACTGATAGCATCATCAGACAGGAATTCAAGGTGAAAGGATAACTTAAGCCAATCAGTGGAATCAGCAGTTCACTCTTTCTTTAAAACTGTCCTTTGAAAGATTACAAGTCTTGTGCTTTTAAGGAATATTACTAGTCTTACCTCTCCATTACAGCCCTTTTCAGGGTAGTAAACTGATCAACACCACATGGACCCCACCAACTTCTGCAGAGTAGTGACACAAACTTCCAAAGCAGAACAGCTACATCCAGCAACTCTGGCCATATAATCTGGCCTTCAAGCTGCTAGCTACACAAAATCAGTTCACGAGCAGAAGACCACACAGCTGGAACTAACAACTCCCTTGATAATTTTTTTGTATCAAAAAAAAAAAAAAAAAAAAAAAAAAAAAAAAAGTTAGCATTTAAACTTACCTTCTTAACTCTGTCATCCAGGCTTTGTGTCACACGCACACACACACACACACATATATTTACACATAAACAAGCCAAAATATTTTGGTCACTTGCCAAATAATGTATTGGTTTTCCATATGCCTGCAAAACAATTCTACAAGACCTCTTAAGATTTTCTCTAGGATCTTGAGCTAGGATGTAAGCTCTTTAATAGGTGCAAGTTACATGGTGAAAGTTCTGCAGATTGAACTTTCTGATACATCCCAAAAGTGTACAGTAGGATTATGATTTTGAGAGTTTGGTGGCCATGGAAGTTGTTTCCATGTTCCTGGAACCATTCCTATAGAACTCCTGCAGTATGGCTAAAAAATACTGTCATGAAGAAATGTACCAGGTTTTCAATGTGGTAGTATATGATATATAACAAGGTACCTCCCACATAAATGACAGGACTTAGTGTTTCCTAACAGGACATTGCTCAAAACCATCATGCTGCTTTTACCAACTAGTTTTCCTCATAGTATATCCTGGCATTATTACTTCTTCAGGAAAACAACACAAGCACACACTGTGGTCCAACCTATTTGGAAGAAAGTGAGACTCACTGGAACAAGCAACCTTCAATTTCATAAAGATTCAACTCTGATGCTTATGGAAAGGATATTGATTAGCATGGGTATTCTGATTGGTTGTACATAGCTCCATATCCAACAAGAACTGTTGTATTCTGCACACACAAACACAATTCTTTAAAGTAATTAAGTCTGTTTAGTATTTGTACCACATTAGCCCTCCTGTTGGCTCTAAGTTGGCAGAAAACTCTTTACTTCTTGGATCGAAATCTGAGCTGTACAATGCCATCCTGGTGAATTTTTACTTCCTTAAACTACTGTTAATTGGTACTCATCACAAGTAAATGAGGACTCTACAAGACGTTGTTTTCTTCTTGTCTATAATTGTGGCTTCAAAACGATGATCATAATATTTTGGCGCATCTGTGTGTGCATATATATAAAAACACTTATTTGATTACATAATGAATCTTAGTTCAGTTTTAGTCCAAAAACAATATCAACTCACCTGAAGTACAGGATTTTTACGGTAAAAATTATTGAAAAGTGCATCTGCTGCTGCATTTACTGAAGCCTTGGTCACTGATGAACCAAAACCAATCCCAACTGGTTTATTCTGCACAAGAATTGTAACTCTGAAAATAATAATTAAAAAAAAAAAAAAAAAAAAAAAAAAGGTTATAAAAATTACTTTTAATAGATTGTTAAAGTCACGAATGAAAAATAACCTTAAACTGTTTACTCTAACATAATTCAGATATAGTAATAGACTCAAAGTTTTATTCATCATAGGAACAAAAAAGGGGTGACAAGCTAGTTGACAGGTTTTGCTCCTCACCCAACAGAGCTAAATCAAAGAATATATATATATATATATATATATATATATATATATATATATATATATATATATATATATATATAGGGAATATTTATGGTGGAGGAAAGGGAAAAAAATTATTGCATTAGAGATTATATTTAAATAATATTAAGTCCTAGCAGACATTCTGCCAGACAAAAGATGAATTATCTCTAATACTTTCAGATGAAATGAAGAGTATGACTTGTTCAGTATAGAGAACAAGTCAACACTAAAATTCTTAGTACAGTCATGATTATTTATCAAGTGTTCTGCAATTGAAGACCCATATGTATTTTTAAGATTATCAGTCAGAGCACATGTAAAATTTCATATTTTCAGAGGGACATGTTGTTTAATTCTAGCATCCAGCTTTTGGTTAGTTCTTCCTATGTAGCATGAACTGCAACTTCACCTAAACAAGAGAATGATTATGATGAGGGGGAAGAACATTTTTACAGATAGATGTCAGAATAGGTTTAGTGTTAAAGACCACCTGTACATTAGCTGAAAAATAGCACCTCAGTACAGTTAGTGAGATTTGCTTAGTAAATCTCTCACTAATTCCATCTAGCCAAGGGAGACATAAATAAACAGGGCATTTTTGTATTGATGTTTGTTTAATTTTGTTCAAGTCAGTTACTTTATTCATAATAACTAAGTGTAGATTCAGAGAAAATCATTTAGGTTCTATGTGTCAGGGTTTTAATTAGATTGATTTTTGTTTGATGGGATAAAATATTTCCCATATTTTTTTTTTACTTTTTTTTTATAGGATATTTTCCTTGATTTAGAGCAAGGAGTGAAACTGGTCAGCTAACTTGTTACCTTTATTTTTGGCTTTTATGTTTTTATTCTCATGATGAATAAAACTTTGGGTCTATTTTATTGCTACGATCAAATTTTGTATCCCAAAAAATATATTTAGATAAACCAGTTAATTAATGCTTATTAAAATTTCCAAAATTAAAAATCATAAAAAAGAAATACAGAAATGCATTATAAGTTTTCACATTTTTGTCAATGCTAATCTAATACATAAACATTTTCAATAGTTCTAGCAAAAAAAAACAAAACAAAAAAAAACAAAACTTTTTCACTAGAGTTGTAAAGGAGTAAATATTCTAAAATACCCTTTTCACTAAAAGTCCTGGCAATTGACAAATTTTGACATTCTAGTTATAAAGAATTGTATATATGTAATCACTCTACTAAAGAAAACTAACTGATGATGATACAAGAACTAAATGCATCCATTTGACACAAATAGTTCAGCTCTAGAGAAAACAAGATATGATATTTCTGAAAAATTTCTAATAAGCTCTAGTATAAAAAAAAAGCCTGACCAAAGCCACAAAGGGATTATGTTAAAATCCCTTTTCCATATATTATGAAAAGTTACCTGTTATAAGATTATCAAGAATATATTGCATAAAAAACCAAAAAAACTAGCAGTTAGGAACAGATGTGCCACTTGCGTACACTGATTCAGACACAAAGAGAAACTGACTGTGTTGCGGAGCCATATACACGAATATGGCCATGTGCGAAATAGACATGTAATGTTCATATCGATAGACTATATAAAGAACATAGGAACCTCGGAATTCGAAAACACGTAATGACTTCTTGTTCAGGTACGAAACCTTTTTATTAACTTTGAGTTAAAGGTTTCGACGTAAGGAGGAGAGACACAATCTTCTACGCTGTCTTATTCATTTGGCCCCCAATTCGAGCGGCCCCTCCATAGGGCACAAACTCGCCTCGCGCCTGCGAGCTCCAAAATTGATCCTTCTCGTTTGGTGTCCAAAACCTGACTCTTATTTTCTTTAAATTCTCATACAAACTTCCGTGTGCTTCCGGTGCGTGACGTCACCCGCACCTTGTCACCCAGTATCGTCTCGGACTGTTACAACATCTGAGTGACACCTCCATCCGCTCGCGCGCACCCGCATTAACACCTGCTTCAATCTTACACCCAAACAACCCATGTGCCGAGCCGAAAGGTTCTCAGCCTAACTAAACTCAAAGGCATGAACCGAAATCCCTCGGCTATTTCATAACAACTGAAGAAATCAAAATTATGCATATCAATATTTAGATTACCATGGAGAGCATAAAAAGTTAATATTCTTTGATTAAGAGAATATTAACTGGGATTTTGGTTTGGTTTTATGGCACATCAACCATTGTAGGTTATTAATGCCAAATCCATTTTTATACATATAAACAGTTCTACTTCGAAAAATTCAATTTAGCATAAGTACACAGTTCAGTTCTATTTGACCCATAGATAGGACCCTATCAGGTGCTACCACTCTAGGCCAGAGTGGACCTGGGACTGATAGCAATGAAGGAAATACTCCGCGCATTTCTCAAAACTCCACAGTATTACTGGAACTTCACCATGAGATTGTTTAGTGTCATATACAGGACACTCATTTGGAGAGGGGGGTCTTATCCCCCCTGCAGAGAAGAAGTCAGTGTATTCTACAGCCGCAGCTGACTGGGCAAATTAACTGGGAGTAAAATTTCAAAATACATAAATATAATTATTTAAGTCAGATATCATTTTAAGATCTGATATATAAATTCCCTACAAAAATAAAAGGAATGTAGTAATTAAAATACCCCCCAACCAACATGCCAAGAGGCCTAGCCAGGTTGATTTAATAATCAAGAGAAAATCATTAAAACAGAATAATTAAAAAATTTGGAAGGAAGAATCCATACATTAGAAAGCGAGAAAAATATATAGATCTTTTTAAAAATCAGGTCAATTGCAAATGAAGAGAAATATGAATTTTTATGGCTAAACCAAAAGGTATTGACAAAATAGAAATAAATATATGAAGAGAGAGAGATGTCAGAAAGTACAATTTAATCATTCTCAGGGCTTGTATAGTAGGATGACAGAGTTATCTCTTGTTGTGGACAGGTTACTAAGGTTGCTGGGTTTACAGAGTAAGAGAGATGTGGACTTGACCGACTTGCTGGTTTGGGAAAATTATAATTTTTTTTCTCTAATTTCTAAATGCCTGAGAAAATTTCACTTCAAATAGTTCTGCAAGTTGGCATTTTGTGAAGTCCTTATAATTTGACAAATAACCGCCTACTGAGAGAACTTGTGCCAAGGTGAGATTTCAAGGAAGTAAGAGGAAATATCTGCCCCTTTGGTAAAAGTAAGAGGAAGCCAACCACTGGGGATGGAAACAGAGCAAAGAGGTGGAACCAATTATTAGATTCCAAATTAAGAGGAAATTGATATTATCATCCCCAAACCACAACCCAAAAGTGGGAACCAAAATACATATAAACTGAAATTTTTACTTGATAGGGTTCAGATAGATCAGAGAGATAAGATGAGCAGTGAGCAGATTGGTAGAATCGAGACCTTAGATCAAAATTCTAAAGCTGACACTTCGAATTGCTGATAGCTGATAAACTGAGAACTGTAATGAAGTTGAAACCTTATACCAAACTTCCAAAGCAAACACTTTAGATTGCTGATAGTGGATAAACTGAGAACCGTTACAAATAGTGGATAATCAAGACCTGATACCAAACTTCCAAAGCAAACACTTCGGATTGCTAATAACTGATAAACTGAGAATAGTAACAAAAGACAGATATACTATAGGTCTTGTGCCAGACTCCAAATACCAAGAATTTAACAGTTAAATCATAGACTAGCCCATCGAGTCACATGACTAATTAACCGCCGGGATAAGTTGATAAATGTAACGATTTCCTTTTTTTTTTTAAAAAATGAATCTGTATTATTCTTTGTTGGCAACTTGATTATTTTATATTAATTGTGTGGTCTTATCCATCAACTTTTCCAACTGGTGACTTGGTTAGTGACTGATTTGTCATTCTGATCAATAAAATGTGGGAGGATAAGTACATCAGCTGTGAATTCCAGTGATGCAGCCAACTGAGCAGAACCGTCAGAGCATAGAAAGAGACTGCTGGGTTCCACACAAATACAGTAAACAGAAAAGTCTATAAAGTAGTTCAACATCAAGCTTAACTTATCTAAAATAAGTTTTATATGTACTGACTCAAGATAAAATTGGGACTCTGAAAAACAATGCTGATTTTGATGAGGGCACAGTTTGTGCATGAAGTCTGTGTACCTTATTTTGGGACTTATGCAGATATTGATTAGTATATTTGATCATTTACTGTAATTCAGATATATTACCAGTAATTACTTTTAAGCTTGAGTAAATCAAAACCTATCCAGTGTTGGAATTTTATTTTCCATCAATGTATTTTGAATGTTCTTTTGATGTAAAAAAACACACACACTTACTTGTACACATTTCCAACCATGGATGTTAATTTGTTCATGTTCATTTTACTGAAGTAGACACTTCGTCGTAAAATCGACATTGCATGCTTTTCACGCCGAGTAGCTGTCTTGTGTGTTTCTCTGATGACAAGTACAGAAATAGGCCTTGTAGGATCAGGTTCAATAATGGCTTGATAAGACAATCTGTTTGATTCAGGTTTTTCTGAAGGAACATCACCACATAGTTCTCTAAGACTTGAATTCTTTAATTGATTTAAGGCATTAACATAAGCTTCTAGACGTGCCTTTTTCTTTGTAAAAGATTTTCCAACGCCGAGAACCAAATTTTCAATAACCAAATTAAAATTATGTGGTTTCCTTTTATCTACTTGACTATGATGCAATGTAAATGAAGTTCCATTGATATTAACAGCCTCAACAAATAATTTTACAGCATTACTTTCAGAGAATGGCTTATCACTTATATACATCTTCAGTTTTTCTATAATAGAAAACAGATGACCTTTTGGTTTCACTGGCACATTTGTTGGTTTCACTGGCACATTTGTTGGTTTCACTGGCACATTTGTTGGTTTCACTGGCACATTTGTTGGTTCAAAGCCCCACTTTCTTTCTTCTTGATTACAGTGCTTCCTGTTTTGTTCATAATTCATATTGGCAGAATGAGATTCATTTAAAGGAAGATAATCAAGACTGGGAACTTCAGATGAATCTCTTCTCTGCTGAAAATCATTATCTTTATAGTTCATATCAAACATGCTGGGAGGTTTGTGCCCAAAATTCATTTTGCTTGTTCCAGATTGGAGGGTAACAGTTCTATAAGAATTATCTCCACCTGGAGAGAGAGGGAAAAAAAAAAAAAACAAAAAAAAAAAAACTCTAAATAAATAAATAAATAAATAAAATATCAGACAATTAAACAATTATTAAATAAAAGAAACTTGTCTTTAGTGAATCTTCCAATCACAGAATATTAAAATAAATAAAACACCCGTGTCTAGTTGTAAGATAGAAAAACAAGTTTATAGAAAATAAAGCTCAAAAACACAGATAAGCTTTACAATTAATGAATAAGCAGTTATGATGATTATATTTGAAATTGAATTTATTGTTGGTGTAGACATTGAAAAATTCCATGTTGCATTGAAATGTTACAATTTTCCTCTATTTTCAAAGAGTACTGGATTTATCATTATTGGCAAAACAATAGCTTTCATTTAAGTTTTAATGCTGATTTATAAATTAATTTTGAATCATTTAATGAGAAAAATTATAATTTCGTCATAGAAAATATAACAAAGTGTAATTGAAGGGAATGTGAAGGTGAATATCTTGAGATCATCAAACCAAACAGTATTAAAAGAAATTTTTCTTTTGGGAACCTTAGAATCTATTATTGATTGAGGTTATCTTGTTTTGATAGACATTCAAATGTAATACTTCAGGGACATCAATATAGCTTTGATACCTAGTCCCAATGCCAGTTATAGCGATACAACTACATCTTTCTCTAACAGTACTAAATATAACAATGTCTCCTTTCTCTATGACATTAAAACTGATATTATTAGTCACTTCTAAAAAACTGTCAAGCAGCATAACTTTTTTTTTTTCATCATACGTGTGAAAGCACGTGCGATACCCTAGCCTCATCAGCCGCCAACCAGGGTGATAACAGTTTCGGTAGCTCAAGGCGGTACTGCCACTCCTGGCGCTACCAAGCAGCTTTTGCCACCGGATAGGGTATTTAAAAGAAATATATATATATCTATGTATACACAAGATCAACTAAAAGCAGACATTACATTGGACATTCGTTCATCTTCATTTTGGTGCAGTTTGTGATTTAAAAATACGTTTACTTACGGCCGTTAGATATCATAGTAACCGTTTCTTGATTTTGTGTAATTCCGCGTATATAACATTCATGTTGAAATCCTTTCTATATCCGTTATCTATTCGGTTTGTTTTCTTTCATTTATGCATTACTGCCCAAAAGCACTCGAGACAAATGTCATATAATTCTGTTGAAGGATTTTATTTGTTGATCAATGGGCCCTCAAGATGGGTGGTGAGTAAAAAGAAAGCTCCTTGTCTAAGTTTGTCCAGGTAGCTATCTGATTACCCTTGGGCTACTAAATTCTTGGCTTGCAAGAAATGTCTCCAGGACGCTGATGGTCAGCAATGGGCTCGTGAATACTGTGGGGGTAAACCTGATTCATAGGCCCATCATTTGATTTACATTCTCCGGTAGGAGAATTACGTTGTTCGCACCAGCACGCCTTGTGGATTCGTGATCCTCGCAAGCTGTTGAATTTTCTGCCGCAATCACATGTTGTAGCCGGGTACATATCCAGATCGTTACCGTATGAGCAAGTAAGATGGGTGATATATTCTCCCTCCCCGCTACAGACACCCTGAGGGCATTTTTCTTTCATAAAATACTGTCAAGCAGCATAACTTATTAATACAATCTATCTACCAATGAAGTGTGCATCGCAGAGAAAGGGAAAAATGATATTCATATATCCATATGAAAGAAGGCAACAAATATTGGAACCCCCCACACACAAAACAAACAAACACTTTCCTTACCCAAGTCTATTTAAAACTTTACTCCCCTATTACCTACACAAAATATTACCGTTACTCCCCTATTACCTACACAAAATATTCAGGGAAAAGAACAGTTGTCATAGTATACCGGCCTTTCACCCATCAAGTAGCCATGCTGGGTGAAAGGTTCAATAACACTGTGGGAGTAAAGTTTGGAAAGCAGTTAGTGAAAACAAAACTTTCATTTCCCAAGAATACCTCCATCAGAAAAATAAGGTCTTAAATAGTTTGGCTTTAAGTTACTCATACCACCCTTTTAATCTAGATTAATTTGTTATAGAAGTAATATCCCATTTGTTTAGTACATTAAGCATATTTATTAACAAAAGGGTGATCAACAAAAATCCATTAAGTTAATCATGATAATGTCCAAGCAGTATTTAACATTTATACATGCTATGGCAATCAGTGCTTAATATTTTTGAAATGCCATAAATTTTTTTTATTTAAAATTTACCTGTGTTTTCTGGTCTTCTGAGAACATGAAGTAATTCTGAAGACTTCTGTTGAATCCATTCATTGGTAGCTGTACACAGTTGTTTCAGTTTTGTTACATCTTGAAGATTAAACTGTCGACTACCATAGTTTTTGCTAATTCCACCATGGTTAATTCCACCTCGGTAACCACCACTGCCACCACTACTACTACCACCACCACCACCACCACCAAATCCAGTTTTATTTACTCTGCCAGAATTTCTCATTCCAAGTTTTCTATCCTTCATGAGTGAAAATTTTGTATTTTGTTTATACATCTTTCCATTAAAGGATGAATACCACCTGGAAAAATAAATACATATATTCATAAAAACATTTCATTTTAATTGAATGACAATAAGCAAAGCATCTATACTTGTTTAAAGTTTATGCATTAGCATTTTTTTTAAAAACTTGCTATATACTGTCATCTATAACCAAACATTTTTTTTAAAATCTTTCACTTTAATTATAAGTCCAATATTAAAAAAGATCATTAAAATTAAAAAAGATTAAACAAATATCAAGTTTGGATAAAAATGAATTTAAAAAATTTAAAAAATATTAAGTTTATGAAAATAATGAATTACAGAAATACATGTTAAATCAGATTTATTTTGTCTTTAAACATCTGAGCTCTTTTAAATAACTGCTTCAATTAAAGAGTCAATTAATACAGTTTTTTTTTTTGTTCCAGAAATACTGAAAATTAAAACATGGATTTCCAAACTTATTTAATGTAAATAAGTCATCTCAGAAATGTGAATATAACAACCAAGATGAAAATGGTAATCAATTAAGCAAATAAAGTAAATAACTCAACATTTTAGAAATACTGTGAATAATCAAGATGAAGATTAGTTGGAGACATGTAAAAAGTGTAAATAACACCACCTGATGTAAGAAACAGAATCACAACCAAAATTAGAAATGATCCAAGATAATGCTTACTAGTTCATTATATTCTTAAATATAGATCCACTGCCTTCAATAAAGCTAGTATAACATCTACTTCGATATCTTCAAACATTTTTCATCTCGTTAACATTGAATCCATTTTATAGGAGTGAAATCACTGCATTCTATTATTAAAAGTTTCATTGTATAGAGAGATTGATATGCAGAGCACCATGGCAGCTCTTCCTGTTTGAGTAAAAATAGAATGGGCAATTCTTGTAAGGCCAATAAGTAATCAGGAGAGTAACCTCCTTTCAGGACTTTTTAAAATCCTATTTTCACTCTCCCAAAGTAGGTTTTATTAAGACATTATTGTGCAAGTCATTATCTGTTTTGGATAGAGGCATTTATTTTTATTTTTAGTATATGAAATTTCGTATCTTGTCAATAGGTTTTTATTGAGTAAATTTGGCAGCTGAATCAGCTTCATTGTTTCCTTTGATACCAATGTCACTTGAAATTCATCATAGCATATGGATAGTATTTAATCAAACTTTCTGTTTTTCAATAAGACAGTGAGTTTGAAAGGACAATGAATTTTGTGAATTTGTTTTGCAAAATGATGTTGAATGCCAAGTCTATGTCACTGCTTTCAGCATTAAAAATATAGGCTTCTTCAGAAGCCTGAAAAGTTTTATAGTTAACTTTCTTAGGTATAGTTTTTTTGCATTTTAGTTTGAATATGTGGGCAGAGTATTATCGATAGAATCTTAATTTCATATAAAATTGTGGAGCTAATTCCTTTCTTCTTAGTAACAAAGGATTTTTGTGTGCATCAGAATACAAAGTTTACATTGGGGATGTGCTGAAGGCTCCTTATGCTTGTCTCAATACTTGAATATGTATAGTTTCTAACACATTGAGTTAGAATTTTCTGGCCGACCCAATAAATGGAACAGCCATAGTTCAATTTGATGTATATTAGTGTGCAATATAATTTTAGTAAATTTTTAAAAATCTGCACCAGGGTTGTTGTAAGCCACTACTTTCATCTGTTAGATGGCTTCATAACATTTGACTCTTAAATGCTTGATGTGAGGAATAAATAAAAATTCTAAGTCAAAAATGAGCTTTAGGAATTTATATTGTTGCACTAGATACACAAGCGATATCAAGTTTCAAAACTGAATCACAGTGCATTTTTTATAGTTGATAGAAGGGTTTTGTTTTGGCTCAAGAGAATTTAAATCTATTTTCAATTGTCCGTTGATTCATTCAAGACTGTTGCAATTGGTGTTTGATTGTGTGGATATTATAAGATCAATAGCAGATCAAACTGTCATCCACAGATGATCTGTCAACACTGGAATAGAGGCATTTTACAGTTATTTATCTTTATACTAAATTTGTTTTCTGCACTCATATTTTGTTATGGCTTTTGAAATCCACTATTGGCATGAAGGGTTTTGACAGTTATTGGATGAAATTCTTCAGGGCTAATTCTGATAATGTCTGAGTGGGATATACATTGAGCATATAGTTATTTTCCTGTGGAAGGTTGCTGATATAGCAATTGCTTGTATGTTTGGAAATCAATTTTACTGTGCTATTTTATTATTAATGATTATCAACATACCACCTGAGGCCTAATCAGTCTATTCATGTGATTATATTGGAGGTGCTCATGCTGTAATGGTTATCATCATAGGAAATGGACACGGCAACCGGAGTTCAAACCCTAGACAAGGGTGTTTGCATTTAACATAGCACTAATACCTTAGGGAAAGGTATGCTTCCAACTATTCTTCCTCCAACTATGGGTAAAAAAAATTGACCTACTCATGTTGGGTAAGTATATACATTGAAAATTTTGTGTTCTAACCCTCAACATCCTTTAAATTTATTGTGTGTTAGTTCTATTCAAATCTTTGGTCATGATTTAAGTGGAAGGTCATGTCAGTGTGCCTGGAAAATCTTCTCAATATCCTTCTTTATTTCTTCTCCTTGACACATTTCTATTTTGTAACAATTTTGCTGTTCCTTTTCTGGTTTTTTGATGGATTTGATGTCTCCTTACTTTGGTATGTCCTCTCCTGGTTCTGATTAAACATTGTACAAGCATCTTTACTGTGGATAGCATCAACGTTGATCAGGGTTGACCTTAGTTCATTTATGAACTTTGGTTAATTGCTTCTTCCTAGTTGTAATAAACTTTTGACAAGTGTTTCATTGTTGCCTTGTTCTTTAGTGTTTGGTGTGATTACATTTCATTTTGTGATTTAAGAGTATGTTTTTTGTCATCTATTCTTTCATGATTTTACTGGCCTTGGGAAAGGAGACTTTGTGTATGCTTGATAGCCATAATATCCTCTTCTCTAAATTTCACAAACTCCATGAAGCAGGATGTTCTCCACTACAATTTGCACATCTACACAATTTGTTACAATTTGGGGGGGGTCTTCCTGTCCACATCAGCTGTACACTGCTATTCTGTTACATCCATCTTCATGATATCCAAACTTCTGAAAATTGTAACAAAGTGGATTCAGAGTAAATTACTACTTTTCCAATGTTGTAGTCTATCTTGATTCCTTAAGAAATGGGTGATATGCCAAAAGGTGTTTGGGTAGTTTCATTTTTTTTAATAGGCACTCTCCTTGCATCTATTAATGTAGATTTTCATTTCTTTTATTTCTTCAATGGTGCAGAAGTTGAGTTTCCCACTTCACACCACACCCCTTTAAAGTGTTCAATTTTTAATGCTTTAATTTTAATGTCATGAAATGTGTTCATCTTTAGTAAAAATTTTGCAGTTTTTTCTTTTCCACCTCCATAAACATTATCCAATTTCTTATGGTTTTTACACTTTCAGAAATAAACTTTGTCAAAATAATTATTCAAATTAAAAGATAGCTTTGTGAAAAGAGTCTCTATTATTGATTCAAAAAATTATAAAGCTCGGACAATTTTGCTTGTTCTGTATTAGAATCAAAGTGGTTGTGAAGTCTTTTGGTAGGTTTATTTGTGCCATATATTTTTTGTAAACTTCAACACTCCTGCTTCCTACTAACCTTGGAGTTCAATTTAATGGAAAATACCATGGTATACTTTAGATGAGGCTTCAAGCACTGGTTTTTCCTTTAGTTTTGCCACTCAAGAATTAGTGAAACATTTGAAGTCTTACAGCCAAGACAAAAGATATTCTTCCAAATTGATCAAACTAACAGCCACCATCTTCTAATTCAGGTCTTAAGGAGATATTATTCATGCCATGATAAAAGTTTTTTTAAAAATCTGAATTAGAGCTTCTCACGAACAACCAGTTGATTAGATCTTCGACTAAATCTTCCTTCAAATTTCAAAATACTGCATGCTGCTATTTTGATGTAGTGAGAATCTTGTGCATCTCCAAGGACTATATGCTATCCAATAAGGGTTCCTGGCAGCTCTTACAAGAGAAATAGTATCAGGTTTTACAGGTTGGGCGTGGGACTAACAACTCTACTCTGGAAAAAAATATCTTGTTACTGAAAGTGAAAAATATTACTTTCAAAAACCAAGGGCCTAAAGGAAAACTCTAAAGCCTAATCACTAGCAACATGACAACTCCTACAGCTGTTTTTATTTTCTGTAGTGTAGCTAAGGATATATTGCTGTTTCTTATAACGCCCTTTGAGATGTTCAGTCTATCATGTGGGTAGACCTTGCACTTAAATATTGTGGAAAGTTTCATTTTAAGTTTTTAGCATATTTTTTTGTCATCTTCAAGTAGATTGCCACTTTTCATTTTTTTCAGCTTGTGGGTTCACTCTGCTGGACACCACTTTCAATCAAGTAAAGCAATAGTTTGGTCAAAGGAGTTTTCTCCAGTGATTCAATTAGAATAAATCTTAGGAATTCTATTATTTCATTGTCTGAATCGGATTCAAAAAGACCTTTTAATTTTTTGTTTTTATTTATCATTGTCATTTGTTTTGTTTTTTTGCAGGTCCCGTGCTTTACCATATGTCCAATTTCTGTTGGGAAATACCCATTCACATTGGTTGAGGAATGGATACATTATTTAGTATACTCGTGTCAGGAAGAGGATTTTAAACCCCTGCTAATTAAACGGGTCAAAGTTTTGTTTCTTTCAATGCGATTGACCCTCAGTTATTGCCTTCAAGAGAAGGTTTATGTGGGTGTTTACTACAAGATAATTTGGAGAATGCAAAACCAGAACCTTCAGGTGATATTACTATTACCGAGCTGAAGCAGAAACAATAATCAAATTATGAATAGGAAGACTCTAGGAACTGACTTTTGCTAGGTAGAATTACAAAAAGCAGATATCACCACAGCCTCCACCAATCTCATTAGGAGCCTCATATTCAAGCTTCCAAAGAATGGTAACTGCAGCAACTGTGATAACTAGCAAGACATAACATTTTTTTTGTTCCTAGCAAGGTCTTCTGGAGTTTTCCTCAGTAGGATTAATAGTTCCATGTATGGCAAGCTCAAGCAAGACTAAACAGGATTTCATAAAAGTTTAGTATGCATGAATCATTTTTGCTGTCCAGTGCACCTTTGTTTATCAATTTCATTGACTTCAAGACAGTTATTTCATAGTGTCCTCCATGAGAGTTGATAGAAGATTTTAAGAGAACAAGGAATACCTCTCAAGATTGTTACCATCATAGACAAATTTAACAAATACTTAGAATGAAATATTGTCCAAGAGAACAATCTAATAGTCCCATTACCAATCAACTCTGGAATAAAACCAGACTTAATTCTCTTCCTGTGTCTAATGGCATCAAACAGAGCATTTCTGTGGTATGTAATAGCACTTGTTCACATACCTGAAAAACATTGCCAACTATCAGCAGACACATCATCCACTCATCTCCAGAAAAATCTGACCAGCTAAGCAATTATGGAGAGTAAACTGATTGGTACATCAAGCAAAGACCCAGGTGATGTGCATCAATGCTCCAACAGTACCCCCACCACTGATAGAGGAATTGGAATATGTTGAAGATTTCACACACCTCAGAAACCCTATAAGCAGTGACAACAGCACACTAAAAGTCTTCAAGAGCCCATCTTAAAGCTAGAGGTGCTTTTAGTTTATACTGTAACATCTACAAGTCCAAGTAATCAAACCTCAAAATTAAAATGAGACTTTAAAAGCTGCAATACTATGACTTAATTTCGGATCACTAAGTGTTGGAGAGTCTTGAAAACAGGCATGAAAAAAGTCAATATCTTCCACAATATCTATGGTCTATCTATGGTCTTAAAATCTTTTATGAGAAACTGTATAAGAGCCTTTAGATAAAGACTTGGTTATATCCTAAAGATGACCAATGAAAGAATAGCTCAAGTTACCTTAAGAGGGAAGAAAAAAGCATGCCGAAACCACCTGTTGGAGGACAGTAAAAGGCAAAAGATTTATCTGTGTTGTTTGACTGGAAATAGTGATGATAGCCCTAGGAGATATGGAGTCTCTCATGAGGCAAAACACAGGTCAAAACTCAAGAGAAGGCTCAGTAGCAGAGTATCACTGCAACCCTAGATCCCAGCAAAAATGAAGTGGATAGCATGAAATATTTCAAACTGTTCAAGATGATGCTCCATGAATTTTTAAAAGTTTTTATCACCTGGAGACATGAGTTCTCAATTAAGGAAATGAAAAAAAAAAAAAAACAAAAAAAAAAAAAAAAAAAAAAACTGAAATTTTAAAGTAATTGCAACCAACTAGTCTTGTAAAACTGGCATACAATTGGCAAATACTATGCAAATCAAAAGGATCATTCCACAATATTAAACATCTCTGGTTCGTATGTATATCCACACCCATCTGACATCGTTCTATACTTTAATAGATGAAAATGCAAAATAGGACTTTTTTAAATTATTTTTTCGAAACCAAATTTTACACATTACTTTGTTTTTCAAAGTTAAAATGACCAATCTTTATCAATATTCTTGAAATTGTACACTCAATTAGAAGACACCTTAAACTACAACCAGAAAGATGTTCATTTCTTCTGACTTGGAAGCAAATTCCTTAAAAAAATCATAAAGCAAAAGAGAGTAATGTCAGATTAATAGAAAATGGTTTCAGAATTATTTCAATATATAATGTGTGAAATTTTGATTATGTTTTAACATCAGACTTTTTCAATTTTGGAAAAAACTTTAAAAATTACAAACAATTAAAAAAACAAACAAAAAGGGCAGCTTTTTTGTTCGTTCTCTTTTGAGGTAAATGGTAAAAGAAAAAAGTTAAATTGTTGAAAAAAAACAAACAAACAAACTTTCCATTTTAAAAGTTTTTTTGTCATTGTGGAAGTTCTGTTAATGGGTGCATAAGGGGTCAATATTTGGTTTTAAGCAAGGGTAATAAAAATTTACAGACATGCGTAAAGACCAGTGCAACTGAAAACCCCAAAACCGCAAATCAGGATGGGTAATAAAGTAAGGATTTGATGTACATATTTTTATTATTAAGTAGAGGAATTAATATTGTGAATTGAATTACCATGACCAGAAAATCCGCTGAACACCTACGCATGATATACGTAACACTAGACAGTTGTTTCGATCGTATTAGGTCTCATCAGCAGTGTATACCATAATCACCACCACTGGAGATCGAACCAGCGACCACAGATTGCAGTGCCGAAACATTACAACTGAGCCACTAGTTTATATCGCACACAAGTGACGCCAAATCAACTAGTCATGGTAATTGCACGGCCAAATAATCTAAATGTGTCTTGCAAGTTACATCTGTACTCTTTCCAGAGGACACGGTTGACCCCGCCCCAACAGGGCCAGGTCTTCCCAAGAAGCTTAGAAATACGCATCCACATAATTATTATACCTCAGGGGCAAGGGAATAGATGTACATATTTTTATTTTTTTAAGTAGAGGAATTAACATTGTGAACTGAATTACCATGACCAGGATATACGGGAACACTAGACAGTTGTTTCGACTTTATTAAGTCTCATCAGCTGTGTATACTGTAATCTCCACTACTGGAGATCGAACCAGCGACCACAGATAGCAGTGCCAAAACTCTACAACTGAGCCACCAGTTCATATCGCACACAAGTGACGCCAAATCAATTAGTCATGGTAATTCAATTGACAAAGTAAGGATTGTTCACCTAAAGTCAGTTTTTAGGCTTTAAAGGTAATTTGATCAAAGAATTCATGACTGATTAAAGTTTAAACTTTCAAATAAATTGTCAACTATAAACAACCACCATATTCATTTACAAATTGGTAAAATACAAAAGAAATTGTCATATAAACTCTCTACAATTGTGTCTTTGGACAACACATCTGAGAGAGAAAACGGTATAGTTTGCTAGAAGTTAGTTCATGATGTGGCTTTTAAAAGGCCAAAAAATGAAACCACTCAGGTTTAAAATAATTAAAATTATGGCGATTCTTTTCTGGTATGCCAGTTAATCGTTATTAGGGTTTTGCAAATAAATTTTTTCTAAACAAAGAAAATCAACAAGTTACCCACCTCCCAATAATAAATTCATGTTTTTATCTAGTGAATATACCTAAAATTAAATATCAAAAATGATTAAAAGCTTTTAATTTCATTTTTAGAATGTGTATATTTCCAAATTTGTGAGTATCACCAGTTTGTTTTTTATATACACATTTTAAAAATGAAATTAAAAGCTATTCTAATCATCTTAATATATAATTTTAAGTGTATTCGCTAGATAAAACCATAAAGATATTTATAAAAATAAAATGAATTTTCCTTGCTTAAAAGAATTTTATAGGCAGAACACTACTGAACAGTCAAGGCTAAAAAAGAATTTTTACTTTGGGTTAAAAAGACTTGCTGTTTTGAAATATACACATTCTAAAACCGAGATTAAAACTTACTTTATTTTTTTCAAAATCTAATTTTAGGTGTATTCTCGAGATAAAAACAATTTTATTTTTAGAAAACAATTTTACACTAAAGATTCACACACATATCTGGAAATATACACATTTTAAAAGTGAAATTAAGAACTATTCTGATTATTCTTAATATCTAATTCAGGTGCATTCCTTAGAGTAAAAAAAAAAAAAAATAATTTCCAGTTTACAACTTTATTTTGGAATTGGCATACTGGTTTACCAGAAAACAATTACCCTTACAAAAAAAAAAAAAAAAAAAAAAAAAAAAATCATAAAAATCTAACATTAAGGAAAAACTGGCAACTATTTTTTTTTTTTTTTAAATTTTTACTTGATACTTTGTTAATTTTACCACAAAAAGTTTTTTTTTTTTTTTTAAAATCCCGAAACAAATAGATTTCAGACATGTTGTCTTTTCCTTTTTTTCAATTTGAAAACATTCAATAATATGAAAGATTTCCTAGTGTCATATCTGTTGTATTTCCTTTTTTTCTTCATTTCTTTTGTACACAAATAGATTTCACATTTATTTCCTAAAACTAGTCAAATGTTTCTGAAATTTGATTTTATTAAAATCTAAAAATCTTTTTCAAGTGTTTCCTAGGATATGGTCACCCAGTAGTGATAGCACTAAACTGAATGATTTCAGTTTCATAAAAATCTTTTATGTGGTTTCAGTGAGAAGAAACCAAAAAAAAAAGAAAAAAAAAAGTTGATTTTTCAGTTAAGCCGCCCATCTCTACTAGATACCCTCATAACTTCTGTCCCTGTACCAAGTAAATTACTACTACTAGCCTCATTTTTACTTTTGCTGTTAGTAACAACAAGCCCTTTGTGTATTCAGCCATCTACCAAATAAAATATTTACTTTTTCACTCCACATAATTATGGTGCCCTGCAGCTTAATTTTTTTTAAAAATCACACAATGAATCATACAAATTTTGTTTTACTGTTATACATGAAAGATAATAGACAATGTGTTATATGTCATAAAGTTTAATCAAATCATGCAATAAAGTAAAGATTTTTGAAATGGTATTTCTTAACTAATCATCCAGATTTAACTTCAAATTTTATTTAAACTGCAATGTATAAAACTTGACCAAGAGTATCAACAAAATGAGCCACTTCCTATATGGTTGCTCTGAGAAATGTAAAACATAAGAGACCCTGTTACAAATACATTTGGTTAATGTTGGAGAAAAATGCTGCAAAAAACTAAATATTCTGTCACTGTCAAATTATTCATTGAAGGATATCTGATATTGAAAATCAGGTAACTGCCAATATCAAATACGCTCTGCTATCCAACTTGATAGGTCTATAGGCTGATGCCTAGTTATTTGTATAAACAAGATTCAGATACACACACATCTATCTCCACAAATTAAGTGGAAAATAATAAAGCACTCATCTACCGCAAATAGCTTCAACGGTAGATGTAACTTATGCTTAGATGAAAAAATTAGCATTATTAATTTCAAAAATAGAAAACTATTGTTGAACGAGAGAAATGAGCTCGTCTTTAAGTGCAGATATAGAGGAAAATTTAAATTATCCTGATTGAGAACCACTGGAACACCAGTCCATAAATAATCGCAAGGTCAATGATAAAGATGTATTAGAAACTAATAGAGATCAACCCAACAATAGACATCACCAAGACAGGGAAAGATAAAGATAGATAATGAACGTAGAATATTAATCCAAAAATTAGGGCCTGTGATTCTGGAGTGGTTAATTCCCCTTGACCATTTTTTAGGGTAAATTAAAAAACACTTGACGACTATATAAAATGTCTCCACCTTATCTGGTTTAACTATCTCGGTCTTAATTGAAACAAGAATAATATCTAGGATGGCAACAGCTGAGTTAATTAACAGACATATTAGGAATAAATGTAAATCATGTATGAGATAGCCATTAGTTAAACGATCTTAGTCTGTTTAGAAAATCATACCTGCCAAGTAGGAGGAACTACTACAAGAACGCAAAATAAGAAAGGACTGACCAGTAGATTAATTCCACTTCTGTTTCTTAATCGTTCTAACATATAACATGTTAACCCCCTCTGAAATGAATGAAATAATTTGTAATTTGATTTCCACCTTATTCTTATTTCTATTTTTTTTTAATGTTTATTTTTATCTTTATTTTCTGATTTTTATTTTTTTAATTACCTTATTTTATCTTCTGAATACGAACTGTAACTCCACATTTGCTACTCTGTGACAGGAGGGAAGCATGTAAAGAGTCATCTGACGAGACTGAGAGTATAGCAATAATATTCTCCGCCGAAATAAATTTATTATGACGACTTAACTGAGTCTCCATTAAATTGTACTTTGTGTGTATATATATATATATATATATATATATATATATATATATATATATATATATTTTCATTAAGAAAAAACAACGAAACCAATCACAAAGGATTATAAATTTATTTCAATCCTGTTACGCATTTTTGAAATTTTCAAAAACACGAAAAAAATTAACAGGACTTCATCAGATCAATTAGATAAAAAAACTAGAGTAGACACATGAGAGTGGGAGGGGATAGAAGAGTGGGAGGGGATAGAAGAGGGGTGAAGAGTTATCTCTTCATTGAGCCCACTTCCGTTTTAAATTTAAATTTACGGTTGGCACTGTAGTACATTTATTTTAAAACAATTTTTTTAAAAAAATTTTTCTATAGACTTAAATTACAGATATTTCTAATTAGATTTAAATTTTAATTAATAATCTCACGTAAAGATGCAGTAATAGATATATTAAAACAAAAACAAATATTTAATTTACTTAAATATTTTAAAATTTCTAAAATTTCAAAATATCAGTTACATTTTTTATGCGTAGTACATATATATTATATGCTTTTTCATAATTTTCTATCTAATAATTTATTATATTTATTCTCAAAATTAACTCTCATTCTTAAATAAATTTATGCTTTATAAAAAAATTTTTTTATTTATAGTTTAAATTTGGCCCTATGTCTACACCTGGCTATTAGTTCATTTCTCTTATTTAGTAAAATTTTTGGCTCAGGAAAAAGCAAAATGTGGATCTTTTCTTCAAGACATAGATTGCACCTACTATCGAAAGATTTTGGGGTACTAGATCTTTTCAATATGGACCATTGAATGTCAGGGGTTAACCCTTTATTTTTTAATCCCCAATAATGTTTTGATAGAGCAGTTTGATTTTTTTGATGCTCATGGGAAAAGGAATATTTATGATTTCCATATCTAATCTTGAAATTAGTAGAAGAAATGCCAATATAATATTTCTTATCACTTATGTCCTCTTTTGGATAAATAATAGCTTGGTATACTACATTATCTAAACTACACAAACCATTCATTGGACAATCACTTTGAGATTTACAATTACATTCTATTTTTTTACTATTAATGTTATTATTATTTACTTGGTTATGAAATTTATTAAATAATTTATTATTATGGCTATTTATTATTTGAGAAATATTATTAGTGCAAGAATAACTTATTTTCAAGGTTTTCCTATTAAATATTTTATGCAATATATTATCTTGTTTAAAATGTTTATCTATCAGTCTCAAAAAATATTTACCTACATCTATATTGGCTAGTTTACAAAAAGGGGGGTTAAACCATATAATTTTCCTTTTTCTATTTTTTTGAACATAATTATTATTTTCTTTAGTAAATTCTATATATCTTTTACTACTCTCTTTGAAAATCTTTTCATTTGCAGATAGCTTACCTATTCTTAAATTTACTGCTTTTGGGATTTGCTTGATTATATTTTTAGGGTGATTTGAATTAACATTAATGTACGATGGGTTCTGATTGGGTTTTATGAAAGGTTTATAGGAATTATTAGATAGATCTAAAGTGACATCCAAGAAATTGGCTATTTTAATATTAGATGAGATTTCTATTTTAAATCCCAAAAACTTAAAGGCCCTTATAATCCTTTTTTGTATGCTAGAGCTAAGAGGGCCATTACTATTTGGGATATATAATAACCCATCATCTCTATAAAGACCTACTTCTTGAGGACTAATGATTCTAGTGAGTATATCTAATATATATAATCCTACAAGGTCTGCTATTTGGGAGGAATCATACCCCCCCATTGGAACGTCAAAATTATCTAATCCATTTTTTACCCAAGTTGAATCGTTATTTTTTAAAACAGTTTTCCTACACGCTAATATTATTTCGTATTGTTCAACAGTTATATCTATATATTTACGGGCATAGTTAATGCTATCTATTAAAATATTTTTTGTTATGCTAAATTTTGGCTTTTATATATATATATATATATATATATATATATAAAAGCCAAAATTTAGCATAATGATACATGAAGCTGTACCTAGTTTCTTTGTAAAATATCTTTCTTGGAAAATGATAGTCAACTAAAAAACTGAGAGCTCCTGTAATACTAATAGGTTTGGTTTCTTAGCAACAGTGTTGAATATAAATCTTATGTAAAGAAACTGCACTGTCGGTTTCATAGGTATGCATTACATATGAAGATATCTTCAGTTCTCAAATTCATTCTCCATGATAATGTAGGCATAGTGCACTGTGTCGAATCTAGTTTTCTAAATTTATAAACATTGCATTTGTTGTGACTAAGAGACACTTCCAGTTTACATAAAAGTGAAATAGCTTTCAAGAGGTAATGCTGTAGCTTAAATCACAGGGATAAAAGATAAAAAAAAATTTTTTTTAAATCATTTTCTAAAAACTGGAATGATTAAAAGAATCAAGTTTGAGCATAAACTTTGTGACAATAAATGGAGAGCAAAGCTAATCTACTTTTATATTTTTCATGATTCATTGCAGTCAAAGTATTTTAAAGTAATCTAGCTACCATTATAGGCTTCTTCGGCAAATTCAAACCATTCCAGGTACAACATGAATTATGAAATAAAGAAACAAAAGCAAGTGAGCAAAATGCTTTTGATAATGAGTAAAAGCATTACTGCCCAATAGGATGGGGTTGTAGAATATGCCAAATGCACCTTTGCAGTGAGGTAAGACCTCCCCAGGACCGTCCTGGATATGACACTAAATCATGTGATAGTAAGGCTCCAGTTCTGGAGCTTTGGGGAATGTGGAGAATTATTAGTGCTAGCTACAATACTTAACTTTTTAACTGTGTGAAAACAAATAATTAATATCAAATACAATTATTAGTATGAGATAGGAATACTTGAAACCATTTAACTGTGTGCAAACAAATGAGTTCTGGCTCATTTAAAAATGTTACCTACAAACTATTCACTTACAAATGTACAAAACCGTATTTGGCATTAAATAACTCATAAGAATTGATATATCAAAACAACCAAACTAGAAGAAAAAAAAACTATCAATGAAGTTCCCTATTCCAATAATTCCAGAAGCATTTTGGGTCACTATATAAGGAGATAGAGTACTATTTTCCTGATTATGAATTGGATTATCAGCTCTCTTTAGAATTAAAAGAAGATCAATTCCAGATGCAAGATGAGGGTGTTGAATTTAAAACTGTTTAAATATGTATAACCACAAATGAATTTCATACAAGATAATCAACTGCAAATGATATCAGCATAGGTCTCTCTGAAACAGTGTCAAAATTGAACCACTTGATTGCCAAACTAACACATCTCATTAAAAATTGTAGAAAATAGCCACAAAGAACAAAGTCACCTAAATAAGTCAAAGTCCTGAAATTGCACTGCTGCTTGTCTGCGCAGCCAACCATTTATTCAGTCTTACAATCATGTATGCAAATTAGCAAGTCTTAAAAGAGTAAAAACCAAGCATGTGCGTTGACTAAATAGCAAAGGTTGGCTCCAAAAAGGCAAGGAAGACATTGTGGTCTCTGCATTAATAAGTTTGAGCCACCTGGTCCCATTTAACTACACTATACCCTGACTTCATGATCACAGAAAATACAGTTGGGTGCAAGTTACTTCAGATGCATACTTTGAAGAGGAACAGCACTGGCCTGGGTATGTAAGATATTTGATCTTTGACACACTGCATAAGTTACATAGATATCAAAACAGGATGCACCTATCTTAAGGTAAACAAAAGACAGAGGAAACGTCACATGAATTGCATGGGTGGTATGCCAGAAGTAAGAGTAATCACAAGGTGTATGGACATCTGAAAACCTAACAACCCCGGGCAAAATGAGAGAGAAGAAGGGCACTAGCAGAAGGGTGACTAGACATTATGCCACTCTGGTCATTGGTCCAAGATTGAAATTAAGAGAAAAGTCTGGAATGTACAAGACTTGCCAAATCGAAAATGAGTTTGATCCCAGGAGAAGGAAAAAGGGATGTCTAGTGAAGGCTCCATAATTGGAAAACAGATAAAAGCCAAGATGATTAAATGTGTAAGATAATGCAGATAAATGTGAAGAAACAAACTTGCTTAGTTGAAAGCAGGTATGATCCTCAGTTATAGAAGCTGAGATGAGTAAATGTTTGAGTTGACCTATGCCTGTCTCCTGAAAGAATGGAGAGGAAGTAGTGATGATTAAATGTTTTAAGTCAGCCCTGTCCCAGTCTTGTGAAAGCAGAAGGAAGAGAAGTGATTCACAAAAAAATCTGTATCTCAGCTTATATGTAATTTTAGCTGTTCCCAACTATCCTCATGCAAGGAAGTCATAACATATAGTAATAAAAAAAAAAGACTTATATTTTTTTATAAGTGTTGTTGTTCTTTCCTTCTCCTGATATACAACAATTATCTAGGTGTTTATTAAGGGTTCTCATATTAGCCCCTTCATGGCTGGGTAAAACAGGTTCATCTGCAGATTTGTCGTCATACAAAGTCATCTGATGGATCTGGTAAGGATGGTCCTATTTTTATCAGCCTTGCACTTTCCTCCAATGTGCTCTCACTTTCTGATGAGTATGGTTCTGAGAAGGGATGCCCACCTTTTGTAATGTGGAATGAACTTCCATGGAGTTGACTTCAGTCACACAAACCACTTTGAATCTTGTGCATCTGCCTTTCAAGACCTTGATTCAGACATGATCCCTCACCTTGTACGTTCCTTGTTCATTGAGGATGGCATCAATCTCCCTGACTGATGTGGCATTTGTGTAGTATGTCAACCAGGGCTAAGGAAGACAAAACTCTGTCCTTGGGTGTCAAATTGTGCCAGTGCACTGCTTCCTGGTTGCAATGGTTTAGGGACATTTTCCCACAATTGTTTCCAGTCAGAACATAGGAACATTGGAGCTACAGCCACACACACACTTTAAGAAAATTCTGAAGCTCCAGCAAGTGAAGACAATGTCATTGTCTGAATTTTATTTGGGGGGGCCTTGCTTGAAAAAAAAAAAAAAAAAAAAAAAAAAAAGAAGTCTTTTTGACAAGTCCTAGGGACTGAGTCCAGGCATAACAGTTGATGCGAGTCCACCACTACAGTAGGTGACACTCATTCCCAACTGGCATCGATTGGTATCCACACTCAGTTTCCCTTTCTACCCATGCCATATCAATAGATATTCCATACATGATTTTATAGTGGTTGTAGATGGACTATCTTACAAAGTAGGTTGTTTGCCTTATCCCAGGTTTACTCTTCACATTTCTTCTGCTGTCTTGTTGTACACCTTTGTCTTGCCTATCAAACTGTTCTTCAGCACATGCACAAGGAGTCGGTTTTCAAATAAAGGGCTTTTACTTGCCATTGAAGAGTGAGGTTGATACCTTTTATTACGGCATCATGCTCAAATTAATATGCTGGGAGTTGTCATCTGGACATAACTAGCATGTATCCTCAGTAACAGCTCCATTTTCTTAGTGATACCCCAGTTGCAAGGGAACTGGGATCAACCCACAAGTCTATTTCCTGGCCAGTAGCACACCATTTTCTCTTCACAGAATCTTTGTTTCACTATGGCAATTGTTTCCTGCAAAATTAACTTCAAAGGAGCATCAGCCAACTTTTCATCCCTGTCAAAGGAAATTGCATTTGCTTGGTCTTTGATGAATCTGACAGCCATAGACAGAGAAATGCCCAGAGAGAAGACATTACATTACGTAATTGGGTCTGAAAAATCAGATAACATGTTTCTCACTGTGTTATCCTCCAACTGACTTCCAGACACAGCACCTACCTTCAACTCTTCTTTTAGGTACACTGACAAATGTTCCTTGACATACATCACCAATGCAACATTTTCATTAACAAAGATGTTGCTCCCTTTTCTTTGTCTTTTTGAGATTGATACAGCCACAATGATTCATCAATGCAAACCTGAAGATGTGTTCCTCAAATCTAGTAACAATATATTCATGCCTTCTTTGCAGCATTTCCTCAACTTGATCACACAGAAATCAGTATTAACCATAAATGTGTTGATGTACTCAGAGCTCTCTGAAGGCCATAATTGGACATACTTTTTGTTTGTTGTGCTGGATCATGTTCTTCAGAAGGACCAAAGTTTTCTCTGGTGTGCAGCAGCAACTATCCAACTCTGAAGTTTGGCTTCAAAGCTCTTCCTAAGATGTTTAGCTTATTGTGTTGAGCCTCTGGCACTTGTCCTCCAGATTATTTCCACTTAGACCAAATACAGAATTGTTGGACTGCTAACTGCACAGAAATCTGGTTTGACAAGTTGGGTTACTGTGTACATGATTGTCTTCCTTCTGGCAAAGCTCACTACTCCAGCTGACAAGATGAGGATGCCATTCATTGCCTTTATGGTGTCGATCCCAAGTATGAGGATCAATCCTAACCATCACCTTTACTTGACTAAGGCCTCAATGTTCACTAGCTTAGTACTGTCCATGCCCAAATTGATCTGGTCACATGAATCACATTACAGGGTTTTTCTCTCAACTATCAAAAAGCTCACCTCCCTAGGCCTCCGGGAGTGACACATAAATCTTCTAATCAGTGTTTATCAAAGCTGTACACTTCCTTCCATTAACAATTATGTCAGTTATTGGCAGTGTCCTTTTTCACTTCCTTTAGAGCAAACTGATGCTGATGACTTCTCCCAAGACATTTTCCTGACACTGACATGACTGGCCTTATTACATCGCATACTTCCATGCATGACTGATTAATAGTTTCCTCTATGTGACCCTGCAAGCAATCCTTGGCCTAATGATTGGAACCAGAGAACTTATAGCAGGCAATCTCACTCTTAAATCTCAGTTGGCATATTACGCAGGAATAGCGATTCATTTGGGTTCCTCAGTGTCAATCATGATGGCCCATGCCAGAGCTAAAATTAGCTGCAAAGAATCCTGTTTTTAATTCTTTCCCATAATCATGCATGTAAATTAGAAGAGTTAGAACCATGCATGTGCATTGACTGAATTGCAACTCTCACAAACAGGCAAGACAAAGTGGTCTCTTTGCATCAGGTGAGTTTGAACCTCCTGGTCTCATTTCACCACATTATTAAATTACTTAGAAGTATAATTCTGTTCTTACACTATATTCTTCACAGGGTGTAGATCAACATCAGTGAACTGGATGCAGGAAAAGTTTAAGAACCTCTGGGAAAGTGACTTAACATTCACTTGATTTTTAAATGAGTTTGTAAGTAAAATCTATTTAATGAATCATTAAATCAAATGATTTTCTGTGAATAAATTTGAAGGAAATGTAAACAATATTTAAAAATAGCTTAAATCTACTTTAAGTATTGTTTTTTTTTATATAACAAAATTTGCTATTTTTTTGAAAAGTAAAGCAAAAATTAAAATTTACAAAAAAATACATTCTTTGAATCACAGAGTTTAATTTTCCCTTTTTTTTTTTTAAATCAACTGTCATGATGTCTTGCTGATAAATGTAAATACTAAATTTAAGTTTTAGAATAGAAACAAGTGGCTCTAACTTTTAATTTAATTTACATTGTACACATAGTGAAAAGCTAGATCCTGACTTTGTGCCAGTCTTGATCAAACATTCAAGTTACTATGTTAATATAATTCTTAACTGGACCTGAACACAGCCCAGTTAAGCATTATATTAATGGCTTTGAAAGTATATGTTGAGAGTCCTTGTAATTTTTAAAAAAGTATTTTAACTTAAAAACAAATATATAATTAACTTTATTTCTTGGAAAATGATTGAAAACTGTACAAAATTCAGTAACAGCAAACATTTTGCTAAAAATGACCCTAAAGCTCTTTAACAGCATTCCATGATTTATTCCTTCGGTAGAGCGAATCAACTTTTCTATATTTAATAAGATTTTCTTTTGAAATTGAATATTCAAGAAAATGTTATTCCTTCTGGGAAATTTCATGTCAATTCACCAGAGCATTACACACATCAACACTAAATTGGTTGAAATTTGGTACAAATGTTCCCCTTTATGAGTTAGGAAAGTATGCCAAATTTTTTTGTGCAAGGCTTTACTGTTCCAATTTGGGGAAGGTGTAAAATTTTCCTGCTTTTGTCTCTAAACTAAGACTGTGCTGTGTCATGGAATCTTAGTGTTTTTCTTTTTTAATTAAAAAAAAAAATACTTCCATGCATTCAATATTTCTGAAATTTGGTATGTAGGGCAAATAAGGAATGCAGAATCCAAATATCCAACTATTCTAACCCTATACCTGATAATTTTATTTTTTTATTTTGCTCACCAAAATGCACGACTCCAAAATTAACAACTTTTCACCAATGTAGCTTACAGCCAGTCTATAAAAAAAAAATAAAAAAAAAAATAAAAAAAAATCCTCTTCCATTTTCCTGATATTTTCCCCAACATCTATGTCTATAATTAAAGACAATCATCCTAATGCTTCATGACCTCCCTAATGTTGATATTGTACTAAGTAACCTCTCAAACAATTGAACAAGATTGATTTTACTAATTAAAAAAAAAATTGCTTTTTGTAGGGATAGATTGTCTTTAACAAGTGGCAAACATTGCTGTATAATTATAAACTTTCATTGAAATCCTGCATGAACATTAAAAAAAAAACCCTACATTTTGGCTGGGTCATATCTTCTAAAGAAGATTTGACCACATCACAAAATTCTTTGAACTTAAGCAGACATAGATGTTGGGGAAAAAATATCAGGAAAATTGAAGAGGATCTTTTTTTTTATATAGACTAGTTGTAAGCTACATAGGTAAAATGTTAATTTTGGGGGTCATGCATTTTGGCGAGTAAAATTATTTTTTTTTTTATCAGGAATAAGGTTAAAACAGTTGGGTATTTGGATTCTGCACTCCTTATTTGTCCTACATACAAAATTTCAGAAATATTGAATGCATGGAAGTATTTTAACATTTTTTTCATGGAATGACCCTCATAAATGAGTAAGAATACCTGGTTTGATTATTTATGCATAACATCTTTATAAATCATGCTCTTCTGCTCAATCACCATCAGTCAAATGAATGAAGATAAACATGAAGTAGCCATTGACAACAAGAGGAACTATGAAATAGAGATCTTGGGGAAAATAGTTGAAATTGATGAGAGCAAGTTCAGTTAAGTTCAAATACAACTGCAATGAAGAGAACAAGTGTCTCAGTGACATCCATTTTCATTGTAATACGATAAAATTAAAAAAAAAAAAAATAGTAATAAGATAGTTTTCTTTTAGCTATATATCCATCAAGAACTGTCAAGAGTCACAGATATTATTATAGGAAGTAGTCAAGGGATACCAGAGTAATCATGTAGTCTCAGATATAAAAGGCACATAGCACCAAATTCAAACTCTTTATTGTGGATTGGCAATCACTAAAAGTAAAACAACATTTTGGTTTGGTATGGTTAATGACACATCAACCTTGTAGAAGAAAAGCAGTGATACTATTTAACTCATTGCTGGGGTGGGTTGGGGGATTTTGTTTCCTACTCTTCCCAAGGGTATTAGTCTGAAAGTAGATGTAATAACATGACTGGAGTTTGAACTTGCTTGCTTCAAGTCTGCAATCCAGTACTTTAGCCACTACACCACAGGGACTCCCCCAAATAATATTTTCGGAGGAATTAAGAACAGATCAGCAGAAGAAAGAAGCAAAAAATTCTGCTTTCTCTTTCTGTTCTCATGGATTCTTTCTAATCAAAAAACCTTACATATAGGCTTCCACAGCCTAAACATTTTTACCGTTTTTTTTTTCCCTAAAAAAAACAAAAACAAACTATAATGGCCATTTAAACATCTTTCTCAGATATTATTTTTCTGTTATATCTTTGGTTTACCATTTAACATTTTTGTATAACAGGAATTGTATATGAAAAAGAAAAATATGTACCAATTGCCCTATTCATTTCAGAACATATTTCTTAAAGGTTGGAGGAAAAATTGCAGCACCCTCAACTATTTCACCATTAAGAAACTGTAAAAATCTAATGAAAAACTAACCAGAGTCAATCACTGCTTCTTTGTTTACCACAAGTGAAGGTATTCACACAAACCATCAAATAATGGGGTGATGCGAAATTAATTCTTAAGTCAAAAAGAAAAAAAATTCTACAGCAAGTACATGTCCAAGTGTTTTGTAGGGCTTTCTCTAAAGTTTTGGAAACAGTAGCTCTTCTAGTGTGTGTGTGTGTGTGTGTGTATAGGCTGATTTATATTTAAAAGACAAAATGTTTGGCAATAACCAATTGTTTCATTCAAGCTAAATATTTTTTCAGGATGGTTTGTGCAAGTTATTTTCTGTTTTTTCTTTTTGTATTAACCCCACTTAAAAACAAACACACACACAACACACGCAAAGAACCGTTTCTATATAATTTAAATTTTCATTGTAGATTCAATTTTTCTTTTGTTTGAAAAATAAATATAATTATCAAATGAATACTAATTTTAATTTTGTTTGCTGTAAGAAGAAAATCATTTATTTTCGGAATAAATATAATTTTTATTTGTTATTTTCAGACATTTTGTTAATATTTTAATTCCCTTTTGTCATTCTATTTCCTCAAAACACTTTCACGGCCATATTTGTGTCAAGACGATCATAAAGTCAGGGTCCATTTTTTGCGCTATACGCACATTTTAACTCCCATTTTAGAGCCACTTCACTAAATTCTTATTTTAAAACCTAAAATTTTTCTAAACTGAAAAATTTTCAAAAATGAATCAAATAATTTTAGACAAAGCAAATATTACAAAAGTTGAATGCAATTTTTCCTAAGTCAAACGAACTCTACGTCATAATCCCTCTTTATTTTAACATTAATTTTTGTAGCAAAACCAAAAAGGAATTTTAACATTTTTTTCTTTTGGTATGTCGAAACCTATTTCAAATGAGCCTGTGAATTAAACACACACTTTTTGTCTTCATAAAAAAAACCTACATAATTCACTTGTTAAAGTGAATTGTACGGTTTTAACCAAATAACCAGTAATTTGTTATTTTCCTGTTTTAATTTTTAATGAACAATGAAATAATAATAGATCCTCATAAGGGGATGGATTTAACTGCTTCAAAGTGGGTTAGTTCTTGAGCGATAATGAAAACTAAGTTTAAGTATAAATAACTCTTCAGTTAAATAAGAATCCAAAGAGCTATAGAAAAAAAAAAAAAGTATTAATAATTACTTTTATTGAAAACCCATAAATGAATAAATTGATTTTAAAACATTCCAAAAAAGTTTTTAAGCAGCGTCTACGGCATACATTAATATTAGTCTTATATATTTTATTCAGTATCAGAATTAAACATCCTTTTCATCGTTTCAAAAAGTATTTATTAAAATGAAATAAGTTATGTGTTACTGTCGCGTCCATAATCTAAAATTTTACTTAGAACCGTTTCACTTTAAGAGTGGCTCTTCGCGATAATTTTCTAAACTGCGAATGATTGGGGGGAAAAATCTCTTTAATTCCGTGCACAGAATATTCAGTAATAGTAAGATTTTTCCGTCACTTGAAACTTAGTTGTAAACACGTAGTACGCATTTTTTTAACAATTGTTTGAGTATTTTAAAATTAGCACTTTTTGTCAACCTTACTTTCGTCTTGGAAAAAAAAAATTCACACCCTCCATGCATGCTTGTGTTCGTTTTCAAATCGGTTATTTACCTTCCAGTACATTATTACTAAACTATGATAATCATGAACGCGCAAGTTTCAATTAAATATAATTTACCAAATGTTATATTGGCAATAATAATTATGAAAAAGTGGGTTGAATATATAACTATTAAAAAATAGTTTTAAAACTTGTCTACCATACTTTTATTGCTATGGGAAACCATTCATCTCAAGAAAACAATATTATGTAGAAATTAATACGCGAAAGAATAATAAAGCTAGCAGAAAAAAAAATCAGAATGTAAGCGACTCGACTAGTCAATCGATAAATCCCCAACCGCCATATTTTGGGTTACTTGTGAAAATGAAAAATGAATAAAGAATTGAACAATGAATAAGATCAATTAATTCTACCTTAAATAAGACAGAATGCATTTTTAAGTCTTCGACTAATTATTTAATGTTATTTTGCAATTATGAACGTTTTAAACCACAACAGAGTTTTTTGGGGGAAAGACAAAAGAGAAAAGCGACTTTACGTTAATTCAATTCTTGCGTTTTGTTTTCTCCAATAAAACTTGACAAAACAAAAGACTCAAGACGAAACCTGTCAATTACTTATGATTGCTGCAGCAAAATAATGATTCAAGGTATAAATAAATCTACATACCTAATTTTTTCCCCAATTTGTTTCGCTGATAAATACAATCAATATGGCTGCATTAAAAGCAAAATGCGACGATTAAAGAAGCAACAGCCTCGTTTTGAATCATTTATGTAACTTCCGTTTTGTTGTGTTACCGCAGAACAGACCAACGACAACAAGTAAGAAACACTTCTGCTACAACACGGACAACTATAAATAATAATAATAATAATAAATAGTAATAAACAACATGGTGCGATTGACGTGGCAATTAACCACGATTGGAACAATATTAAGTTTTTTAATTTTCAACGATCATATTCTTTGTATACTGGGAAAAGCAGATACAAAATTAGGGAAAAATATTAAACACGGAGCAAGTATATCTTCATCCACAAGTTTAACGATTGACACTAAAAACAGTTATGAAATAACAAAAAACATAAGGTAAGAACTTAAAATTACGAAAAACATAACTTTACAAACTGTCATTTAAACTTATTAATTTGTGTGTGGGGAGTGTAATTAGTGGATTTATGTTTTCGATAGCTTTTTTTTTTTTTTTTTTTTAAATAAGTATAGCATTTTTTTAGACTATACTTAGCGAAATTTATTATGAAAAGTTAAAAAAAGCATGTCGTTTGCGTTTTAACGAAAGAAAAGTTTTGGAAAATGAAGGCAAAAATTTACTTTGTAATATCTTGTTAACTTTACATGTAAGTGAGTCAACTGGGATAACATGTTTTTTACGAGTTATCCCAACTTTCTTTGGTCACCATTTCCGCTTTACCAAGCGGAAATTACCAAAACCACGTTTGAATTTTAAAAATTTTAAATAATTAAATTTTTCATAAAGTTATCTTTAACCTTAATGCCTAAAGTTTTGGTTGGGAATGGTCCTAGTGTGTAACTCCTTTTTATTACCTTTTTTTATCTTAAGTAATTTTGGTGTCTTGTTTTTGTTCGCTCCCCCGGAGTTTAAAAAAAATGTCTTTTTTTTTCTTTTTGGTGGGGGAATTGTCCCGTTCATCAAAAGAATTCGTTTGCAATTCATTTACTCTTTATTCTTTGATATACAAACGTCATAGAAAAAAGTTGTTTGGAGAACTCCTATTTTACATTACTTTTGGGACCGGCTGAGAAGAGGATTACTATCTTTATTACCGCACTTAGGCTAATAAACAAATACCCATTATTTTGAATTCATGTGATGTTCACTTGTCTCCCGACTCGTTTTCTCAAACAACAGTAGTAAGAGAAAACAGGAAAGAATAAAGACATAGAGAGGCGTGACAATAAAATATCTGAAGCCAGATAATATTCACATCACTTCACTGGGAAGTTGTCTAACTTACTATATCGATGTAGTGTAATAGTTGATGAGATAGGCTAGTAAGTTCAGTTCTCACTGAGTGCTTCATACTTTCGGCTTTATGCCACAACTAACCCAAACTTAACTTCTCAAATACAAGAGCTAGTTCCCGAAGGAACTTCACCTCTTTTCAACTCATAGCTACTTAGAATAAAATCGCTAATAATCCTAGCTTCTTTACGTTTGCTATTTTCTTCTATCGTTTGCTGAAATCTTGTCTTCTGAATTCATTCTTTTTCTCTATCATATTTGCTTTTTACTGACAGTTGAAGTAATAGATAAACAATCACGAGGTTCTTTTAGCCACAGCCAACTATGTGCGAAACAATGGTGACGTATTCGACCTTTTGGTACCAATATTGAGAAACTGACCCCAAAACTGACTTCAATGGCAATGATTAAAAAGAGGTGCTTACAATTTCTTCAAAATCAAATCTGCCTTGGAAAGCTAGTTGCTAAACAACAATCAACAAATTCGGAAAATCAGTGCTCATGAACGTATAGACTTGAGCTTCCTAAACAAGTGAGGAAGGACCAAAGTTTCTTCTCTACTATGGTCTGATAATGCTTTTTTGGGCTTCCCAAGATTATTGTAACCAGGGAATATTGGTCATAGCTAATTAAAGTTGACATTTTCTCAAAAACAGCTTTCTCAAGTCGTTGATAGTCCCAAATCTTGAATTAAGATCTTTGAGACTAAATCTTTACTTGACCTTTCCCTGTACTTTTTACCAGTTCTTTTTTAGATCAGATTCTAACTACACTCCCTGAATGTGATCAAGTTTGCCTGTCCGCCTCAAGAGCCTAAGATGGATTTTCTTCTGTACATACTTGTCATGGTCAAGTTTAGGCCTCCTTCATTTTCATGTTGTTCATTTAACTCCCTCTATTACAAGACAAAGATTGTAGCATTATAAGCATATTTGAACATACTTGTAAGGTAGGTCAATTTCATTCAAGGCTGATGTTGATATGCTTCTAAGTTTGAGAAAGAAAATTTCCAATGTTAAGGTATAAAAACTACAGTGAACAACTCCACTGACTAAATCAAGAGTGTTTTTCTATTTAGTATTTATACTTACCACTTACACTTTTTTTTTTTTTTTTTTATCCAGTATTACTATATCATTTATAGAACATAACCCCTTCTATATAAATAACTATTGTCTGTTACAAAATATATTTCAAAAAGGAATACCTTATGTAGAAAAATACTTAGTTGTTTATAGGACCCACCTTTGTGGTCCAGTTTTATGTCTTTTTTTAAAAATTTCCCACTGCATTCATATGGAAATGAAAAGATGGTGATTTTATTTATATCATAAATACAATGGCAAAACTTTCTAAGTAGATCTAAATGCTAGGCACAAGAATTAGATGCAAAAATATCTTTTATTTAGGAGACCAGTCTTATTCACATATGCCATAAACTAAATTATTAAGTCATGCAAATTTTAAATTGTTGGAATATATATATATATATATATATATATATATATATATATATATATATAGGGCTCATTAAATAAGTTTCCAGACTTTTTTCGTATGGGCACTTTTAGTGATAGTACACACATGAAACTCTAGTCTCCTTCGAAGTAATCTCCTCCTGCTGCAATGCACTTGTACTGTTCCAACAACTTCCAGAAGGCCCCATGGAAGTCCTTTTGTCTGAGCATGTCAATGACCTTCGTCACAACCTCTTTCATCTCCTCTATTGTCTCATAATGACAGCCTCTAAGTTTTTTCTTGAGCTTAGGGAATAAGCAAAAGTCACAGGGAGCAAGGTCTGCACTATAGGGAGGCTGAGAAACTGTCTTGTTCAAATAGTCTGTAACAAGGATGAAGTTGTGGAAATGCCACTGACCTGATTTGAAGAGTGCTAGCCTCTTCCGACGGAATCTCTTCCTGAACTCCCTTAAAACCTCAACATAGTATTCCTTGTTGACTGTCTGTCCACTGGAAACCCAGTGCATGTAGATCATGCCAGTGCTGTCAAAAAAAGAGATCATCAAAAGTTTGTGTGTGGATTTGCTCTGTTTGGCCTTCTTGGGTCTGGGAGAGCCAGCATGCTTCCACTGGGAACTCTGTCTCTTGGTCTCTGGGTCATAGCAGTAGCTCCAGCTTTCATCGCAGGTCACCAGAGCATCAAGAACTGCGGGATCTGAATTGATCAGCTCGACCATCTCCCTGCTGTCATGACAACGTCTTTCTTTCTGATCTTCTCTGGGCACCCTTGGGACAAACTTTGTGCAAATCTTCCGCATCTTCAGTTCCTTGCGAATAACTGTGTGTACAGTTCCCACACTGACATCAAACTGTGCACTTATTGTCTCTATAGACACACAACGGTCCTGATCCATGAAATTCTTTATTTGGCCAATCAACTCTGGTGTTCTGACTTCCTTACTCCTCCCACACTTCTCCTCATCCCTCACAGACTCCCTGCCTTCCTTGAATCTCTTATGCCACTCAAAAACTGATGCTTGATTCATGCAAGATGGTCGAAAAGCAGTCTGAAGCATTCCATACTTTTCTGTGGCATTTTTTTCTAAGTTTAAAACAGAATTTTATTGCATATCGTTCTTCTAAAGTGTCTTTATGTCCAGATTGCATTTTTGAAATTCACCAGCTATGACAATCAGGCTTTAGTAGGGTGTATTCCAATTGTTGTTGTATCTGTTCATTTGAACCTGAAATCATAAAAATTGGTCAGTCATCTTATAAGATGTATAGCAATAACATATTGAATTTTTAAGAGTCTACGACAATTTTAAATGCCTGTACAAAAAAAGTCTGGAAACTTATTGAAGGCTTTGTGTGTGTGTTTCTTGTAGAAACTTTTTCCTCTTTTTAATCTTAAATTGCCTCTTACTGGAAAATACAAGAACAATATTTATAGAGTACTGAAATAGACTGGCAGAAAATAAAATTAGATTACCTAGAAGAACAATACTAATTTTGACCTGGTTACAATGCATGGGTATTAGATATTCTGATAAAATCTTAAGCATAGAATAATGTAGTATGGGATGATATTCACCAACTGTATTATTGTGAGAATGCAGGTTAATGCACAAGGATGATATACAGTGTATTAATATGTGGTGTGAGTAATGTTGATATACTCTTTATTTTGGGACCTGTACACATGTGATCATTTAGTGTAATCCAGCCATATTATCTGTATTGTTGATACACTCCTTATTTTGGAACCTGTGCTTGTATTGATCTGTATATCTGATCATTTGCTGTAATCCAGCTATATTACCTGTACTTTTTATCTTTAGTAAATTGAAATGCATATTCAGAGTGTTGTGATTTTATTTTCTATAAGTGCAGTCCAGGAACTAAGACAACTTGCATTTCATTCTTCTTTTATTAAAATTGTAATTATGGAAAAAACGCTATTGCTTATATTACTGTGATTATAGTGATTGTATTTTATGTTGTGTATGTATATTTTTAGATAAAAAGTTTAATTATTATTATTTATTTATTTATTTATTCATCTTTTTTTTTTTAAATAGTTTTTCATTATTTCATTTTTATTTTTATGAATACATCAAACTTTGTTTTCAAAGTTGAGTTGTCTATTTTCCTCCACAAATAAAATAATTTAATTTAGATGTTTTAGAAAGTCCTATTAATTCTATTAATGTCCATGGTTGATGATTTACTGAATGTTTATGAGGAAAATGACTCTGCAGAATATTGATATGTTTAGCTTGACACAAAGCCACACTAGTAGGGCACTCATGTGAGTATCAGACTGACTAACACTACACTACAATATGAACTTGTTAACCATCACCCACTGTATGTAAAGTAAAGATAAAAATCAATCCAAATTGTAAAACACAACAAAAATACTTAAGTAATAACCTTTTAATTTTTAAGAGTGATATAGGAAAAAGTTTTTAGAGTATTTAATAAGCTACCCACTTTATTGGTTTTGTTTAAAAACAATTTCAAAATAGAAAAACTTTATCTTCACATAACTTTTGTTGCTTAGCATTCAGAAAACCTTCTACTCTGGTAATTTGTCACATTTGAAAAATATTGTTTTGTTTTTTTTGTTTTTTTTGTTTTTAATGGTTTTAGACAGGAAGGTTTTTTTTATTTACAATATAAATTCAATGTTGAAACTACCTGAGTAGAGGAAGGTTTCCTAAACTCTAAGCAACAAAAATTAACTGCAAAAATGTTGTCAATATTTGGTTTTTTTTTTTTTTGTTTTTTTTTTAATATAGAGGAGACCAATTTTATTCAAATGTGCCATATTTTAAGATTAATCTTCAACTATTAACTGTTTTTAATTCTATACAAGTAGTTAAAGAAAGAAATATATATGCCAAGCACATTTTTAGTATTTCAAGCAAAGTATATTAGTCTAGGTTAAGTGTGGAAAGGTTAACCTGAAGTTTAACTTTTAACCTAGACTATATGAATTTTTTTAATAAAAAAAGTGATATAGATCTCTTCTTATTTTTTTTTTAAATTTTTTAATTTTTTTTCTCTCAAAAGTTTTACAAAATAAAAATTAGAAATATACTCATTTACAATTGATTGTGACATAAAGTTGATTACTAGCTATGTTGGTAATAAGTTTTTATTAACAGTTGCTTTGAATTTTCATTTTATATTTGTTACTATTGAAATTTTACTCAAAATGGTTGACAAACAACTTTTGATTTGTCAATAACAATAAGTACTGAACAGACCTGCTTTAGATGTTATCAGCATTTTATTTGTCATGAGGAATAGATACAACACATCGTCTTTTTTCAGTGGGCAGTACCTCTAGACTTTTGCATGGTTGGTATTCTAGAAATTAATTTTGTTGATGCATGTCGAAGACATCAGACCATGTCTTTTCCTCTAATCCTTATGAAGTGGAAAGGATCTTCAGGAATGAAGCTTTTATAATTCGTATAAGTTTCCAGTTACAAATGACCAAAAACCATAACTAAACCAAACAGAAGACTATAATACTGATAATCTTATTCTCAAAAGTTTATTGAACAGATAAAATGTTTAAAAATATATTGCACATCTTTCAATTTATTTCTGTAATGCTAATTTATAATGAAGATATTTTCTCTGGAAGGATTCATGCAGTTCACCACTTTAGCCATTACACCATTTGGACTCACCCCTTGTTTACATTATAAAATGTTAGTTTATCTGTGTCAAAGATATATTTAGATTAGGAGACATAAACCAATGACTGTTAAAGTTATATACTATTTTTCTTTCCTTTTTTATACATTCAACTTTAACAATTTTGCAAAAAAGTTTTTTTATATCTTTTTAATTTCTTATATTTTTTTATTTATGTTTTCATTTATTACCCCCACCCTGAGAATCTACAGCCTTAATACATATTTTTACTATATTTTTCTACTAATTTCAAATCCTGCGGAAATCCATCTTATTTTACTTATCTGATAAGTCATAAAATAAAAAAAAAAGATTTTGATGATAAAAGCTAATATGACTGATGTTATTGTTGGTTAGGAAAATTGGTGACTCGGGACAATCATCTATTTATAGTTCAGTACAACTAGTTACCAGTAAATAAACATGACTCTTTTTCTCTGGTTAGAATTTTTTTCCCAATGTTTTATCTGTAAATTTTTTAAAAATCTGAAAAATTTTTTTTTAGCACACTCATTAACATGTTCTAAAAATGAATGCTGATACATTTATTTTTTTTTTTCCAGTTGTCTAAATTTGAAGCTAAAAAAATCAATACTTTAAACAACATAATTTTTGAATGAAAACAATTTTTAAATGTGCATTAACCTGTGTATAGTCCACCAATTCTGTGAAATGGAATGTTCAGTTTTTGTGAATAATTTTTCTGGTAGTATTTCACTGACAAACAAGGGTTTTCTTTGAAATGCAAAATTTTTAAAATTTGAAGGTAGTTATATCTAGTTAAAAAAAAAAAAAAAAAAAAAAAAAAAAAAAGCCATTTTTTTATCCCAGAAAATATATTCATTAACGAACACATTTTTGAAGAAATGTATTAGTACATTTGCTACATTCTTGTAGCACCTTTTGTATGTATTATTTCTTTCATTCTGGTAATAAACGGATGAAATCATAACAATTAAAGAAAAGTCCTATTATGTAGTTGAAGAGTCTTTTGATAAAGTTAAGAGTCCTTAATTGAATGTAAGTTGTTGTGGGAAGACTTGTATCAAACCATGGTATCATGAGCCATACAACACAAGGTTTGTTGAGGCAAGACCATAGAGAGAGGCTTTGATTTTTATATACTACTTTGGTCATGCCACCTACTGGCCAGTAGAAGTACTATTTGGAAAGCAATGGATATAATCCCTATAACATGTACATCTCTCCTTACAAATGTCATGATAGCTCTTTGGTAAACGGTGTTACAATATTCTAAAGTTGTTGATTAGAATTAACTGAAGACATTGCATTGTTCTGTGTATTCTATCATTTCTCCTTGTATTGCATTTAGTTTCAGTTTAATTTTAATAAGTTAATGTTTTGTTTAGGTTTCAAGTAGCCAGTGATAACAAAATGAATCAGTTAAGCAATATTGAGTTGTACACTATTTTTAGGAAATGCTAGGACAGAATTGCAAAAGAACCTTACTTTTATAATGTTGTTGAATTTGTTGTGAATAAAGAAGAATTCCAAGCTGAACGAAAGAACAGGTTTTCATTCAATTCAGATTGAAAAGTTGAAGAAGCACCATGTCTGCTACAAAGAAATCATGCGGGGAGAACAAAGCATTAATTTGAAGAGGTTAGTGATAGATAACAATATTATTAATGATTTAAGGGATTTTGTTGCTTCAATGTCTGTTTAAACACATGAAAATGTATCTTCAAGGAAGCTAACGTTGAAGTGAACAGACGTCCTTTTTGTCGCTCCTCAAAAATGTTACTTTTAAAGTAAATAAGGGAAGTAGTAATTTTTGTTTATTTACTTTTCAATCTATTTATTTATTCTTTGCATCATATACTTTATTCAAGTAAGATTATATATATATATAACATACAAATATTTCATTACTATTTGATTATTCAAGATATAAAGCTGATACATAAATTTCTCTAGTTTAAAAACAAATGTAACTTGCTAACCAGTAATATTTCCCAATATAACCCTACCAAGTGAAAATGAACAATATCATATTTAACTTAATTACGTAATTGGTGTAATTGACTGAGCTTTGTTTATTTATCTATGTCATTTATATGTCTATGAAGAAAACAGGAAAAGAAAAAAATCCAAAAGTAATGAATAATTACTTTTATTCATCTATTTATTATATTTTTAACTAGAGTATTCAAATATATTTTAACTGCAGTTTATTTAACTATAATTCAAGTATATTTTCTTTTACATGTCATTGACTTTTTTAAAATTAGGTTTCTTGAATCTTAAGTAGGCGTCAGGATTTCTAATGATCATTTTTTTTTTTTTTTTTTTTTTTTTTTCACATTAACATATCAATAGTATTAATAGTGGGGGTGGGATAGTTAAACAAAACAGACAAAAGCATTGTTTAACTAATAATATAATAATAATTAATGGATTTCAATTTGTCTACTTCCACTTCAAATAATAAACTTTGATCTGTTTACTTCATATCAATAATATTCAGTAATGTGTATGTAAATAAACCATGTCATCAAATCCTGGAGGTGTATGTCAGTAGCTGGCTACCCTCAGTGTAACAGAGTAAACCCCGACAGAACATGAGGAGTGGAGCCCTGCAGGTGGTTGGCTGGCTTATTTGTCACCTTCCGGCAGCTCCTGCATCCTCTCTGGTTTTCAACTGTCTTGATTATGTCTTGCCCCTGGATCGGGCCTGCCAAGACAGGAGAGTGAGGCTGGCTCCATACAAACCTACTTCACTTTAAACAAAGTCAAGTGCAATTCATCAATCAACTTTTATCCCATCCTATTACCTCAAGTCCTGTGGCGAGGGGCAAGTGACAGGTGTGGGTGCTCTGTAGTTGTAGCCACAGACCAGCACACAGGCGACTCAGGCTATATGGTTGCTCTTTATTGACTAGAGCAGAAGTAATGTTCGGCAGCTGTCCGAATGTCTGAGTAGCCTTTTCTTGGACAAAACTGCTCACCCCTGCAGTATGGGGAATGGGCTAGAAAAGGTGCCCCAAACATTGCCAGTTCTACTTCACCCTGGCCAGCTTACTGTAGTTGGTGGGGATCTCTTGCAATGCAGTCAAAACAAGAAAGCCAAAAAATACTTCTGAACATTGCCGTGTGAAACATCTGTATGCTTATTGACCGGGACAACACAGACCTCATAGATGTACCACTCTTATTGCTTCTGAACTCGCCAGGTATAAAATTGACATTGCTGCCCTCAGTGAGACCAGGCTGGCAGGCAAGGGAGAGATGACTGAGAAAAGCTCAGGCTATTCTTTCTGGAGCAGATGTGCATCCAATGATAAATGTGAAGCTGGAGTGGGCTATGCCATCAAGACTTCATTCATAGGCAAGTTAGCCTGCCACCCCTGAAAGGGGTGAATGACCCCCTTATGATTATGAGACTTTCACTTCATCATGGGAAAAAGTTTGCTACCATCATCAGTGCCTATGCATCCACCATGACCAATATGGATGAGAAAAAAAGACAAGTTCTATGAAGACTTTGAATATGTTATCTCCGCTGTTCCCGCTGCAGACATGCTCATCATTTTTGGTGGCTTTAATGCAAGAGTTGGACAAAACCTCCAGGGAAGGAGTACTAGGTAAATACAAGACTGGAAATTGCAACAGCCTACTGCTTTTTCAGATCTGCACCAAGCATAATCTCCTAATCACCAACACCATATTTTGTCTTCCTACTTGCAACAAGACATCCTGGACTAAGCACTGGCATCTGATTGACTGTCATTGTGAAATAGAAAGATAGGCCGGAATGTGAGAGTCACAAGAGCCGTGTGTGGTGCAGAATGCTGGACAGATCATCAGCTAATCATTTCTTAACTAAGCATCAGAGTCCAGCCTAAAACAAGACCACAGGGCAAAAAAAGCACCAAAGCGACTGGACATCACGAAGCTAAAAGACATTACAACCAAGAAATCGTTTGTTAAGGCCTTAGATGAGCGGCTTGATACCATCATTTTGGATAAGAAAGATGTGGAAGCAGCATGGATCACTCTCCGGGATATGGCTATATAGCACAGCTATAGGGTGTTTAGGACCATCTAGCAGAAGACTGGTTTGCTGAGATCATGGACCTCATTGGGAAAAAGTGTGCTGCCCACCTGGTGTACGTCCATGGTCCTCAGTGTACTACCAAGAAATACGCTCTAAGGAGCATCTGCAGCACCATTCAGCTCAAGCTGCATGAAATGCAAGATTCCGGAGTGAGTGTGAGAGCTGAAGAAATCCGAGGTTATGTAGACAAGAATGACATGAAAAACTTTTACAGCAGTCTGAAGGAGGTATTCGGTCTACCAGTGCTGGCTTATCACCGCTTCTGAGTACAGATGGAACCAAGTTCATATCAGAGAAGAACAAGATCCTGGAGAGGTAGTCTGAGCATTTCGATGGTGTACTAAACAGGCCATCTTCTATCAACGAAAAGGCCATTGAACAACTGCTGCAAGTCCTAGGGAACAAGTGACTCAATGTCACTCCAATCCTGAGGGAAGTTCAGATAGATATCTGTTAACTATCCAGCAGCAAAGCACTCGGATCTGACCCAATCCCTGCAGAAATCTAAAAGCAGATGGATCAGCACTGATGGGTAAACTTCTGGCCCTCGTTCAGCTGATATGGATGAAAGAACAACTACTGCAGGACTTCAAGGATGCCACCATCATCCATATTAACAAACAAAAAGGTAACCAACTGGCATGCAATAATCACTGCGGGATCTTCTTGCTTTCAATTTTGAGCAAGATCTTTGTCAGAGTCCTTCTGAATCTCCTCAATAACCATCTCGAACATGGACTCTTATTGGAGAGTCAATGCGGCTTCTGTAAGGAACATAGGATTGTTGACTGACCTCTACTCGACTTATGTTGATCTGACCAAGGTATTTAACATGGTCAGCAGAGATGGCCTTTGGAGAATCATGGCAAAATATGGCTGTACCGGAAAATTCATCACCATTGTTAGACAATTTCATGACGGCATGCATGCAAGGGTGCAAGTCTTTCTCGTCACAAATGGGGTTAAGCAGTGATGTGTCCTAGCCACCACTCTTTTCAGTATCATGTTTTCTGCAATGCTGTTTGATGCATTTAGTGGCTTAGATAATGGAATCAACACTTCATACTGCACTGAAGGCTGTCTTTAACCTCAGAAGGGTTCTAGCAAAGACCAAGGTCAAGACTGATATTGTCAAAGAGTTTCTGTTTGCCGACATCTGTACACTGAACACTACTACCAAACCCAACATGCAAAACAGTGTTGACAAGTTCTCAATGGCCTGTGAAAATTTTGACCTCACCATCAGCACAAAAAAGACAGAAGTGATTCACCAGCCGGCGCCTGGAAAACCATACATCAAGCCCAACATTACCATCAAGGGAAATGACTGAAGGTGGTAGAAAAGTTCACCTACCTCGGCAGCACCCTCTCTATCATCATGGATGACTAGGTGAACACCAGACTTGCAAAAGTGAGTGCAGCCTTTGGCTGACTCAACAGAAATGTGTGGAATTGGAGAGGCATCTTGGAGGCAACCAAAATTAAGGTATACTGAGTTGTCATTCTTACCACCCTCCTTTATGGTTGTAAAACGTAGATAACTTATCAATGGCATATAAAGAAGCTAAATCACTTTTACACAACCTGTCTGAGGAAGATTCTTGACATCACATGGCAAAAACACATCTTTGACACCTTCCCAGCTTCTACACTATCTTGTTGCAATCACAGGTTTGTTGGGCCAGTGATGTTGTCCACATGAAAGATCACTGCCTTCCAAAGAAACTGCTCTCTGGCAAATTGTCTCAGGGCAAGGGCTCCCAAAGAGGCCAGAAAAGGTGCTTCAAAGACACACTGAAGGTCTCCATGAAATCTTTCGGTATTGCCCCTAATTGCTAGGAATATTTAGTGCAGGATAGAGAGAAGTAGCATGAAGTTGTCAAACGTAGCACAAGAGTCTGAAACCAGAAGAAACGCCGCAACTGAGCTGTGCAGGAAACTTAGAACCACTGCTACCACCATTCCTTGTTCTCACTGCCCAAGACTCTTCTGGACACAGATTGGTCTCATTAGCCATTAGCGCACTCACAGATGCCTTCCTTAATCATAAGGTTGATCAGATGGTCCTCATTGTTTATGATGGACAAAGAAGAATGCTTATGAGCTAAAAACTAAATACCTTAATAAAAAAGTTGTTAGTGTTCATAAGCAGATTGTAAGCAAGTCCTCTAAAATGTTCTTCTGTACCTTTTTAAACTGTTTCAGCCATTTTTGAATGTGGTAAAATAACAAAATGTATGTACACTATACTTCGACTCCTTTTAAAAGAAACTAGTGAAACACTGAATTTAAAGATCTGTTAGTTTTTGATTTAACCTTTTTAAAAGTATATACTTTAATGCTTGTCAGTTTCATGTTGGTTTGAATATACAATATTTTTCTTGTAGTTGAATAAACTTTCTCCTTATCCCTCTATTCTCAATTTGTTTGCCTGTTTTTACAGTCTAAATTTGGGTGGTTTTGTTCTCAAGCAAAGAATCTCTTCAATATACTTCCAACAAGCCCTTAATCTCTATTGGAACATCATTTTTACAGAAATTAAGTCAAAAGGGGGGTGGATAGGCCGTTAGAGAGAATTTAATGAAATTTTCAAATAACAATAAGCTTCCCATGAACCTTTAATCACTATCATAGCTCCATTTATAGAAAATTGTCAAAATGAGCATTCTTAAACTAAAATAGGGGATAATGGAAAAAATGGGAATTTTAGGCCTCCCAATTATTCAAAAATTTTCTAAGGTATTTCATTAAACTCTAAAAAAAAGCTCTTAATCACTGCTAGAGCATCCTTTTAAACGAAATAATGTCCTAAAATAGGTAAAATGGTTAAAACATGAGTTTTGTGCCCTAGATCGCCCAATTATTGGAAAATTTTGCAAAATGTCTATTTCATTAAAGTACCCTTAATAATACACTTCCAACAAGCCCTTAACTACTTTTATAAAATTTTTAGTGCAGATATTGTTTAATGTCCCCTTGACCCTCAGTCTGAGCTCATTGACCAAGCTTGGTTTTCATGACCAGTGAAGTGAAAAAATGAATCATGTACAGGTGTTCACAAATGATTAAATTTTCAGTATCTATTAACTCCTGTTCATTTTTCTCAAAAGAATTAGTGTTCAATTTAGTTTTTGTTTAATGCTTTTCTTTTCATACCATATGAGTAATTTTATTTTCTGGTAATTAACTAAGCTGCTATGAATTTTTGTTATATGTAAGTAGGTATTTACCATCTCAACTGAAACAGTTTATCAAGTATTTATTTAGACATGGCCAATCATCTGGTGGGCTGCAATAACAAAAGAATTGAAGGTACTTTAATCATTTTTACTACAGAAAACCTTATGTGTAAGCATCTACTTTAGAAATAGGGAAAGGTTGATTTTCTTTCTCTCTCTGGTGAAAAAAAAACTTTTCTTTAAAAAAAATTAGTCTTAAGTGGGCTATTTAGAAAGCACCACTGGCCACAGTTTGCCCATGACTGCTTTTAGAAGCAGCTTCTGTTTCTTTTTGGTGTATATGTGAATAACAAGTATAAAGTAAATTTTTATATATCCAATAATGTATAATTTCATTTATAAGGTTGCAGCAGAATACTTTTTTTATTAAATCACAACTCACATTGAATTTTCCAACGTATCTTTATTAAGTATGTTCTTTTTAGATGTTTTGTCATGTAAATCCAATTTTGTTTTATATTCTATCTTTTCTATTTACCATTTTTAAGATTCTTCAGAATGTAGTATTGTCTGATTTAAAAATGTAAAACTATTAGTAGTAGCAATATGTGGCTTTGATTTCTATGTTACACACACACTCTCTCTCTCTCTCTCTCTCTCTCTCTCTCTCTCTCTCTATCTATCTATCTATCTATCTATCTATATATATATATATATATATATATATATATATATATATGAGAGAGGCTGAATTTTTTTCTCACTGTTGGCAAGACTTGAAACCATATAGTATCTTGGAATTATTAGTGTTAGATAAGAATATATGAAGCCATATAACTGTATACAAATAAATGATTATTGTAATAGTTACTTTAACTTATATAATTATGGTTAAATTGTTAGTATGAGATAGGAATACTTGATACCATATAACTGCAGATTATTTGTGTTTGATAGGAATACTTGATATCATATATAACTGTACAAACAAATGATTATTATTATTATAGTCAATTAAAGAATAAATGATTTTTAAAATGATTGCAATGGAACAGTTGAAGGAAGCTATGATTATAATCAAATATTTACAAAGGAATAAAATTTTGGCATTAAATAACTTATAAGGTTTTGATATACTGTTAAACAAATAAACCAAACTAAACCTGAATTATTTTTGAGGATAATATGACTAAATATAGAATTATGAATATTTCTTGTTTGATGGTCAAACATTGCTTATTTACAAGTGTATTTTTCAGAACTGTACTTATTCTTACATTCTTAGTTTTCAGGATGAGGTACACCATGGAGAGAAATATTGCTGCTAAATGGAAAGTTTAATAGATAAAAATTGCCATTTTATAAATGTGTATAAATTTAGGAATAACTGCAAGCTGTTTTTAAGTAAACTGAGACAACGTTATCAAGTATGAAAGCCAGTAAATTTAATTAAAAAGACTCTCACATACTAATAAAAATGTTACTTAACCATTATTGGAATGTTATTTCTCCTCACGAAATATTTCTTTGATAAAAGCTGTAGGTCATAATTTTTAAAACTTAATTTTCATTGATTTGTTATGAAAAGGAAGTAAATATGTACAAATAACTTACTTTATTATTGAAGAAATAAAAAATGTATATAATCAAATATTTCAAAATACTCTAATTTATTTCTTACCCAAGTTTCATTAAAATCAAAACTTATTTAGAAATGCCAATGTGATACACTATATACATTATACAATCATATTAAAATAACAGAACAGACATCAATTGGAACTTATAGATTCTTTTTTTCCCAAATTAATAGCTTCACCAGGTTTTTGATTAAAGTAAATATTTTAGAGAAAAGACAAACATAGAATGAAACAAGAAAATGTGGATAAAAGAAGCAACAAGTTTTATAGATTTTCTAAGAGAATAAAAATGTCAATATTCAGAATGGCATGTCTGAGTGTATATATATATATATATATATATATTCCCCCCCCACAATGTTTTTGCCAATATTCTTAAAACTCTTTTAAATTTGTGTGTGTATATTGCAAACATTTTATTGGAAATAAGACAAAGATTTAGTGTTTAGCTTTTTATTCAGCTTTCCTTGTTGACAAATGATATGTTGGTTGTTTAAAAACTGTCAAAATGTAATATAATGGCCGAGGGACTTTGTTTTATGCCTTTGGGTTTAGTTAGGCTGAGAACCTTTTGGCTCAGTGCATGGGTTACTTAGGTGCAACATTAACGCAGGTGTTCACGTGCACGCGGAGCGGACGTGTCACTCAGAGATGTCACAATAGCCCGAGATGGGAAATGGGGCTAGGGAGTGCAAATGACGTCACGCACCGGAAGCACGCAGAGGATTTTGGGGATTTTGAAAAGGTCAGTTAGTAGAGTTGAGACCTGCCTTGGGAGAAGACGGTTGACTTTCGCTTGCTCACGGAGGCCTTGGGCAGGTGTTGCATGAGATGGAGGTGGATGACAAAGCCAGAATAGAAAGAATGTGTATCTCTCTCCTTATGCCGAAGAACCTTTAAACTCAAAGGTAATAAAAAGTTTCGTACCTGAACTAAGAAGTCATGTTTTTCGTGTTTCAAGATTCCTATGTTCTATCTTTATGGACATTCGATGTACGTTTCACACACAGCCATATCATGGCTATGGTACACAAAGTCTCTATTAGTGTAGTCTGAGTACACTAAATCCTTCTTTGTTATTTTCAATGAAATATGCTTACAAGAGAATCTGATGCCTAAACACATGTATATATGTTCTGGCAATGTAAAAACCTATTTCCTATTAATACTATTGTTATTAATGCCAGTAATCATTAACCACTGATTCACATTGAATAACTGGTTATTTTCCATCACCCATCAAAAAGGAACCAGATAATTTAAATAAATTCTTTTTATCAGCTTTCTCTAGAAACCTTTCCATTTTCCTACACCTATGTGAAGAACAAATAACATTAAATCAAAAAATCATTTTCAATTTCTTTATGGTTATAACTGTATTCTTTGATGGTACCCTTTCCCAAACTTTAATATTGTTTGGAAACTTAACCTCTAAATGACTAATAAATCTACTGTTGATAAACTTAACACTTCAAGATCAATTTCATATTTCAGAAGGCATGTTAAACATAGCATAATGCTATATTTTCTGTTTAAATATCCATTTCTTATTTTATTCTTATAACATGAATTTAAGCAAGGAAATAGTCATTTTTTTTTTTCCCGTTTCGCTTTCTATCAGAAGAAAACAGTTAAAAAGGATCAAACCAACTCATAATGGCTTGTGAAACTGACTTGCTTGTTAACCATCTCTATAACATCAGTCGGGTAATAGTGGTAAAATATCTTGAATTAAAATTGTTCTTTACAGTTTCATTAGAATAAAATATTCTTAAATTATTTCCGTCTTGTGTCCTCAGATAAATTACTTTCCAAAGCAAATATGATCTAAACTTATCTCAGTCAACATCTCTTTAATGTCTTTCACCTATATTGTGTTGATTAGATCTGAAGAATGTCTCGATGCAGATTGTTGAAATGCTCTCAGTGTAAGTAGCAGGTTACACCTTTAATTCAACCAGGGTGTTCAAAAAGAAATAAATTCACCTAATAACAGGTAACAAAGAGTTTGTTTTTTATCTATGTAGAATGTATATAATTACAATCTCCTGCTGGGTGCTGCACTATCAACCTTAATTCCAGAATTGGTGAAATGCAAGATTTTAGAATATTAATTCACAAGCGCAATCATCATCATCATCATCAAGTTGTGCTATTAGCACAGCATTCCCTGACACTCTCTCTCTCTCTCTCTCCCTATTGTCCATCACTCCCTGCAGGTCCTCTAAACTGCATCCTGTATCTGCGCAGAGCTGTTATAGGTAAGTTCTTGCTGATCAGCCAACACTGGCATGTTAATGTGTAGGGGTCCATGGGAGAATGTCTCTTATAACTTCATTCTTGCTTCTCTAGCAGTGTCCTGCTTGTCTTGTTCGTCTTACTTGGATGGTTTTAGTGATGGGAGGTAAGTAGCTGTACAGCTGTTGTTTTGTGGAGTGTTGCTTCCAGGATTTGTTCAATATAACTCATAGTATTCTTGTGCAGTTCCCATCTAGCTTTTTCTCTGGGCATTTTGTCAGTATCCATGTGGTGCATTTATAGAGTAGTATTGACACTGCCACTGCTTGGAAGGAATACCTTTTTAGTTAATTAGATAAATCAGACTTCAATATGATCAATTGCCTATCAATAGCAGTCCACACCTTTATTAGGCAAATATTGACATCATTTCAGTAGATAAGACACTGCTGCTGAGGTACGTGAACTTGTTTACTAATTTCAGGGGACTGCCATTTAGAGTGGAGATGGCTCCTCGATTAAAACACATGTACTCTGTTAAGTTTGTGTTCACATAGAAGCCAATGTCTCCAGCTGCCTGCTCCAGCCTATGCAGCTGGGATTTGGCTTGGGCAGGCGTGTTTGCAAGAAGCACTCTCATCTCTATAGTCTGCATTCATTAGAGTTTCTGTAGAATATAATTTGCTTCTTGCCTTTTTTTAAATTGTAAAACCGTTTTCTTTAATTATATCTATAGACGTTTGAAATAGGTAGTCTAGGCAGATTATAACCATATAAGGTGCTAATGTACCTTCTTGCAGAACTCCAGCAACAATATTGAAGAAGTCTGTGTCTCCGTCCAGTGAGCGTACCTTGACTTGCGTATTTCTATGTAGTATCATTATGGCTATAACTGTTTCTTTGGGGAGAGCATAAGCTAGAAGTATTTGCTTCATCTCTCCTCTGTTTATGGAATCAAATGCTTTGGAGAAATCTACAAACAATAATGTTGCCTTGAGATTTTTTTGTATGAACTCCTTCAATGATTCAACTGTTAGAATCTGATATTGTGGATCATTTTTTCCGAAAACCATTGTGATTTTTTCCTAAGAATTTTCTCAATTTCAAGTTTGATGTAATTGTGAAGCAGTGCATTATAAACCTTAGTCGCTATAAAAGTTAGTTATACCTCAGTAGTTCTTGGTGATTCCTAGGTCCCCTTCTTTAGGGAAGGGGAGGATGCAGCCTTTTGTCCATCTCTCTATTGTATTCTGTTTATATACAGCATTGCAAAATCAAAGTTGTAAGTCATCAAATTTTCTTTCATACTTATGGGGATATTTCATTAAGGCACACAGCTTTTCAGTTTTTAATTTTTCTAAGTACTTCATTGAGTTCTCCTTGAGTAAACTGTCCTATTTTGATGTCTAGTTGGCTATTGATAATTTTTGTGATATATTTATTCTTGAAATGTTCTTTCCACATCTTTACTCATTCTTCTTGGCTGGCAGCTTTTAGTTTTGTTCTCAAGGTACTCTTCCTTTTTTTGCTCACTTCATTTACTGTTTGCCATGCCATTTGTGATTGTCTATCTTCTACTGAGTTTCAATAGCATTTGTTAACTTAGCATATCTATCTTATCTTTAGACCTCAACCCTTGGCTATATCTAGCAGTTCCCTTTCTATCAAGTAATAAGTTGAAGGCTCTTTTTCTCTTGGTGACTAAGTTTTCCCCCAACTTCTCAGTGTCTTCTCTATAACTGACTTCTGTACACCCACCCCCAGCAAATTAAACAATTAAAATCTCATAGATTATATGAATCTCCCTTAGGCCTAAGCAAGGATGGTCTTACAGACTCCATCCGTGGTGTAATGGTTATCGTCGTAGGAAATGGACACGGTGACACGAGTTCAAATCCTGGACGAGATTGATTGCATTTCACATAGCACTAATACCCTTGGGAAAGGTATGAATCCAATTATTCTCCCTCCAGCTATGGGTAAATAGTAGGGCGGACTGGGTTCTTCAGCCTTGGTGAGGCAACTAGTCTAAGAGGAGGAAAACTCTGAATTCAAACCTGTTAAACTCCGCTTAAAAATTGACCTTGTGTCATATCCTGCCTGAGCGGAGGGGTTGGTAAATATGATCCCATCTTGTTACCATCTATCTGAAAATACTTCCCAAAACTTTGATAATTTTTTATGTTACTTCTCACCAATCAATTTTGTGTTTGCTTCTCATATGGATCCTAGAATATTGACCAATGAATGCCTTCATAATATTTTCACAACATTTTCATTTTTCTTCTGAAATCAGCTAAGACTGTAGAATACACCGACTAAGAATAAGCCCCTCCCCGCAGCAAATGTCCTGGATATGATACTAAACAATCTGATGGTGAGGCTTCAGTAATGCTGGAGCTTTGGGCAATAGGGGAGGACCCCTTCATTGTCATCTCTCTCAAGTCAAATCTGGTTTGAAATGGTAGCACCTGATAGGGTCCTATCAATGAGTTAAATAAAACTGTTTGACATTTTAAACTGTGTGCAAACAAATAACATACTAAATTGGATTGTTAAACATAGAACTGTTTGATCATTAAACTGTGTGTAAACAAATGACTGATGTTTAATTGAATTGTTTGTGATACATAAGCAATACTTGAAACTATTTACTTTTGTTGACTTATGTTTACAAATCATATATATCTAATGTATGTGTATAAACCAGATTTGACATTAAATAACATACAATGGTTGATGTACCATAAAACCAAACCAATCTTCTGAAATCAGTTTTCATAAATTTTAGTTCTCAGCAGCTTTTTAGGCAGGTCCAAGTCATTCTGGCAGCCCAACCCCTGCTGCTTAAACAATAGGATGTTTTGACAATCTGCTCATAGTGAAATCTGATAATTCAAAACAATTCTTATTTTCAATAAAATAAAAATGTTTTTTTATAATTCATATACTCCCAAAATCTATCTAAATATTGTTTCATTCTAATATCTATGATGCTAAATCTCTCCTGTTTTAATCCTATGAATTATCTAAATATTATTCAGCCTTTGAAAAATATCATTGACTTATATATTGATATTTTCTAGGAAAAATAGAACCATTTGCAACATCAAATCCAGCTGTGGTCATATTTTAAACTGATTATTCCAATTGGAGTCAGTAGGATTTGAGTGCTTAAAAAATTGCAAAAAATGTCTAAAATACCATTATTTTTCATTACATGATCTAACAAAACAAGGGTTTTAAAATTAACAAATATTCATTAAATGATAATAGTTTTGTGTTGGAACTGCCAATGTGGCAAAATAATAAAATGATAAAGTCAGATTTTACAAGCTAAAGAGAAGTAATGTTGCATACTCATATGCAGATGCATGCAGAAACATATCCAACACAATAAAGACGAGCAGACACAGTTCTTTAGAAATATATACCTCTCACTTTATTGAAAGGATTGTGTGTGAAAGGGAGTTGGAGACTGAACAAAGACTGCAACATATTGACCCCCCCCAACTCTTCTGGCTATCACAACCTTTCTTTCCTGTTCTCCTGGGCTGCTCAACCGATGACCTGGGGGCCCAGCCTCTGCTGGGACATGGTTCTCATTCTAGCATATTCTCTCCAACTGATCTGAACTTCCCGTCGCCAGGGTTATATAATAATTCAACGCCCACCTACTTCTTGCGAGCGTCACAATTCGCACTCAATTCAACCCTTCGACAGTCAAGGCTGCCCCATGTTATCTTCGACCGGATGCACCTGTTATTTACACAGGTGCATTTCTCATCTGACTGCCCAGCTGGGTCAGAGGTCAATATGCAACAATCATCCCTTAATTATTTTTCAAAATTTCACATGTGAAATTTTTCTTCATGTTTGTCTCCATCCCCCTCACACACACATTTTATAAAACAATTCTTCAGGACAACAATACTGAAAAAAAAACAGAAAAAGAAATCTCTTGAACTACAGCCAAACAAAATCTTACTTAGAAGGCGACCTTCTCCCTATGTAACACTTGCCCTGCTAATTATCATCTGAATTTTTTTTTACTATCTTTGCGCGGTGGGCTATCTTAACATGTGTGCATCAAGGTACAATATGGATGCATCTTTTATCCTCCCAAACACAACGGGGCCGTCTGTAATTCCTTGAAGAATTTCAAAACCCTAAAAGGACCATACTCTGGTCCCAGATCCTGGTCACAAACCTAGTGACATTTCGCCTGGATTCATCATGACCACACTCCAGTTATTCGCTCAACAGGTAACCGGAGAATTCTATAAACTAAAACACAATATCTTCAAGGCCCAAAACATTCCACATAAACCTACAAAAATCATGGCCCTAAACAAAGTATCACAATTCTATCAAACAACAATACACCCGAATGTATCACAATCTGACACGCATGCAGTAAACCAACTAAAATAGACCATGCAAAATATTTATTTACAATGTGTTACTCATTTTTTTTTTCTCATTATTAAGTTTCTGTTACCATGCCTATTGGTTTGTAAGCCCTTGAGCAACATGCTTTACCTGATTACACCCTCGCCGGGTTGCATTTCAATTTAATCAGGAACCCTTGTGGCTACCAATATATAGGCACCTCGCCTTTTCCAGATTCGTTTCGTTTCGCCAAATCGCACACGAATCCAAAACATCGTCATGACTGAAAGACTCGGACATCATCCACAAAATATTGGAGCAGGCCACGCCTTTCTTTCCTTTACTCCATCAACTTTGAACTCCAATCTGAAAATACTGGCCACCACAAGCCTTCAATGATTCCATGGGACGGCGAATTCCTCTATAGAATTACTTCTTTTACCATCTGCCTAAAACAATCTGTAACACAACTTGGATGATTCTCTGTCCTAATCTTGCATCAGCCCACAATTCACTCAAAAACAGAAACCTAAAAAAATATTTCTTATTCCACAAAAACCCAATATTCTAAAAAAAAAAATTTAGAATCAATATAATTTTAAATCTTAGTAAACCGAGTATAAAATCCTCTGTTAATGGTTTTTGTCAAATTTCATATGAAACAGGAAGAAAAAATTTTCTAATGTCGCCTTTAAACTCAAACAAACTCCATTTTCCATTGTCCAGTGCCTTTTTTTTTTTTTTTTTTTTTTTTTTTTTAAACCTTATCTCTGCTCTTTCTGTCTTTACCTTCATACAATAACTTTAGGTTTGCTACCCTGTTTATTCAATTTCAACCCATATTTCCATAAAATAAGCCAGGTTTATTAATAAAACTTTCTCAATAGCTTATGAGTACTCCTCTTTTTTTTTTTTTTTTTTTTTGCTATAAGATATCCCGGGTGTTCTTTCCTAAATCACCCAAACTTTTATTCATTCCGCCAACCACATTTCCCAATTCAAAACAATTCCAAATCTGAGTCGGCGAATTTTCTGCATATACAATGAGATTGTCAAAATTTTGCCCATATATGTAATTATCTAATCTCCCAACCCCTTGTTTCTGAATATCCTCCTCAACAAAAACCTCAAAGCCCCACTCCAGGGGGTAATTCACAAAATATCCGTCTGCCTTGTCAAACACAAAAAAAATATCTGTCTCTAAGTTACTCTGCCCCAATGGTGAGATTATTCGAGACAATTTTGGTTGATACTGGCCAGAAGGGTCCCGAGGCATCATCCGCGCCCCCGCATAGTCGGTATCAACAAGCTTCCACAAAAACCCAGCCTGATTCCACCAGCGTCCAAAATATTGATTCCATAACCCTCCCAATATCCACAACTTCACAAATATCAAAACCTGCACCAAAAGTCTTAACTACAGATATGCACAATCTTCGGCAACTCCATCGATGAGCGAATTCTTCAAGCTCTCGGATCAAAATCTTAAATTCCAATTACTATTTTGCTGGGATAACATCCACAAGTCACTACAAAATTTCATTCATAAAAACCCTGTTTACTATAAAATTCATTCATAAAATTGTTTACTAAAAAATTCATTCATAAAAATTTAAAACTCAAAAGTTTACTTTATGGCTGTCAATCATTTCAACACAGTATATCTGTCCCATAGCCATCTTTCTTTCTTTCCTTTTCACTGCCACCTGCTTGCATAATTCCCTCGTACTCTCTTTCTTTTTCTCCCCCTCACTGCGATACAAAATCACATATAGCAGTAATCGTCATTTTTCTAATCATTGTAAATTCTTTTCACGAACCCAAATATTAATCGACAGCAGAGAGAAAATTATTCTAATGAGCAATTTACTTACAGTCTCTTAGGTGTTTTTCCTTTCTGTTCTGTTTTCTCTTCTTCGTTGCTGGTCTGTTCCTTTTTTTTTTTTTTTTTTTTCTTCCCTTCTTCCAGCATGTTGCAGTTTTTCCCTTGTTCTTTCTTTTCTTTTTTCTGTTCTTTGTTGTTGGTCTGTTCCTTTTTCTTCTTTTTTCGCTGGGATTTTTCTAAATTTTCTCTCACTCGCCTTCTAAGTGCTTTATTCTGCTTACTATTCTTTCCGGCCGTTCATGCGATTGTCTACCCAGGCTCGAAATCACGCATGTGGTGTGAACTGGCCTCAGTTGTATAGCCATGACCAACTATACATATATACATGCAGAAACATATTCAACACAATAAAGACAAGCAGACATAGTTCTTTCAAAAAATATACCTCTGACTTTATTGGAAGGGTTGTGTGTGAAAGGGAGTTGGAGACCGAACAAAGACTGCAACATATTGACCCCCCCCCAACTCTTCTGGCTATCACAGCCTTTCTTTTCCGTTCTCCTGGGCTGCTCAACTGGGGGCCTGGGGGCCTGGGAGCCCAGCCTCTGCTGGGACATGGTTCTCATTCTAGCATATTCTCTCCAACTGATCTGAACTTCCTGTCGCCAGGGTTATATAATAATTCAACGCCCACCTACTTCTTGCGAGCGTCACAATTCGCACTCAATTCAACCCTTCGACAGTCAAGGCCGCCCCCTGTTATCTTTGACCGGATGCACCTGTTATTTAGACAGGTGCATTTCTCATCTGACAGCCCGGCTGGGTCGGAGGTCAATATGCAACAGTAATAGCTTTTGATTATGCTAACCAGGTAATTAGTCTACAGTTAGGTGTTGTTCATTCAAGATAGCCTTCACACTCCTAATGCAGTTTCAGGGCATTTAATAGATAATGTAGCAGGAGCTATAGTACCAGCAAGTGAGCATAAGCCTTGTACATAACTCATGATAACCAGAAAAGAGCGAGAAGTAATTCAACTATAGAGATGAGACAGGTTTGAGATAAAAAGAAAGATTGATTTGTTTGGGGATATGTCATGTACCAGACTTGTAGTTGAGAAGGATCTTGGGGAAAATCCACCTGAGGATATATTGCATATAAGAGTAATTGAGGAGGACCATGTGAGCAAAGTCCACACAAGGTTTATTACATATTGTAGCTAGCTGTTATTGCATAATGTAATTGGTTATATGATGTAGTTGGGTGGATTCTGGTTACTGCATTATGTTGACGTTCCTGGTGAGTTGTCTTCCTTAAAAATATTGCTGTTCAGTGGTCATTCAGTATCTAGGTGATGCTACTAGTGGCTTGTCATGCTGACCGTCATTGATGGCCGAGTCACTTGAAGGGACCCTTTCTACCACTGGGTCAAATTAGCCTTTCTTATAAACCACACAGGTGGCTCAGATTGGTTGCTGAGAGTCATGTAACTCTGTTTCTGATTGATCAGAAAATATTTTTATGACACTTTATTTTTCCCTTGCATTTGTCCCAGAGTGTGTGGAGCCATTTGATTATGTAATTTTGCATATATAAACTTAGTCAGTAAATTTGGAAAAATCCCTGTAGGGCCAAGAATCCTGAAGTGAGAGGTATAAACCATATGATTGAGAAACCTAAGGTTACATTTCACATTTGTTAAAAGTAGCCATGAAACAAAAATCTAAGAAATTTGTGATTGCAAATAATAGAAAATCTTCAGGAGATTAAAATTAACTTGTTGTTAGGGATCAAAAGCCCAGATGCCCTGAGATTTTGTAAAGTAAGTGCAGATAATTAAGGAATATAAAATCACTAGTTTCTTAATAGAAAACTGGTTACATTCTTCCTTATTTCTCTGTATTATTCCAGCATAATTCAACAGTGTAACAGAATAATGCATGATCAAAATCACTGTATTTGTTCAAAAAATACTAATATTATGACAGTAGCAGTGAAAAGCCAACTCAGTTATCTTTCTCGTTCTCATATTCAACTTCATCTTCAACAGTAAAAGAAAAAAGGAGTAGGCAAACAAAAATGGAAAAAGAACTTGAATGTATGCTTCCCTCTTTGACCATAATAGTGCTAAAACAAAAATTAATCACAATGTGATGGCCATGTCATCCGAATTGCTTGTTCTAATTAAACTGTTAATAAACACTACATTCACTCAATAAGAGACTGAAGTAGAGCAGTATATGATGACAATGAATGGGTTATACTAAATTTCCTTCACAGAAAATATCAGTTAAAATCTAAAGATGTAAGTCCCTGAAATTTGGCTTATGAATCATTCAGAAAGAAACTTTATCACAATTTTTCTGATTGTCATCAAGAAAGTTGATTTAGAGGGATAGACTTATTCCACAACCTGTTTTAGTTGTGGGGGCACTACTTATATAACATGCCTTGGACAGGTATAGCCTGGTGGAGCCCTTTTCTGAGACTGGTTTGAATTCAATTTTTCCTCTAGACCAGTTGCCATTATCAAAGTTAAAGATTCCAGTCTAACCTAATATTTACCCATAGCTTGAGGGGAGAATAGTTGGCTTCATAACTTTCCTATGTAAAATGCAAACTGTCTAATTCATGATTTGACAATAACTATTATGTCATAAGTACTTCCTCGAGGTATACCTGCTAACTACTCAACATTACATACATCTGGTGTTAATATTTATTCATAGTTAGATCAATTCAAATTAGGGTAATTTTAATATTTGGGTAAATTCATTTATAAATATCTTTAACATAGTCAATAAATATAGAATAGAGGCTTTCTGTGAAAGAAATTTAGCAATCCTAACACAAAGTATTGTAATTTTAATGTTTATAATCTTAATTTAATTAGAATGCTTTCTACATACAGCTAATTTTTTTTCCCTTCAAGCCAGAAATTGAAAAGTCCTAATATGTATTGTACACTTCTGTGAGATAATGAAATTGTTTTTAAAGTTAAAAAAAAAGGGATGTGTTCAAGTTGTGAAGTTGTCCAGCATAGATTAAATTGATAATTGCTAATATCTATTATGAAATACATAAATTTGGCACTAGGCCACAACAAGGGAGAGGCTAGTCATTACTATCCTAATTTTAATTTAACTAGTTCCTTTTACTGATCCAAAACATATAGTATTCCTTTCACCATCTCAATACAATGGTTCTGAAAATCTTTCTCGCTACGACCACCAAAACAAATCAGTCACTAACCTAATATAAATGTGAGAGAGAGGGGGATGATTCAAAATTTTATTTTTACTTACAAAATATCCCCAACAAAATGTTTATGAATACAATATATATAGTTGACAGCAAAGGATCTAATTCCATCCTTAAGCTTAGCCCGCCAACTATTCCCAATTATGGCACCCATTTGTACCATAGCCAGATATGGATATGTGAAACGTACATAGAATGTTCATAACATATATAAATAGAACATAGGAATCCTAAAACACGAAAAGCACTCATGACTTCTTAGTTCAGGTACAAAACTTTTTATTACCTTTGAGTTTAAAGGTTCTTCGACATAAGGAGAGAGATACTCATTCTTTCTATTCTGGCTTTTCCATCTGCCCCCATCATGTGTGGCACCCGTCACAAGGCCTCGGCGAGCAAGCGAAAGTCGCCCTTCTTCTTCGGACCGCAAGACTCTACTCAACTGACTTTCTTCAGAATCCCCCACGCGCGCTTCCGGTGCATGACGTTATTCACATCCATTGGTCAACCTTTCTATCTGGGATTTTTATTTTGACATCTGTGAATGACATATTCTCCCTGCGTGTGCGCGCACGTTAACACCTGCACTCAAGTTTGCACCTAACTAACCCATGTGCTGAGCTGAAAGGTTCTAAGCCTAACTAAATCCAAAGGCAAGATATATAAAACAAAATCCCTCAGCCATTATATTACACATTGATTCTTGCTATGTTCTGGATAAGACACTAAACCATCTGATGGCGAAGCTTCAGTCTTGGAGCTTTGGAGAATGTGGGTTACCCCTTCTTTGTCATTACTCCCAGGTCCACTGACCCGGAGTTGTAGTACCTGTTAGTCCCATGTATGGATTAAATAGAACTATTTAACCATTTAAATGTACAAACAAATGACTGATGTTAAATTCAATTGTTAGCATTACATAGCAATACTTGAAACCATTTAATTGGATGCAATTTTGGGGGTTAGATAGCAATACTGAAAACCATCGTGTGCAAATGAATGAGCTCTGACTTGTTTAAAATATTACCTACAAACTATTCATTTACAGATAATATATATGATTTGGCATTAAATAACCTACAAGGGTTGATATACCATAAAACCCAAACAACCACCCAATTCTCGCTTTAGCATTAGTTCCAGCTGGTTCTGAAAATCTTTCTCATTCAGCAAGATGTGTTGAATTTCCAGTAACCGAACATCCTTACTTTATCTAACTTAATTGTCACACTGACAAATCTGTGGTCATAATTTTTAAACTACTCAAAACTTAGACTGCCTAATAAATCTAAGTTGACTATCTTAACTAACACTCTGTTGAAGTAACTAGAAAGCTGACCCGAGGTGCCTCTACATTCAAGTCCATTTTATCCTACTTGGATGCTTTTCTCTGAATTCGTCATCAAGATCAAGTTGTACAACAAGCTCTTGGAAATATTTTGCATCCAAGTTGTTAGTAACCTGTATAACCCCTCTTTGCCTTACAGATCTGAAAAAATAAGGTTTCTAGTTATCAGCCAGGAGGCCTCTCTAAGACTGTTTAAGTAGGCTAAAAACAGTTTGTAAACCTTTGACAGTATAATCTCACTGAAGTTGGAATCAAAGCGAGTTTTCTGTAAACAACAAATATTCACCCCATGAAGCCGGAGGTGAAAAAGTTGATCTTTGGGTCAGACTTTAACCCATGAGCATTTATACTTAAACTTTAAATCCATTATCATTACAGGTGTTGGGTTTCTGTACTAACCATGATGGAAGTCAGGTTACTGACAGTATGGCACATGGATCCAAAGCCCATCTATTTAGTGTGGTTGCTGAGTTGAGACAACCCTGATATCTTGTGGAAAAGTTAGTTTTAATGCTCTATACAGAGAAGGATGCACATATAAAGGGACTCTCCCTAAAACAAATTCTATCATCTCTCCCTCCTCATTATGGAGTGGTTTGAGTGGCTTCTCCAATCCTATTCATGATTCCCTCAGACCCTCAGCCTGTTCTAATCGCCAATAGTACTATTACTCTGGTAAAGTTCTTAAGGTCTTCCATGTTCTTTCCATCGACTTCTTTGTGGAGCTGTTGTGGCTGTAGTCTCTTTCTTCTCACCAGGATATTTGCTTCCACTCTACATATCTACCTCACTTCTGTATCCTTGCTACCCTTTTTTTTTCTTCTTTTTTTGGGTAGCTCATCCTCTGAAGTAGCTAAAGAAGAGCTCCATTGTTGTTTTTTAGTGTTGTTAGTGATGTTGTTGCTGCTGCAAGTAGTACTGTTGCTGCTGCTGTTGTAGTTGCAGCTGCTAGAGTTTTTTTGGGGGGTGCTGTTACTTCAGCCAACAATAACAGTGGAGGATGAACTCCTTTCTTAGAAAACATTTCACTAAATTCAAAATCATATTAGCTATGAAATCTTAACTTTTCTCACAATAGATTGAGAAACTAATTATTAAAAAGTAACAGAATACATCAATCAAAAAGTTAGATAAATTTTAATTTACTTAAATTTGAAAGTAAATTTGTCTTAACTTGTAACAGTGGGAATCTTTTTTTAAAAAAGAATGAAATAGATAAAAAAAATGGTGTAAATTTTCCATAAACTTTATCTAGAATATTTTTTCATATTTCATATAAACTGTCAAAATATATCTGATATTTTTTAATGAAACAGATATGATAGATACAGTTGCCTTTTAATTAAGATTTTCTTGCCAAAATTTGTTTATTAGCCATAAACAAATTTTAGTCAGAAAATCTTATAGAGCAACACAAGTTTTGAATTCCAGTTTCAGTAGTTATACAGCAATAGACTAAATACATTACTTATTACTGGCATTCTAATTTGTTTGTTATAATTTACCAAAAAATAAAATAGCAATCTTACTATAATTGCAAGAAAAGATACATTAAATATTTTGTTGTTTGTATCAAATCTGCTATTTTTTTTTTCTTGATTTTAGATAGCCTTGAAATATCTAGAATTTATTTTCTATGTATATTTTTTGTACAACGTGATAAAAACATTTTATAAATACAATGAAACTTTTAACATTCTTTTTTTTTTCTTTTTCCCTCAGTTTATCTAATGAATCTCTCTCTACAATAAATACAACCACATGGAAACCCACACCTACTAAACCTATGACGCCAGAGGATCTTCCAGTTAAAGGATCTGCAGAAGAAGAACATCACAGTAGTTTGACGATATTCTTTATTCTTTTAGTTGTTGGTATGTTTTATATTCATTTTTTTTAATCTGTACTCTATAGGTCTTTTCATAAGTAATGTTAAAATTTAGGATAGTTTGGTTTGGTTTGTTGGGTTTTATGGCATATCAACCTTTGTAGGTTATTTAACGCCAAATCCATTTCTATTTAAATAATCTGTTCCATTTAAAACAATTCAGTTTAGCATGAGTACACAGTTTAATTGTCAAAAAGATTTCTATTTCAAACTATTCAAGCAGTTATATATAACAATTCAGTTTAGTACAAGTACAGTTTTATTGTCAAAAACAGTTCAATTCCAAATAATTCAGATTAGCATAAGCATGCAGTTTAAATGTAAGTACAGTTTAATTGTGAAAAACATTTCTATTTCGAGCTATTCAGTTTAGTCAAGCAGTTCTAATTCAGTTTAGTAAAAGTACAGATTTTGTTTACACTTAGTTAAATGTCAAAAAAGTTCTATATTAAACAATTCAGTTTAGATTAAATACAGTCTCAATGTCAAAAAACAGTTCTATATTAATCATTCAGTTTAGCACAAGCACGCGGCTCAAATGCAAGTACGGTTTAATTGTCAAAAACATTAATCAAACAATTCAGTTTAGCATAAGTATGCCGTTAATTCTCTTTAACCCATAGATAGGGCCCTATCAGGTGCTACCACTCATGGTCAGTGTGGACCTGGGAGCAATGGCAATAAAGGGGTACTCTGTATTCCCCAAAGCTCCAGCATTGCTGGAACTTCACCATCAGATTGTTTAGTGTCATATCTAGGACACTCGTTGTGGGGGGGTCTTACCCCTCTGCAGAGAAGCAGTTGGTGTATTCTACAGCCCCAGCCGACTGGGCAATACACAGTTAATGTCAAAACAGTTTCACTTCAGACAATTCAGCTCTGCATAGGCACCCAATTTAGACATCAAAACAGTTCCACCTCGAGCAATTCAGTTTAGCATTAGTGCGCAGTTTTAATGCCAAAACAGTTCTATATTAAACATTTCAGTTCAGCATAAATTCGCAGTTTAGATGTATGAAAAGAGTAAACGCCAACCACCGTTTAGTTCTATTTAACCCATAGATAGGACCCTTATCAGGTGCTACTACTCCAGGTCAGAGTGGACCTGGGAGCGATGGCAATAAAGGGGTACTCCACATTTCCCAAAACTCCAGCATTGCTGGAACCTCACTATCAGATTGTTTAGTGTCATATCCAGGACACTCGTTGGGGGTGGGGGGTACCCCTCTGCAGAGAAGCAGTCGGTGTATTCTACAGCCCCAGCCAACAGGGAAAAAATTTAGGATAAAAACTATATAAATATTTTTAATTAAAATGAATAACATAGATTCATAAGTTTTATAATACTATTTTTATAACAGTCTTTTGGTTTAGAGAAAATTAATCCAGAGATGGTAGTTTCTGACTTTTCATGTGTTTTCAAAACATGTTCATTTAGATCATTCTTTAAACACTGGAAATGAATTGTAATAAAGTGGGCCACCTCCCATCACCAGTAAACTTAGTGGCTAGCTCTGTAACTGACAATAAAAGCTCAATCATGAGAACTCTTGCTGTAGTTGTGAGAAATGGGCAAACAAGATATGTGGAATTTTGAAAAAGGGACTGTAATTGGCAGAGTGACAAGAAATGACTTAAATTTTGGGGCTACTGAAACCACCCCCTCCTCTTGGCAAACTTTCCTTCATCAACTCAAGAATACCACTTCCTCTTTTTGAGGCTGGTTCAGAGGAAAGTTGCAACATCAATAATAAATGGTGTGGTATTTTTCTGTGACCACTTGTCTGGCTTTCTGCTATTCTTGATATGGAGGAGTCTTCATGGTATAGTGGCTAATGTGCTGGATTGCAATATTGCTGTGAGTTCAAACTCCAGCTGTGCTATTGCATTTGCTTTCAGATTAATACTCTTGGAAAAGGTATGAACTTCCTTAGCCCCACCCCCCACCAGCTATGGATTGAATAACACCACTACTGTCTCCAAGGATGGCTTTGGCATTAAATACTCCAAAAAGGTTGATATGCTATTAAAATGAAGAGAAATCTTTTCCTAAGAGGAACTCATTATCTCATTTGTGTCCACCAACTTTGAGACACTACAATGCCACAGAAGCAAGGTCTGAAGAATAAGGTGTGTGTGTGTGTGTGTGTGTTTTTCCAACCTGTCTTAACTTTTTCAAGTGTGATCTTTGCTGTAGATAGCCCCTGTATTAACATGATGGAACCCTATACTTTTGCAATTAAAGTGGTCTCTTTTCCTTCAAAGCAATCTTTTAAATGTTCTGACTCCTTACAATTGATGACTATTGTAATTGTAACATTGAGCTGTATATATTTATCCAACCTCTCTGTCATGGACTGGATGTGATACAAGGTCAATTCTTTAAGCAAAGTACTGCTGGTTTGAATTCAGTTTTCCTTCTCCTAGATCAATTGCTTTAACAAGGATAAAGAACACAGTCTACCCTACAATTTACTCATAGCTAGAAAGAAAAAGATGAATTTATACCTTTCCAAGATGCATTAGCTTGAAGCAAAACACTAACAGCTTCATCCAGAATTTGGATTTGGGTTGCCAATTCCATTTCCTATGATGATAACCATTGTGCTAAGTGTGTATAACATTGAGCTGTAGGAACTCAGATTGGACCACATCCATGCAATCTTGCCAGACACAAGCAAAACTTTTCTTGACTGGAGATCCATTTTGGGTTGAGCTTTAGCCAGTTAGCTTCCACTGAGCCTTTGTCTACATTACTTTTTATATGCTTGTAAAATATCCATTTTTCATCACTATTTACTAATTTATCCTAAAATAGTGAAATAAGTTTGATTATGCAGAAAAATGCAGATGAGCACTTTTGCTTTACAGTTGGTCTCTGTTAAAACATGGAGAAACCATTATCCAAATTTAGTCACTTTTCTAAATGCCAGTAAACCATTAAATGGTTTGATTTCCATTCATAAGCTAATTATTCGACTGAAACCATACTATATCAAGTTCAGACAAAAGCAGATCATCATTAGATTTAACAGGATGCCTTGTTCATGGGACATTGGTTAAGCTGAAGTCACCTTTTCTAAATCATTTCTGGTAATTCCTTTTATTTAAAAAAATCTACTTTATAAGTGCTATATTTTGGATTGCTTCTACAGTGTTATTTTCTTTTCTATACTCCTTAAAAAAGTAAAATTGGCAACTGTAGTCGCGGGCAACCAGAAGGCTCCTTTTCAATTGCTACTACACCAAGGTGTAGAGGAGGACGCTACTCCTTTCTCTGGATTGCTCCACTTTACCCTTGATATGTATCTTATATTGCTGAGTGTTAAGCAAAGAGGTATCAAGTACCTTTTTTAAAGTCTTTGGTATGACGCGACCTGGGATTGAACCCAGGTCTCCCAGATCATTGGTGAACACTCTACCCACTAGGCTAATGAGCTATACTCAAATGCTTAAATGTTCTGTGGACATGTCTACCTTTATGAGGGTAAGTTTGTAACTAAATTGAATTATAACGGGACAATGACACTTAATCATTTAAACCTGTACAAACATATTAACATGTATAATTATCATTTAGGCATTTTAGACTTTCAAAAATATGATTCAATATCAGACATTATTTATGGGATCACATATCTTATCTTTTAGACATTTTAGAATATCAAAAATGTCACAGAAGACTAAGCTAAGGTTTATTAATGCACCTCACTGTTAAGTAATAGAAAGAAACCTATTTGCAAATTCATTACTATTGTAGTCCAATTGATCTTCACGATGTGCCATAATAAGTTAAGCTCAGTAAATATTACATAATCATCATGCCTACCTGTTGAATGATGTGCAAAATGCAGCTAAGATTTTGTTCCTATTTTATTTAAAGTCTTTTCTTTATCCTAAGATCAACTTGTAACAAAAATGGAGTGTATTTTATAATACTCAGTTTGTTCATGGTCAGTAAAATCAAACTTATGTAACCACCCTTTCGGCTGTCACTGTAAGAATACACCAACTGCACCTCTGCAGATGGGTAAGGCCACTCCCAAAAAGGGACCATCTGTTGGCTATGAGTGGTTACTCAAGATGCTTGAGGATGGAATCCTGGTAGTTGAGATGTCCTTGATCTGGCTACTGAGTGGTCATATGACCTGCAACACGCAACACTTTGGTCCCAACTGGGATAGACGGGTGGTCGGATAGGCCCAATCCAATCAATTGGCTGGTCACGTCAAGCCCTAGTACCTATATGTTTTGTCCCGACCGTATTCAAATTGCACCTGTAGTTAACAAACATCCAACTCTTTTTTTTTATCATATAAGTGCTAGAAGGCAGTGGCCTAGGGTCAATTGAATTGAGAGGGTGGGATTTCAATATTTGTTGAATCATAGGGCACTAAGTATGTGGTACTAGTGGCTAGATATCGGCAGGGGTTCAAGACCCTTCTCTTAACTCAAGTATACTGGTAGTGTATCCTCATCTCAACCAAGGCAAAAGGGTTCCTACCTTGGTTAATTCCCAACAAAAGTTGAACTCCATGGTGGAGCACAGGACTGATGAAAAATCAATCAATAGACATAGTTAATTTAAAAAAGAAACAAACCCCCAATGTATACCAAATAAATTACCCCAGAGATCCCATCCTAACACATACACTGACAGCGGTATAGAAGTCACTTAGCCCTTTTCCAAGTTTTATAGTTCTCAAGTCAATAGAGCAAAAACCTATCACCAAGCTCTCTCTTTTTGCAATAGAAAGATATATAGTACCCAGATCAATAAAAATAGCCCGCAATAATACCCTCATAGTGGTAGTTACAAAGAAGAAATATGCTCCTCTACTATTTAAGACGACCACCCTCCACAACACTAAAATCAAGCCTATCCATATAAATCCCTCAACACGTTGTGAGGTGTCGTGAGAAGTTCAGAACTATCTTCCTGCTCCATTGAAAAAATTAAACACAACCTAAGAAAACATGTGTCAGGAGTAAAAAGGATAATGATAAGAAAAAAATGACCAACTTATTAACACCAACACCTACATCCTTACCTTCAATACCCCCAAACTTCCACCTAAACTTAAAATTGAGTATATGATAGTGAAGGTTGGCACTTACATCCCCAATCCCCTCTGTTGCTACAACTGCCAAAAGTTTGGGCACCACGAAAGTCGGTGGACAAGAAAGAGAATATATAAAAAATATGAAGAGGATGGTTCTGACTACCCAGAATCTACCTGTAAACAACTTAAATCTGCTAACTGCAATAGTGATCATTTGTCTGACTCTAAACTCTGTACAGCATGAAAAAGAGAAAAAGAAATCATAAAAATTAAATATACCCAAGATATCTCTTTTCCAAAGGCAAGAAAAATTGTAGAAACCACCCTCCCAGCTCTATACTACTCAAGAGTAACACACCTCATACAAATCTCTTCCACCCCAGAATGCTATAAATGCAATCTCCTTATAGAAAAACTCTTTAATCTGAAACTTGAAGAATTTCCAACCCTCCTAAAGGAACTACAAGTTTCCATACCACAAACCAAACAAACCCCCAATCCAACTTCTACAGTAAATCCTCCTCAAAGAGCAAATCGCACTACCATCATTCTTTCAATTAGAAAAACCCTCCCAAGACACAAAAGACTCTCCCAAATAGAGACTATCATGAACCCTAACTAAACAAAAACATCAAGACAAAGCACTCCAACGATCTCACGTCGGACACAAAACTAAAGAAACTATTACTTCCACTGAACCTCTGGAAACTCACAACAAATTCAATATATTAACAAAAACGGAAACGGAAGAAAATCCTCAATCCGCCCAACATAAACTACACAAAGCAGAACACGCCCAAAAACATGCAAACTAAACTTAAACATAGGTCAGAACATCATACAATTGAACTGTCATGGAATCAAAGCAAACCTTAATGATTTGCTTTTGTTACAAGCAGAAATACATCCATCTGTAATCTGTCTGTGAGAAACATTTCTTAAAGAAAACAACAAAAATTATCAAAAACCTTGAAAGTTACAACTACACATAACACTAGACTGGTGGTGTGTGTATTGATCTTAATTAGGAATGATATACCCCAAAGCAAAATTAATCTGAACACCAACCTATAAGCAATAGCTGCCAAAGCAACCCTACGCAGAACTATCAACATTTGCTCCCTTTATATCCCACCACATGATACTATCAATGAAAATGGACTCAGCAACTTAATACAACTTCCCAAGCCTTTTATTATATTGGCAGATTTAAATAGTCACAACACCATATGGGGGAAGTAAAAGAACAAACAAAAAGGGCACAATAACTGAAAGGATCATCAATGATAACAATCTATGCCTCCTCAATAAGAAATATCAAACCCATCTTGATCCATCTTCAGGCACCTACTCAACAATTGAACTCTGTGATCCTCAAATCTTCCTGGAGAGTATATCATGACTCAAGTGGCAGCAATCACTTCCCCATTATAATTGAGGGCCTATATCTTGAAGAAGTAAATCTCCCTAAATAGAGGCTAAACAAAGGAAATTGGGAAAAATTCCAAACTCTGTCTCCAACTCTTGATTAAAAAACACAATACAAACAACTCTGTAGAAGTGTTTAAAAAACGAACTCATCGATATAGCCAGGAAGTTCATCCCAAAGAACTCGGCTCTGCATAATCGGAACAGACTATGGTTTGATGAAGCTTGCAAGAAGGCTATTCATTTACAACAAGCAGCCCTGTACAAATTTAAAGCTGCTGCTACCACCACCAATCTAATCCAATTCAAGTATCATAGAACAAATGCTTATAAAATAACCAAGAAAGCCAAGAGAAACTACTAGTAAAATTATTTTAGTAAACTCAGCCTTTCTATTAAATCAAAAACCATCTGGGACATGATCTGCAAAATCTCCAGGAAACAACAATCAACTTTCCTAACACACCTCTCCACTAACTATACCAAAATAACTGCAGAAAAGACATTGCAAACTTTTTCAAGAAACTCTTCCAGCCAAAATAACACAATTCCTAAAAATCAAACCAAAAGCTGAAAAAGTCAAACTTCATTTCAAATCTGATAACTCGGAAACCTACAAGCTGTTCACCTTACCAGAACTGATGAACTCCATTTAAAAAAAAAAAAAAAAAAAAAAAAAAAAAAAATCCCACTATACAGCTGTTGGTCCAGATGAAATACACTATGAGTTCTTAAAGCAACTCCCCAAAGAATCCATGATATATCTTCTGGAGGTTTTCAACAATATATGAATGGGTAACAAATTTCCAGTCGCATGGAAACAGATAACAATTATTTCCATTCCGAAAAATGGAAAAGATAGAACAAATCCTGATAACTACCATCCCATTGCTCTGACATGGTTTTTAGAAACAAATAAACAAACTAGTCACTGACCTTCAATCTGGATTCCGTAAGAAAAGGAAAATGATTGACCATCTGGTTCATCTAGAAACATTCATAAGGGAAGCTTTCATAAAAAAGGAGCACCTGATAGCAATCTTTTTTGACCTCGAAAAATTCTGACTCAACATGGAAATATGGCATTATGAGGGATCTACGCAATGTAAGCCTAAGAGGAAGACTACCAGGTTTCCTAAGCAACTTTCTTTTTGACAGAAATTCAGGGTCTGTGTTGGATTCACCCTTTCTGACCTCCTCAACCAAAATGAAGGGATCCCACAAAGAAGCATCCTTGTGGTAACCCTCTTTAATATAAAAATCAAGAGCATCATCAAATGCCTAAGTCCTGGAATAGACAGCACCCTATATGTTGATGATCTCTTGATATGCTACAGATCCAAATACATCCACATACTGAAATGTCAACTACAATTAAACGTAAATAAGATCAACAAACAATGGTTTCAAACTCTCCAAATCAAAAACCCAGTCTATGCACTTCTGCTCCTGAAGGAAAATTCACAATGATCTGATCATTAAACTAGACAAAACTAAAATACCCATCGTTGATGAATATAAATTCCTTAAAATTATATTTGATAGGAATCTGTCATTCATCCCTCACATTAAACACTTGAAATCAAAATGCAACATATCACTACAGCTCTTATGTATAGTAGCCCAAACAGAATGGGGAGCCAACCGGTAAACCCTCCTCAAATTATACAGATCACAAATTTGCTCACAACTATAGTAGCTTTGTATACAGATCAGCTAGGAGGTTTTACTTCAAAGAGTTTGAACCTATACACAATGGAGGCTTAAGACCAAATCCTGGGAGCCTTCGAAATCAATCTCTCTAGTGGAAAACTTACATATAGAGGCTCACAAAGCATCCTAAATTTCAGAAGCAAAAAACTTTGCCTACAATTCTATATTAAACTTAAATCCTGTCCATCCAATCCAGCTTATGATTGCACCTTTAATCTAATGTCTATCCAGCTATTTGAGCAAAAAGGAAAAGCAATAAAACCTTTTAGCCTCCATATAAAACCCACCTCGGAAGAATCCCAAATCTTTCTCACTAATTTACATGATACTATCTTATCCAATACTCCCTCTTTAAAGAACCAGAAGTGATCCTGGACCTAAGTAAACTTCCCAAAATAAACACTCACCTTGCTACCTATCAAGAGAAACTCCAGAATATCATAGAACAATACTCTAATCACTCCTACGTTTTTTTTTACTGATAGATCCAAAGATAATGGTAAAACTCCAAATGCAGCTGTGCTAAACAAGAAAATTGTCAAGAGAGCTCTTCCAAAAGAAAACTCCATTTTTAGTGCAGCAGTCTATGCAATAGACCTGGCACTCAATCTAATTCCTGAGAATAAAAGCAAAAATTTCATAATCTTCTCAGTCTCACTCTATTTTATCATCCATAAAAAATTGATAACCCTTTAATCAATAAAATACTAAACAGACTAAACACTATGTATTACTCAAAAAAATCCCACCATGCTGGATTCCAAGCCACATAGGAATAAGAGGAAATGACAAAGCTGATGCAGCAACCAAATCAGCATCAAAAATGGCCCAACAGCTTCAAAATCCAGTATACAGACTTTAAGACCAAAATCAATATATTCTTCTATAAAAAAAAAAAAGGCAACAAAATTAGAGAAACTACATGCATAACAAACTCTTCTCAATAAAACCCAATATAGGTGAACGGAAACCAGGCTTCAAAAAGGAACACGTCACCATATCCCAATTACGTATAGGTTTTACAAAACTTACACACTTTTTTTACTTAAACAAGAAAACTAGTCAGAATGCCTAGCATGTCAAACACCCTTTACTGTTAAACACATTTTAATAGAATGTGGTGTTTTTGCTGTTATCAAACAATGTTTTTACGATACAAACAAGACATATTTGAAAATGTCAACATAAACAACATCTTGTCTTTCCTGAAAAAATAAAATTAAACTAGATAATATAACAAACTCGAAATTTTATCCTATAAACTTATCCATTAAAGCAATCCCCAATTCATTTACCAAAAACAACTGCAAACAACCTAAAATCAAGAAAAACCTTTTTAAAAAGATATAAATTTGACCATCCTTCAGAATTTACTGCTTGGCATAAAATATCCCTGGATGAGTTGACATACCATCAAAATTAATCATTCATTCATTCATTCAAACTTATGTAAGATTTTGTAAGCCTTTCTTGCCTTTATGTATTTACCCAACCTCTCTTGCACAGGCAAGATGTGACACAAAGTCAATTTTTTAAAGCAAAGGTTTGAATTTAGAATTTTCCTTTTAGACCAGTTATCACACCAAGGCTAAAGAATCCAGCCTGCCTTACTCTTTACCTATAACTAGGGAGGGGAACAGATGGGTTCATGCCTTTCCTAAAGGCATTAGTACAAAGTGATATGCCTGGTCCAGAATTTTAACTCAGGTTGTTGATTCCATTTCCTACAATGATAACCTTTATTCTAAGAGCATCTGTATTGTTAGTTTCCATCAAGATTATTTTGTATATAGTGAAACATCCAACTGTAAAAAAAAAAAAATCAATTTTATTATGAAACATACTTTAACAAAACTCCAAAAGATAGGTTAGACATTGTTAACACAAAAACTAAGATACTTATTTAAAAGTGTGGTCCTAAGGAATGTAAAGCCAGGATTTACTGTTCTAAAGGAGGGCAGAGAAACAAATTCTAGTTCTAAATATAGCCATTCATACATTATGAATTTGTCCTGGAAGAGACAAGCAAGCATATTTCATGTACAATCTTTCTATATAAAAGATATTTTCACTAGTTTTGTTACTTTCATTAATTAGAAGACTGGTGCTTAAGCTTGAAAGATCTTTGTTGAGTATTAAATGCAGTTTTTTAAAAATGAAAGTAAAGTAAAATCTGTTTGTGCTTTGAAAGGAGTTGCTGAAAAGAAAAGTTTCTATGGAAAATGCTTATTGCTGATGCCACTTATAAAAATTGCCGAACATAGAATTACACCTATGTTCATTTTCTGAGTTACTGTAAAGGGAATTCATTTTTAAACAGAGTATAGCTGGTTTTCCTTCTCTTAAACTAATTGCCTTACCAGGGCTAAAGAGCATAGTCCGTTTACACTTACCTATAACTGGAGAGAAAACAGATGGCTTCATGACTTTTCAAAGGGCATGAGCACAGTGACACAACTTTATTCAGGATTTGAACTTTGCTTGCCAATTTTATTTCTTTTGATGATAACTGGTACACTCAATCCATTTTCAGTAACAGGGGTAATTGTTATTGACACCCAAGAGTGCCATTATCTTAAAATTTATGCTTTGCTTAATCTGGAATGCAGGCCTCAGATTCCTAAATAGTGACCCATCTAAATACTAAGCAAGTTTATCACAGATTTATTCAGAACTATTGCTTCTAAATGTGACTTGACCATAAGTCAAGAATCTTACGTTTTTTGTAAAAATGCAACATTTTTAACCCATCCCTTTATTTCATCTACAAAATATTACTAAGATTCACTCACTATTAAAATCTTATTTTTATCTCTTAAAATGACATTTCTACAATTCTTTCTAAAATCTATTTTGATTTTATTCAATTCTGACTTTTATTTGTTTATTTTTTATTACAGCATTTTGTATTCTATTGGTACATACCTTGATTCATACTCATTTCCACTATTTGCCAGAAAGTGTTGTTATTGTCCTTATTGGTAAGTACTGTATTTATGTTTCTATTAGTTTGTCAGTATAGTCTGAATTCAAAAGTTTAAAATGGGTGGGGCTTAATATACTGACTTGTTGAATAATTGCATCCTACTGACTCTTTGAGAAGTATAGGGTTGCAACCACACCTCATGTCTGTGATGATGCTGTGGTTTCAGTAACATGATGGTTTTTGTGGAATGAAGTTGCTAACCCCATACCCTCTGGTTTTGAATTCAGAATTTTTCTTCTAGACCAATTGTCTTATCAATGCTAAAGAGTCTAGTTTGCCCTATTATTTACTCATTTTACTCATATCTGGAGAGAGAGAAGAAAAATATCACACTTTTTGTCTTATTTAATGATCAGCAAATAAAGTAATTTGTTAATAGCAATGATTTTATTTTGTTCAAAAGATTTTGAATTTTGTGTTTTTGAGAAAAAGATGCACATCACTTTTATCATTGTAGATCTATAGGGTGTTTTAGAAAAATTGATATTTTATAATCTAATAATTTGACCAATTCTTGTTCAAATGATGTCAAATTTTAACAGCATGAGTAGAAATGCAAAATTCTATGTTTTTAATGTTTAGTTTTTTCTTTTCAGATATAGAAATGCCTTTCGCTAGAAAAGAAATGGTGTTTAAATGTTAAACATTGAATTTTGAATTGCTTCTACACATGCTGTTAAGATTTGACATCATTTGAACGACCGTTGGTCAATTTATTTGATTATGAAATATTATTTTTTTTAAACACCCTATACAGTTTTAAATTATATCAATTTTTTTAAACCTCCCGTATATCATTACAATGATTATTTGATGATAATATGTATAAGGAATATAATGAGTCAAATAAAAATTCCAAGTGTCTACAGTTTATAGATACATAACCTGTTGTCTTACATTGTCCTATGGGAAAATAGAACTTTTTAAAATTAACTAGCTAACACTTTGCAGACTTGTTGAAGTGTTTATATCCATTTTTTAAAAATCTTTCTCATCTAGTAAAACGTTCATACATGGTCTTTAGATAAAACTTAATGAGAAACATCTGAATAATTGAAGATTCAAACTTGATATCAGGACTGTGGAGTCGGTACATAAAACCTGCAACTCCACTTTTCAGTTTATGGTACATCCAACACTGAGCCTAATATCAAAATAGGAAATAATGAAATCTGGGGAGAGGGGAGTCCTCCATTGTGTAATGGCTAAAGTACTGGACTACAGGCACAAAGTAAACAAGTTTGAACTCCAGTCACACTATTATATTCATTTTTGGACTAACTCTTGGGAAAGGTATGAACCCCCCTTATCCTCCTAGCTATGGTTTAAATAGTGCCACTGCTGTTCTACAAATATGACTTTGGTATTAAATAGCCCACAAAGGTTGATATAACATTAAACAAAGAAACCAAACCTAATAATCTGGTTTCTACATTGATTGAAAGCACTCAACATTTAATACAAGGTATTTCATCACTGCCAACAGTGCAAGTATCTTTTAAAATTTGTTGCTCTTGTACATTTTTATCTGCACCACAAAAACTAATAATTTTTGCACCACATACTTTTTTATAATACAGAATATTTTCCATGTGATGTTATTGTAAATTATCTAAAAACTATTGACTTTAAAGACAATTTTGATGGCCTGTTGAATTTTTTTCATGGAGTTCACTTCTATTAACACTGAGACTAACAGTTCATTTAACCAGGTGGCTTGAATTCCAGCCAAGGAATCCCCATTTCTATTGCTTAGCCAATCAGGTTGCTTAATAACCAACTACAATATTTTGTTTTCAAACAGGAGTCTAGAGGACTTAGAGGCAGAGAGTGGGAGTGCTCAAGATTCTAAGAGTTTATATAGAGATTATATCATACTGTGAAATTTGGAAAGAACTTGAATTAAAGTGTATTCTGAAAATATAAGCAGGAAGGTTAATCAATGAATCTATGAAATAGGAAACTTTAACTTTTCTATTACAATTTAGATTTATTAGGAGTCTAAGAATTTATTGGTGTAACTTAAGAATTGTTTCCAACTCCTCAATTCTGCTTAATAACTTTAATTTGTCATCAATGAAAACAATTTTCCATGGGCAACCATCATTAAATTTAAATACTTTTTGTTGCAGGATTACTTATAGCATCTTTTACAAATTGTGTGTGTATGTGTGTCTATTTGTGTGTGTGTATACATATATATATATTAGTGCTCAAAATCAGTGGTAGAGCATGTATATCTAAGTTAGGATAGTGTAGACAGAGTTAATGCCACTTGGTGACTGCCAGTTTCTTGCTTATGTAAACTTCTTGGTCTGATGATAAATGCATTAACTCTGTCTACTCAATCCTAACTTTGATGTGTGTGTGTGTGTAATATATATATATATATATATATATATATATATATATATATACATTTTGATTTTAAGATTATACTTGAATGTGTTTTCAAAATAGATTGTCTTTAAATTGCTATTTTTTTATTTCGATAATTATTGCTATGCCAGGTGTTTCCTTCACTGTATTCAGCCTTGGAAAATGAAATGAGATTTTAAAAATACTTTGATATTTACCACATATCATTTAATGATGACTAATTCTATGGGTGAGCATGAGTGGGAGTGTGACTGAATTAAAAAATGTCTAATGACTTTTGTCACCTTGCTAATTGTCTTAACTTCTTGTAGATATGGTACCAGATGGTAAAACATTACAATGGAAGTAAATAAAAATGGAAATGACAATAAGTCTCTATCAATACCTTCAAACAAATGTGGTTGATCTCTTCTTTTTTCTTTTCTTTTTTTTTTTTTTCGTGTTGCTTTTAAAATATAGATGGAAAAAATTGGATGACACATTTTCACAACAGTGGAGAAACTATTTCAAAAATGTCTTTTCAACCATCATCCTCTATATTTTTTAAGTTTCAAAATTATTTAAAGATAATTATTAAAGTTTTTTGTTTTTTGGGGGTATATTTCTGATTTTTTTTTTTTGTATTTGATATTTGTGATATAATGTGCCATTAAGAACAAAAGTTTATAATGGGTTTTATCCCTCAGGTCAACACCTATAGAAATTTTAACAGTGGCAGTTATAGATCATCCTTTCAGCTTTGAAGCTGAGTAAAATGTTTTGTAGAGGACTGGGTATTGGCTGGCTATGAGGTGTCATTTAATATACGTCAGAAAGAGTTGACTTTGGGTTTCAGTTTGTTTGAGCCTTGGCATTCAGGCAGTCAGTTGACTAACTGACTGCATTCAGTGGGTATAGATTTTAGATGGTAGAATTTCTTCTTTTCCCAATATGACAGTTGAAAACAAATTAACTATTCAGAACTGGAAACATCTAAATAAACTGGGAGAAAATAAAGCATAAATGTTTCTCAGCTTCATTTATCATGTGGACAAAAACAGTGATCAAGAGCTTTTAAGTACTGTCTAGAATAATGCAGTAGCTTCACTGACTCTATCTTAAATAAGATTACCTTTTTAGTATATATTAAAATAAACTATTGCCAGTTAATTTACTTTTTGTAGTTTTGGGGTGAATGATCTCCCTGAGTATTGAACCCGGGACCTTTAGATTTCAGTCTAAATTGCTTGTGGGTTTCTTGCTACACCACTTCCCTCTTTGCGTTCCTCCTCCACTTTCCTCCTTCTCTTCCTCACTCTCCTTTTCTCTCTCTCTCTCTCTCTGTCTCTCTCTCTCTGTGCTTCTCCTTTCATTCATCTTCCACCTTTTTTCCTATCTCTCTGCTTCTGCTTCTCGCCAAAATACTGACCGCAAAAAAAAACAGTCGGTTTTTATTCACACCAATCTATCCATAATCCATTTCCTCAGCCTATAAAAATTCCATTCGGGGGGGCCCCCCTCTCTTTTTTCCTTTAGAATGGGCTGAAGGGGGATTATTGAAACAGCAGTGAGTATTTTTCTTTTCTTTCACACCGTAATGGTGGTGTTTCTTCCTTTGGATCAGATTACTGCCCTGCACGCCAGACACAAATGAACCCTCTTTTGTCGAGAGCTACCGTTAGTCTCACTTTCATGTCCACACTCCCCCCCTGGTCTCAAGATCACACATTAGGCATGGCGGATGTGGTCGTTTGTTGCAGGCACTCCTACGAAGGGGGATTGTCTGGACTTCTTCATCTGAGCTCTCAGAAGTAGCATCGGAACTATCAGCGTCGGGGTTTGCAGTCAGACCATCAGGCTCGCGGGGCGTAGGTCGGATCCACAGTTCATCGTTGGATGATTCACCACTGCCGCTACTCGCCAATGGATTCGTATTTAGGGCGGGCCAGACGTCCCTCACATGGCGTGGAGTACCATCGACCAGCACGGCCTGCTCACTGACGATGCCTGTGATTCGTCCCCTTCGAAAACTGGTGGTGCACCGGCTATTGGGAGGCTTCACCCAGACGGTGTCCCCTAACTCATACGGCCCTCTTATTCCCCGCTGATCAGGCAGACGCGTGTCAATGCCCTTGATGTGCACTCGGTAGCGATGGATTGCATTGACGGGTGCACTTGCAGCATCCTTTGGTGTTGCATTATATCTATAGGCAGCTTCCGCGATCGTGCACGCCTTCCTGGCCGCAATCCTCTTCGTGCTTCGGTGGCACCGCTCTGCTATGCCATTGCCACTCGGCACATACGCACATCAGTGTCTGAGCCTGATCCCCCACTCTTCTACGAAATGCCTAAACTCCATGCTGCAGAAGGCTGTGTTGTTGTCCGTGAGTATCTCTTCAGGCGGTTCCCTTTCATAAAATATGGACTCAATTCACGGATGACACTGGAGGAGTCCTGTCTTATTAACAGGTGCCAGATCGCGAAACTCGTCAGTCAGCAATCTATTAGTGTGAGGAAGTGCTGGCTGCCATAATGGGTTATGTCCATACCCAGTCGGCTCCAAGTTGTGTCTGTTCCCAGCCGCCCCCTTTGCCCTCTAGCTGGGGCGGGGTCAATTGACTGGCATGTTTGGCATTCCTTGACCACTGCTCTCACTGCACTTTTTTACACTGACGGATTGGTCAATTGCACAAAATAGCATGTTTGTCTCACTCCGGGGTGCCCACTGTCATGGTGTATTTCCCTGATCTTGTCTGCCGCCTCAACAGAGGCAGCACATAGTAACAGTACTGGCCCAGCTTCTTTCTTCATGGCGTCATACCATCTCTGTGGTACCCAAGTGAGCCTATCAGCGAGGTTGCAGTTTGAGGTGACAAGTACCGCATCCACAGACAGATTGTACTCTGTTACCAGCTTTCTTATGGTCTCCAACCTCTGTCTGATCAGCATCTCGCTGGCCGCCTTGGTGCATACCCTGGCCTTGGCTGTCAGTGTGTCTAATATCCAGTGGTACACGCATAGCGAATCTGTGTGTATGCGTAATTTCCTGACTTTCCACTGGAGTGCCAGGTTGATGCCTTTCATCACCACATCAAGCTCTGCCAGGTTGATGTGAGCAGTGTCATTCGTCAGTTGCAACCAGCAGGCGTCCTCAATCGCAGCTCCATTCTTCTCCAACAGCACACCAATCGCCAGAGAGCTCGCATCCATTCACACGTTCAGTTCGTCTCCCTGCACTCATCAGGCTCCTTTTGCAGGGTCATCCTGCTTTACCCTTGCGATGGTCTCCTTCATCATGCGAACCAACAGATCGTCCGTTGTTTCATCATCCCAGCCTTTGGTGACTGTGCTTGCCCTCCTTTTTATGGTGCCTGTTGCCGCACGAGTCCATCCACACACTGGTCGGTGCCCCACAAGTTTTCCACACAGGGAGAAGATAGCTCGTCTTGTGAAGACATCGGGTACTTCAGGAACTGCAGTTCCGTGCCCCCACTTCAAGGTCCCCCGCTCCTGTCGAACGTTCAGGCCCAAGACACGGGCGCCATCCTTCAAACGTTCTGGGTCCTTGCAGATCAGACCAAACTCGGCCAGTTTGGATCTTACGCGTGATGACGACACGTCTTTGTTCACGTATATGTCATCAAGGTACGCCGATGTCCCCTCTTTTATTATTTCTTGCTGTGATAACACAGCATTGACGATGGTCTTCATTATTTGGGGTGCCACGTTCAGGCCGGGATTGAACCAGGGACCTTTAGATTTCAGTATAAAGTGCTTGCAGGTTTCTTGCTACACCACTTCCCTCTTTGCGTTCCTCCTTCTCTTCCTCACACTCCTTCTCTCTCTCTTCCACCTTTTTTTTCTGTCTCTCTGCTTCTGCTTCTCGCCGAGAAACTGATCGCAAAAAAAAAAAAAACACTCGGTTTTTATTCACGCCACTCTACCCATAATCCATTTCCTCAGCCTATAAAAATTCCACTCGGGGGGGGGAGCCCCCCCCTCTTTTTTCCTTTAGAATGGGCTGAAAGTGAATTATTGAAACAGCGGTGAGTATTTTTCTTTTCTTTCACACTGTAATGGCAGTGTTTCTTCCTTCGGATCAGATTACTGCCCTGCACGCCAGACACAAACGAACCCTCTTTTGTCGAGAGCTACTGTTAGTCTCACTTTCATGTCCACACTTTTTTTAACACCTGGCTAAATACTTGGTTGATATTACAAGCAGTTTCTATTGCTTTGTCTTATTTTCAACTTGTGCAATAAAATTGCTAAGAATTTGCTATTTTTCTATCTTTTAATTTAAACCAACAAGAATGACCAGTGAAAAGAAGACCATTAGCATACTTAGTAAAGCTTAATTTTGGCTTTCTGTATTACATGAATACAGTTAAATAATAGTTTATTCCAAAATCCTTTGATAGCATAATGGATTATAAAATCTTGCAAAAAGCAGAGAGAAAACATTTGTGACTAGAATTATATATTTAAAAAAATGGGTGAAAGAATGTTCAGTATTCACTTTGAATCCTTGTGTTTAGGTATTTCTTTGTATAATGGATTACCAAAAAATATAAAAGAAAATTATTTTAATTTCTTTTTTTAACATGTATGACATCCATTGGTTTTCTTTTTAATCTAACATTGAGAAAATATTAGGTTAATACAAAAATAATTTTTTAATCATCAATTTTTAATCAATATATCTTGGCTTAGAATTAAATTTATGCACATTGTTAAACAAGTCTATTCATTTTGATTGGATAGAACAGAATCCTTTTGAAGGCATTTTGAGTTGTTGTTTTGTTGTTGAAGCTCTAGCATTGTCGTTGAGAAGAAGTGGTCATTTTCAGTTGATTAACTTTTTAAATGCTGCTGTATTTTGTCAGTTTTTCTAGCAGTATATATCTGCTGTGAAGGATTTGCCAACTGTTGTGGATGATTCAGTGACACTGTTGTATACAATCCATTTTCATCACTGTTGTCCTATGTATTATTATTTTGATTAATAAAGAATATTCAAAATTTCTTGTAACTTTTGTTTTTACAGGAGCTTTAATAGGACTAACTTTAAAGATATTTAAATTTGGCAACTGGAGGGTAAGTTTTTAGTTGGTTTGTTTTGTTTTTGTTTGTTTTTAATAAATGTGTAGTCTTTTTTCCAATTTTTTAATCCTTTCTCATGAGTATTTAGTGAGTTTTAAAAGTAATAAAATTATGGATTACATTCTTTTTAATAATTTTTAAACCTAAAATATGAAGATTCCATAATAACAATAATAGCAAGTTTTTATATCTGTGACTTTGTAACTATTAACCTTTTCTTTATTTGTTTTCCTATGAAAATATTCTATTTTAGTGTGCACTTTTAAAAATAGTTTTCATTATTCTTTATTGAAATATGAACTCTTTTTAAAGCTAAAGTCATTTGACTTATAAACTTTTTACAGACTTTTTTCTTTTTAGTTTGGTTTGTATCTGTAATAAATATTTGCAAAACTTTTTCTCTCTCCACTATTTTCAAATGTTAGTTTTGTCGGTGTGTGTATTTATATATAATCACCTATGAATATAGAATTATAGTTAAATAAGTTAAAATAATTTTTAAAATAAGTACACTCTTATCAATTTTTTATATAATTTAATTTTTTTCTAAACCAAAGATCCCAAGATTTTGTTTAATGTAGAACATTATATAATCAAAATGAATATTATTAGGTATTATTTATTACCAAACTCTACAGCATTGAAACTCTGTAACCCAAAATATGAATATGTAGCAGTTCAAAAATAGGTACACCTCTACAAAATTTTCTATAGTAAGTATATTTTCAAGCCAAACTGGATTTTTTATTTTATTCATTTATTTATTTTTCTTTGGTTACAGTTTCAATGCTTATAAATGCAGCAATAAGCTTATATTGTACTGTATTCTTGTGTGTGTTTATTGTTTCATGTGTATCTCTTTTATATATAGATCAATTGTTTATCTTTTAAACTATTTTTTGAAAATGTTTATACTTTTTAAAGTAAAGTTAAACCTCTTATTAAATTTTAGATTAACTAATTTTGTGACATTTTATACTTATAATTTTTTCTTGAAATACAAATTTTCTTAATTCAATAATTTATATATTTATTTTGTATCTAGAGTGAAGAAACTTTTAGCCCTACAATTTTCTTCATTGTGTTGCTTCCTCCCATCATCTTTGAATCTGGTTACAACTTGCATAAGGTACATTCCTTTTTTTTGTTTTTATTATGCTCAAAATAATAATTTATTGTACATTTATTTCCTATATCATAAATTAGTAAAAAAAATTTATTATGAGTAACCTTAAAAACTAAAAAGTAATCGGCATAAATCCTTCTATAAATTAGACAAATATCAGTCACCCTTTCTCTAGAATTAATTCACCTTGTATCATTTTGAGTTGTATATTCACTGGATATTAGTTCTTTTCTGAAATATAACATTGGTATTGTTTGTTGTTTTTTTTTGGGGGGGGGGGTCTTTTTTTTAATCTTTATACTGTTATTGCATGTTTTCCCCTTTAAAATCTTACTCAAAGAAGTATTCTATATAATGTGATTTATACCATATTTATTGGCATATTATACATTTAGATAAACAAGATAAAAATGCTAATATTACATCGCAATCCAGTGTGCTAATATTAAGAATAGGGGTAAATCTGCAAACATTTTAAATGGCAGATATAGTTCTTAGATATAGCTGCAGTGGTTGGTACTTATCTGAATATCCTCGGCAATCATGCACCTTACATGCCAGAAAATACAGTATATAGCATTGTCCATAAATAAGTACAACCCAAGCAATTTTTTGATAAAAAGTACTTTTCTTATAATCCAAAGATACCATGGTTTTATAGTTTCTAGTAGGATGTTGTACAATCAAAATGGATTTAGGTATTACACTATCACCTATAAACACATACTCTACTATCAATTTTTTATTATAAGTTACTTTTCTTCTTATTCAAAGATACTAGGGTTTTATTATTTCTAATGGAATATTATAAAATCAAAACAGATACTATGCCCTGTCAGCTGGGGGTTCTGTAAAACGGTAAGACTCCCCTCCTCCAATGAAGACACTTATTGGCTGTGGGTGGGGATGCATTAGGGCAGGATCCTGGTAGCTGAGCAGTCTGTGATCCGGCTGCTTAAGCGGCCACATGATTAGCAACACTCCACTTTGGCTCTTACTGAGCTAGATGGGTGGTCAGAAGTCCAATCTGAGCAATCAGCTGGTCACATCGAGCTCTTTCAGAGTCTTGCAAAAAAATTTTGTAAGTTTCCAATTCAGAAAGCAGTGGCTATAGGTTCAATCATGCTGAAGAAAGACTTAAGTTTCCCCTCCTATATAATGCAGCCTTAAAATAAAAGCCTACTCCTACAACTACCTGAACTTATCAAAGTGAGAAATCTGTATCTCTCCCTCTTTGCTCTAGATGAGATAAAAACCAACCTCTGCAAACAAAGTGTTACTGATGCCCAAAGAATCTCTATCAAGAAAAATGACAAAATAATCCTAACAAATACATATATTCTCAACTTTAACACTCCAAAACCTCCTATCGAAATAAAAATAGGATGCACAATAACCACACAATAACCAAAATTGAAACATACATCCCAAACCCACTCTTATATCATAACTGCCAAAGATTTGGGTACCACAAAGAAAAATGTACCAGACCTCCAGTATGTAAAAGATGTAGAGAAATAGGAACAGAACATGTGGACTGTGAACGACCATAGATGTGTGTAAACTGCAAACAAAACTATGCAGCTGACTCAAAAGAATGTGAAATATGAAAAAGAAATATTGGAAGTAATATACAGAAAAAATATATCATACCCAGAGGCAAGAAAATTAGTTGAGAATTCTGTAGTCACAACAACTTATGCAAATATAGCCAAACCTGCAAACAACTCAACTCAAAACCTTGGTGTGACCCACCATGAGATAATAAATCTAATAAAAGAACTCAAAGCACTAATAGAATTACTGAGAGAAAGCTTGACCAACCTGACAACCAAGCCTCATGCTGAACCGAAACAAACCCCAACACCAGACTAACGAAGCTGAAGACCTAAAAAAACAAACAAACCAAACCCCAAGCATCTCTACCATCACTACTAAACCTAATAACCACCCAACAAAAACTTGAATAACAATGAAAGCCCACAGCTAAGCCTATAAGAAAGATTTCCTTGGAAGAAGGAATCTAGCAAATATAGGACAAGAATCTCATTGATAAAAACAGAAAACAGATTTGAACTAATGGAAATGGAAACCCAAGGAAACCCTTCAAACCAAAAATCCTAGATATCAAAAAAAGATTAAAAAAAAGTCTAGAAACCATGGAAATCACTGAACTGAGCCAAATAAAAACAAAGCACTAAAACCAAAACTAAACCAAAACAAAATAAACATCAAACACACTACTAAGATTAAAAAGTATAACTCCTAAAATAATCCAATGGAACTGCCATGGTTACAAGGCAAATTACAATGAGCTGTTTCTGTTAATAGCTGAACTTGACCCTACTGCCATATGCCTCCAAGAAACCTTAAAAAAAACAGTGACAAGCCAAATACAAAAACTTTGAACAAAGAGCAAAAACTTGACACACAATCAAAGAAGCCAAAAGATCCTCCTGGATAATCTTCACCTCAAAAATAAACTCCAGTACCAATCCAAAAATAGTTTGGAACTTTATAACAAATAGAAACCTCAACAACCCAATAAATCACCTCTCTCTTGGAAACACAAATGCCACAAGCAAAAAACATATAGCTAACCTGATTGCAGAAAATTATGGTCAAGTGTCATTCACAAAAAAACTACTCCAATCAATTCAACTTAACCAGAATCAAAGAAGAAAAATTAGATTCACCTATGACAATACTGGGAGCTATAACCAACCCTTCACCCTAACTGAACTACAAAACTCAATATCCAAATCCAACAACTCAGCCCCCAGTCTGGATGAAACCCACTTCACCCTCTTTAAAGAACTCCCAACAAATATCCCTGATATATACAACAAAATCTGGATCTCTGGCAACATCCCTACCTTATGGAAGCAAACCATAACCATCCCTATCCTCAAAAAACAAAAAGATCCCTAAACCCTACCAGTTATAGACTAATAGCTTTAACTAACAGTACTTACAAAACTCTTGAAAGGATGATCAATCTAAGATTGACATGGTTCCTTGAATCAAACAACCACCTCTCAAACTTACAAACTGTCTTCAGAGCCAAGAAAAGTACCATAGATCAAATAGTCTATATAGAAACCCTAATCAGAGAAGCATTCATCAGAAAGAAACATCTGGTTGCATTCTTTTTTGACCTTGAAAAAGCCTATGACATGTCATGGCCATATGATATAATCAAAGATCTTGGTCTACAAGGCAGAGTTCCCATCTTCATAAAACACTCCTTAGAAGATCAGACCTTCCAAGCATAAATAATATATTCTCTAATCCAAAACCATAAGAAATAGGTGTACTGCAGGGTAGCATCCTATCTGATCCTATTAATGATTAAAATTAATAAAATAACAACCTGTCTCCCTCCAGAAATCAATGGATCATTATGTAGACAACTTCCTCATTTGTTACAGCTCCAAAAATATGGCTACCATAGAAAGAAAAATTCAACAATGCATCAACAAAATATCAAAATGGACCATGGAAAATGGTTTCAAAATCTCTAATAACAAAACCAAATACATGCACTTCTACCAAATCCACAAAATGCGTAATCAACCTATCCTAATACTAAATTATACTGAAATACCCATAATTCCTCAATACAAATCCTTAGGCATTACTCTTGACCAAAAACTATCCTTTATCCTCCATATCAAATAACTGAGGATCAAATGCTACCAAACTATACAACTCTTGAAAACTATAACCCATACAGATTACGGTGCTGACAAAAAAAAAACTTAATCAAACTATATGATCAAAACTTGATTATAGTTGCTTCATATACAGAACAACCAGAAAGTCCTACCTCCAAGAACTTGAAACCATCCACAACCAGAGACTCCATATTGCCCTAGAAGCCTTCACTACCTCTCTAATTGAAAGCTTATACATAGAAACCAATGAGCCATCATTTCCTTGAAGATATAAACTTGCACTCCAATACTATACTAAACTCATTTCATGACCCCAAAACCCTGACAATAACTGCATCATAGAAATAAGATACGAAAACCTATTTGAAAATAAAGCAAAGGCCACCAAACCTCTTAATCTAAGAATCCAAACCCTCCTAAATTAAATCAAAATCAATTCCAAAATAATACATAATACTATTCTCCCCAAAACAACACCATTGACTATAAATCAACCAATAGTAAAACTAGAACTAACCAAATTATCCAAAACCAAAACACATCCCATTACTTTCCAAGAGAAATTCCACACCATCAAAAAACAGATCACCACCACATCTATACAGATGGATCAAACAAGGAATGAAAATTAGTTGTGTTGCTATCTTCCAAAAACTGCTAAAACATCTCCCAAATGAATCATCAATCTATTGTGCTGAAGTCACAGCTATTGACATAGCCATGAACATTATAGCTAACCACAAATCCTTTAAATTTATCATCCATTCCGACTCCAAATCAGTCCTCCAAGCTCTACAGAACAAAAATACATCAACTCATCTCATCACAAAACTTCTAGACAAAATAAACACTCTTTCCTAAAATAATAGTGTCATTCTCCCCTGGTTACTAAGTCACATTGGTATACATGGAAATGAAAGAGCAGACTAGACTGCAAAAAAGCACTCCTGGTAGACATATCTAATATAAAAATTCCCATACACTGATCTAAAACCAATCATTAACAAATTCATACTTGACAAATGGCAAAAATCTTGGGATGATCAAATAAAGAACAAGCTCTATTGTATACAAGATACCACAGATGAGTGGCCAGTCGGCTACAGAAGAAATAGAAAAGAAGTGATACTTTCCATTGGCCACACCTATGTTCTCCACTCACACTTCCTAAAAAGAGAAGACACCCCAATATACTCAATATGCAAAGTATTCCTCACAGTCAAATATATTCTCACAAACTGTAACAGGTTTAGACAAATTCGCCCAAAATACAACCAGACAAGTAACTTAAAGGACCTCTTTAAAAACATAAAACCAGAGAAAATTTTAACCTTTCTAAAAAAAAAAAAAAATTTTACACCAAAATCTAACCAAATGTAATGAAGCCTATTACAAAAACCCACACCCAAAGACACACACAAAAGACAAAATCAATCTAACCCTTTCTGGCATTAAATAACCCATGAAGGTTGATATGCAGTTAAACAAAACTCAAACATAAAACAAATACTATCAGGTATTTTTTATTACCAAATTCAATTTGATTTATATTTTTCTATGTATTCTTACTTTTTATTTCTTATTTTTAACCTGACTTCACTCAACCATTAAATAAAAAAAAACCTTTTATGTTTAAAGTAATAAATACCGTGATCTCTGCTCTAGTCATACCTCAAATATTTTTAAAATGTCACTAACAATAATTTTTTCTGTGTTTGTTACTTAACTCTTATAATATATTATGTTAAAGAAATTACATATGGATTTGAAACCAAAACAATCATCTGAATATAATAATAGCTGTTGTAATAATAATGTTTTAATTCTGTATAGTTTTTATTTGTATCTGTTTATTTAAACCAGGGAAATTTCTTTCAAAATATTGGATCAATAATGGTTTTTGCCATTTTTGGAACTGTTATTTCGGCAATTTTTATTGGTGGTGGTGTATATCTTCTTGGACAAGTAAGTCAACTTTTTTTCTTCTTTTTTTTTTTTTTTTTTTTTTTTTTAAACAAATTTGAAACTGAAATTTTAAGCATTTGATTCACATAATTTTACTTACAAATGTTTAAGAATGCAGGATTCCTTTACAAAAAGAATTCTTTCAAATATATTTCCAGATGAATTTCTGTAAAAAAAAAAAAAAGACATTTATGATTTACTTGAAAATAAAATTGCATTAATATATTTGCAGACATCGACAAAAAGATAACAGTCAGTATACTAAAATACTGTCATACTCAAAAATGAGAATTTCATATGAAATTTAATATTAATTTCTAATACTATTAGTATACATAAAACAATAAATGTGGCTTTAAAGTAAGGGTTGAAAATGAAGAGTAAGTTTTTAATCTTCTGCCAATCATAGTATGGTTAACTAGGCTTGCTAAAGTAATGTGGTTTTTTTGTATCACAATGAGCTTACAAGTTTATCATGACATATCTGCTGTTGATGACTTTTTTACTGGTAGGATCTATTGCCCTGTCAGCTGTAGCTGTAGAATACACTGACTGCACCTCTGCAGAAGGGTAAGACAAACGAGTGTCCTGTATATGACACTAAACCATCTGATGGTGAGGTTCCAGTTGTGCTGGCGCTTTGGGGAATGTACTTTATTGCCATTGCTCCCAGATCCACTCTGGCCCGGAGTGGTAGCACCTGATAGGGTCCTATATATGGGTTAAATAGAACTAAACCATGGTTTCAAGTGTTTACTGTTTTCCCTTTAAACTGCATATTCACACTAAACTGAATTGTTTAAAACAGTTTTGATATTTAAACTATGTACTTATGATAAACTAAATTGCTCAAAATAGAACTGTTTTGACATTTAAACTGCATACTTATGCTAAACTGATTTATCTGAAATAAAACTTTTGACATTTAATTCAATTAGCTGGGGCTGTAGAATACACCAACTGCATCTCTGCAGAAGGGTGAAACACCCCCACCCCACCCACCAACAAGTGTCCTGGACATGACACTAAACAATCTAATGGTGAGGTTTCAGTAATGCTATCGCTCCCGGGTCTACTCTAACCCGGAGTGGTAGCACCTGATAGGGTCCTATCTATAGGTTAAATAGAACTAAAATGTATACTTATGCTAAACTGAATTGCTTGAAATATAACTGTTTTTGACATTGAAACTATTCTTATGCTAAACTGAATTGTTTGAAAACTGTTTTGACATTTAACTGCATGTGGACAAAAACTATACTAAACTGAATTGTTTGAATTAGAACTGTTCCACTAACCTGAATAGCTTTGAATATTTTTGACAATTAAACTATGTACTTACATTTAAACAGTGTACCTATGCTAAACTGAATTGTTGGAAATGGAACTATTTCTAACATTGAAATTGTACTTAAAGATTAAGTTAATTTTTTTTAAATAGAACTGTTTTGACATTTAACTGTGTGTAAACAAAATCTTATACTAAACTGAATTGTTTGAATTAGAACTTTTGACTAGACTGAATAGCTTGAAATAGAAATGTTTTTTAATAATTAAACTGTGTAGTTATGCTAAACTGAATTATTTGAAATAGAACTGTTTATTTAATGCCAAATCCATTTTTTATACAAACAATCTACAAAGGTTGATATGCCATAAAAACCAACCAACCAACCGATAGGATCTAAGCATGTCAAAACCAATGGAGAAAGTGTGTAGATCACAAGAGGGATTATATTGAAAAATAAGCCTCATTTAGTCAGCCTATGAACATTTCAGCTGACCCTCATATTTATTTCTGATCTGTTTTACCAATGACTGGAGATTGACAGTTTGAAATAGTTGTGATTAAAAGCAACTAAAATTAAGTTTGAAAGAAATACTAGTGAAAAATTATCTATAATTGTCAGTGTTTCATCTAATAAAAATAATAACATTACAACTACTGATATTTGATATTCATTATTATATATGAATTTTTAAAATCTTTTTGATTACAAAAAATGTACTTAAGTTATTTCAATTTTTCCTTCACACTCCTCAAAAATGATCTAATGAATCTAAGTTTTAAAAAAGAAAAATGTCTAAATGTATTTTGTATGGGAAACTATGAAGTGTAAAACCTGTGTTTGATGTGAATTGGAAGAGAGTCATGATTTCCTTTGCTACCATTGATGGGTATGAATATAGAATATATATTATGAAAACAGGTATTTGCTTGTAAGCAATTTGCATTCATAAAAGTTTTGTATAAATCTGATACCAAATATTAAACATTTTATTTTGGGTAGCGCTCTTTGTGATTTGCCCCTGGGCTGCTGACAGTTTCTGGCAAAGTGATTGGGACCGCCACACTTGTAGCACTGCACTGCACTGCAACTGTGTTCTGCTTGTCGGGGGTTGAAGGTGGGCCCACAGGCACATGAGGAAGAACTCGGCGTCACCCAGCTGCCGCAGCAACAGGCTCATCGATCTCTGCCTCTTCCGTCATAAGAGCTCGAGCCCTAGCAAGAATCTGTTCTAGGGTCATGTGCTCCATCCTTGAGGACCCACACAATTGTCCTCTAACCGGACCGGGGAGTCCTGACACAAAAGCGCAACTGAGCCATCAGTCAGAGGTGTTTTCTTCGATTAGACATGCTAGGTCCTGTAGGTCACCCAAATATTCGTCCAGTTTCCCCAGGGCACAAACAACGCGGGACAAATGTGTCAAATGCAACAAAAGGGTCCAGCGCAAAAGCCACAAGGAGGGCTTGCATTACCTGCGGTTAACCGTCGGTATACTGACAGAGCCCTGCCTCTCAGCCTGAGTGGTAGAACGCGTTCAACGTTGTCAACACCACACATTTCGCACACCAGTTCAATCTGTTCCAACCATTCTGACACTGTGTGGTCGGATGAGATGCCATGAAATTCGGGAATCACCCGAATGTCAAATGCTTTGCCTGCCATTTGCGTCTGGTTACACGTATGCCGAAATAGCTTCTAGTTGGTTTCAGAAATCTAGTTGAAGAGGAATCAACCTATTGGGCGCTAGTCAACTCACTTAACTTGCCAAATGAACTGATGGATCTTCACCAATCAGACATCAGCAAAATGCTGCAGTTTTCTATTTCAAACTTAGTCTCTTTTATGTTCATCATATCTCACCACTTCATGTAGGCTTATCTCGTTCTCCTACATAAAACAAGTCACACCTCTTGCGTCCTTTTCTTCTTCTGGTTTCCACGTGCCGGTAGCAGAGAGAGCACACCTTCTGTTTCTTCGAGGTAAGATTGTTTGTGGCATTACTACTACAAATACAGTCCCACATTGGTCAGATAATGGTAATAATCCAAAGATCAAACCTAAACATAATAATCATTCAACTAATTTTAGTCAATGGAAGTTATTACAACCAAAGTCAGTAATTTGAATAGAATACCTTTTTTTTCTAAGGTAAATAAAGAATTGATAGCAGTTCCAGGCAGTTAAACTTGAGGAAAGTTCTTTTCTCAACACTATAACTAATTATTTTGATTTCCTTTACAGAAAATTTAAACATTTTAAAAACCATTTTTTAATCAATTTTGTTTATTAATCTTTTTTGTTATACATTGTTTGACTGTATTTTATCAATTTTTAAAAAATCAAATTTAAAGTTATTGTAGTTGTTCAAAATCATATTTAGACTTTAGTTATCTTCAATCCTATTTAAATAGTATTCTAGTTTAGAGCAAGAAATTAAGGGGTGAGGGAACAACAAAAGGTAAGAATTCTTTTCAAGTTGAATAAACTTCATGTCATATTCATTTTTCATACTAAAATCAGATTTTACAGATATTATAGATGATTTTCTCTCATAATTTTTAGTTTGTAATAACTGCAGAACATATATAAATAATAACAGTAGCAAAAAGAAAAATAGTACTCAAAAGTAATATCTGTTATTATATTGATACTGTTAAAAAAATGGTGCAATTAATAGCAAGCAAACTTCAAAGACGATTATTAGTGAGTTTGATTCTCACTGGGCACCCCATACTTCTGGCTGTGTGCTATATCTAAGCTCAGCTTAGTAAATAACTTTCAAGAAGTTGTGAAAATGAAATCACTAAATTTTGATGAATGCAAGGATTTGTTTTGTTACTGAAAACACTTTAATGTAATTTTTAAGATATTCATTATATCAAGATCTTTTTTATCCTTAGACATTAAGAATTTGTCAAAATTTTTTTGGTTAGATCTATTTCTGCCTTTAATTGTAATTTGAGTTGTCAACTGCATCAAATTTCTAGTATCAACAAAGACTGAAATTTGCTTCCTAAATTGGATTATGATATTATTTGTGGTTGGGAAAAACTTTTGCTTTCAGATTTTATTTAATTTTCTACTTATATCTTTAGGCAGAAGTAGCATATGAATTGGACATAGTCGAGAGTTTTGCCTTTGGATCCTTGATTTCAGCTGTGGATCCTGTAGCAACACTAGCCATCTTCCATGCTCTTGATGTAGATCCTGTTTTGTACATGTTGGTGTTTGGTGAAAGTGTACTCAATGATGCCGTCTCTATTGTGCTGACTTCGTAAGTAATTTTTCTTAGCATCTTTTGTGACTAGATGGAAATTTATCTTGCCATTAAGTGATTCCTTTTAATAATTTTTTAAACATATATCTACTGTCCTGGGAATGACACTAAACTGCATCTGAAACTGGGGAGTATAGGGTCACTCCTCTCTTTGCCATTACTCTTGGTCCACTTTGACCCATAGTAGTAGTACCTGCTAAGGTCATATCTATGGGTCAAATAAATCCATTTGAAAATTATTACTATTAAATAGAAAACTTGAAAACCAATCTGTGTGCAAATTATTTGTATTAAGAAAAGTTACTTCAAGTTATATTTGTTTACAAATCATTATTTACTTGAAACTATCTAATTTAAAAAAAATAGATTGACAGCAAGGGTTGACATGCTGTAATAACTCTGTCATATATACACACACAAACTAAAATTCTCTTATATATGAGTTATATATATGATTGTGTAATTATTTGTTATATTTATTATCAATCTTTAGTTTAAATTTGTCAGTTTGAAGATGTATGAGCTTGTTTAGAATAATCATAGTTTTATGATTTTTTTTTTATTCTAAAATTATTTTTATTTTATTATAATTTTATATATGTCCTGAAGAGGGGGAACAGATTCTGTACTCTGATCCTAGACATAAGTACTGTGGCTTTGTTCCAAGGCACAATGCACAGATACTACATCTTAAGCAGGAGTGCTGATGTATACACAAGTCATTTTGATGGGAAATATGGTGGTATGAGATTATTCAAGTATTATCACACATTTATACATCTCATTTATTTTTAATAAGAAAATAAACTCTTCTGAAAACTATGACATCAGGATTTTGTTGCATTTAAAATTTATTTGATTTTATTTTTGCTATGTTTTCTTTTTTTGAATTTTGGTAATTTTTTTTTCTTTCTAAAATGTATATTGCAAAATTAATGACATTGTACATTCTTCCTATAGGACAGTGTTGGAGTTTGCAAGTCCCAATGTTGTATTTACAAGTCAAGCAGCTGCCTTTTCTTATGCCATGGGAAGATTTTGTGTTATGTTTTTTGCTTCTGCTGCTATTGGCACTGTTATCGGCTTATTAAGTGCTATAGTATCCTTTATTTACTTTTTATTTATATATATAAGAAAATTGAATTTCTTTTCAAAAAATATTTAGCTGTATTTTTTTAATTCTTATGGAATATTTCAAATGTTTTTATATTCTTTAATTGTATCAGGAAAATATGTAAATTTGTTTTGGGGTTTCCCTTTTTGAATTCTTAATAAATCACAAATACAAAATCATACTGGTTTTATAAATTTCCTTAATGTTATTTTATTGATTGGAAAATCAAAATTTAGTAGAACACAAAAATTTCATTCATTTTTTAGTCTCTGAAGTAACTTATTTCATTTGATCATCATTAAAGAAAAAATGTTGGCAATCAGAATTTAATTAATTGTACTAAACAAGAAAAACCACTGTTGCAACCAACAGAAACAAAAAAGAAAAAATTTTCTTATAAACTGCTAAAAACATATTAAATAAAGAATGAATATAAAAAAAAATCTTTAAAATAATATACATATGTACAATGGAATTTTAATTTCTTTCTGTTCCTTTTTGTTTCCTCAAAAGGTTAAGAGATAATAGGAAATATTTCTGTCTGTATAAGACTGGCAAACTTGGATACAAATAGTTTCAAGGTGGAAAAGTGACTGAGCCACTCTTAAGATCTTTAAAAAAAATCAGTGCAATTGGAGACTTCAACTAAATCAAAATTTATGTGGTGCATTCAATAAGTTTCCAGACTTTTTTGTATAGGCATTTAAAATTGTTGTAGACTCTTGCCATACATCTTATGAGAACACTGACCAATTTTTATGATTTCAGGTTCAAATGAACAGCTACAGCACGAATTGGAATACATCTACTAAAGCCTGGTTGTCACAGCTGGTGAATTTCAAAAACGCAATCTGGACGTGAGGACACTTTAGAAGAACAATATGCAATAAAATTCTGTTTTAAACTTGGAAAAAATACCACAGAAACATACAGAATGCTTCAGACTGCTTTTGGAGCATCTTGCATGAACCGAGCATCAGTTTTTGAGTGGCATAAGAGATTCAAGGAAGGCAGAGAGTCTGTGAGAGATGAGGAGAGGTGTGGGAGAAGTAAGGAAGTCAATACACCTGAGTTGATTGGCCAAAGGGTTAGGGTTACTATGTTGAGGTTTTAAGGGAGTTTAGGAAGAGATTCTGCCGGAAGAGGCTAGCATTCTTCAAATCGGGTCAGTGGAATTTCCACCAGGACAATACTCCAGTCCACAACTTCATCCTTGTCACAGACTATTTGACCAAGATGGGCATCAAGACAGTTCCTCAGCCTCCCTTTAGTCCAGACCTTGCTCCCTGTGACTTGCTTATTCACTAAGCTCAGAGGCTGTCGTTATGAGACAATTGAACAGATGAAAGAGGCTGTGATGAAGGTCATTGACATGCTCACACAAGAGGACTTCCATGGAGCCTTCCAGAAGTTGTTGGAACAGTACAAGTGCATTGCAGCCGGAGGAGATTACTTCGAAGGGGACTAAAGTTTCATGTGTGTACTCTCAATAAAAGTGCCCATACGAAAAAAGTCTGGAAACTTATTTAATGATCTTCGTACCTATTATAAAGTGTCCTGAACAATTGTTTGAAAAAAGATTTTTTAAAAATGGTCAATTTAGTTTGGTCTTTAACTTTAATGAATATGTGAAATCTTGTTATTATTAATGTTTTAGTTATTGTCATTTACTAAGCTTTTGCTTAGTTTAACACAAGGCCACAAGCTAATAGTAGTCTGCTAGCCTATCTCACTAATGTAAAATGCTCAGTGTTTTATATATTTGTCTGTTATAACTGTCTGCTTCTTAATATAAAAACAATCCCAAATGTTTTATATTTCAACTTGAAATTCTTTAAAAAAAACTATCAGGACTTAATTTATGAAATTAAATAAATTCCTAATATCTTTATCTTCCTTAATTACCAATTAGTTATTAAAATCAATTGATTTACGAAAAACACCTTCTTTAGAATTTGGTATGATGTTGGTTTTTTCCTATCTGCCATATGTCCTTGCTGAAGGAATTCATTTATCTGGTGAGTTTTATTTTTCTCTCGCGTCCATTTCATATGAGATTTATTTTTGAATATTTTTCTAATATTTTCATTTCTTTATCTTAAAAGGTATCATGGCTATATTATTTTGTGGCATTGTAATGTCTCATTATACTCACTTGAACTTATCACCAGTCACACAAATAACTGTACAGCAAACTTTTCGAACCGTGGCTTTTATAGCAGGTAAGATTTTTTTTTTTTTTTTTTTTTTTTTTTCAAAATTGTCATAGATGTATTTTATTGTTTAAAGCTGATTTTTAGAGTTGTTGCAAAATAATTAACATCAAAATTGTCTTTCATTAGAATTAGTTCAATTTTCTTTTGCTAAATTACATTATATAATCAATTAGTCTATTGACCAATCAACTCCACCACAGGCAGGATGTGAAACAAAGTCAATTTTCAAGTGAAGTATAGCGTGTTTGAATTCATTTTCTGTCTCCTAGTCTGGTTGCCTAACCAATACTAAAGAACTCAGTCTGCCCTACTATTTACCCATAGTTGAGGAGAGAAAAGATTGATTCATACCTTTCCCAAGAACATTAACACAAAGTGAAACACAAATTGCTTCATCCAGGAATTGAACTCTGATTGCCAATTCCATTTTCAATGACAATAACTATTATCTATCTAGAAGAAGTATTTTTATTTTATTAGTAGTTCAACGCTTGTCTTTATAAACTCAATATCACATACACTGTTAGAGGATAAAATTGCAACACCTTGAATATATGTTTTAATTTACTTAAGATCAAAAGTTCATATAATATAGCTGGATTATATACAGATAAATATATGCATAGATTCCAAAATAAGAGGTGTATCAAAAATACTCCAGTCTATATTTATTCACTGTGGATCCTCCTTGGATGTTACCACAAGCCTGTATTCTGACATGCATACTACTATAAAAATGGGGAATAACATATTTCCTATTATGAAAATTTTATCAGAATATCTACTACCCACTAGCATGCCATATGCTATGACCTGATTAAAATTGGTATTGCCCTTCAGGTTGTTATAATTTTATTTTCTATCAATTTATTTGCCAACTAACATTGACTAATCATTTCTTGATTATACAAAGAGGTAATAAAGTTACAGGTAATCCTGTATATGATATTCTTATATATATTAACATCAAAAGTTTCTTTTTACCAGTTTTTACTATTTCTGCAGGATTTTGGATACTTAGGAAATTCTAAAGTTGTCCAGTATTTTCAAAATAAATTAGAAAAGTTTTTTTTTTTTTTTTTTGTGTTTTTTTTTTTTTTTTTTTGTAACTGATTATTTTGATTTCTATAATTTTTCCTTCCTTTTGGAATTTTCAAAATTTTGTTAATGTTGGAATTTTTTTGTTTTATTTTTTTTTTTAAGAAACCTGTGTATTTGCCTACTTGGGAATGGCATTATTCAGTTTTCATCTAAATGTTAAACCATCTTTTGTCATTTGGAGCATTGTAAGTATATTTTGTTTATCATGCTTTCATCATTCTATATTTACTAATTATATTTTTTATTTAAGTAGCCAAAGTTTTATACCTGAATCTATTTTTATTCAAAATCCAAATAACATCTTTTTTATCTTATTGTTCTTAAAATATCTAACATAATTGTATATTCATATCTACAAGAATGTTTATTAATCTTAATTTCTTAGTTCTGAATTATTTTCAAATAAATTTTCTCTGAGTAAAGGAAACAGGATAAATAGAATATATAGATACTACTGATTAGGTATCATTTTTTTCTCTATTTAGAATGTTAAAAAATCACCTGCAATTTTTCAAATAATTCAATGTTATATCTTAATTTATTTGTAATAAAAAAAAAATTGATAACATGTTATATAATATGCACTAAGAAATACCCTAAGAGTAGAGAGCTTTGTACCAAATTTGGATGAGGGATGCCTCTGACACTGGACTTAATTGTCAACCATGAGCACAGGTGAAATGAGGTCACTAGTATGCAGATTTGAAACCTGTAACAGAAACATCACTGGCATAAAAACTTGAAACACAGTCCAGCATGATTGTGCACAGTGTTAGGTATATGTGGAGCTCTAGGGTAACCTTGAAATGACATATATAGGCAAATGAAAAAAATACATACTTTTTCTTTCTCTTTGTGCTAATGAAGGAGAGGCATAGATTCCATTTGCTCTTTTGGTTTTTACACAAAATTTTATGTTCAAAGATGATTTGCATTGAATAAAAAGAAAAGATTTTCCTCTTTAACAAAACGAGGCCAATTGCTAACTGACAAGTATACAACATTTTGGCAGAAAAATGGTGATAAGTCTTATAATTTCAGTCTTGATCAGCAATGTTAATTTTAATTACTATTTATTAAAATGAATTTTTTTTTCTCTTCAAATTTTGTACCAAAAATTATAATTTTCTTTTTAGGCTCTATGTCTAGGTGGAAGAGCCATAAATATTTTTCCTTTGAGTTTCCTGGTTAATATTTTTCGAGAACATAAGATCACTAGGAAAATGCAATTTATTATGTGGTTCAGTGGTAAGTATAATATATTAAATTTTATAATTACAGATTTTAATCATTTATGTTAACTATTTTAAATTTCAATTTTTACCTTTTTTTTTTTTTTTTTTTTTTCTTTTTCTTTCTTCAAATATAAAAATTATAAAATTATTAAAAATTGTAAAAACTCATGTTTTATTAACTCAACCCCACCTCTCTGTCTCTTTCCAAATTTTATTAGCAAACAACCCTTTGAGTACTCAAAAATCAAGGGATCTATTTGATTCTTAAGTTTGTTGAAAATAACTTTTTCTTATATAAAATCTAAAATATTTAAATATTAAATTTTGTTGAAATGTGTTTCTGTCTAAGCATCAAAAACATGCATATAATGGAATTCTATGATTTTTATCAGTTTCTTTGAAATGACTGTTTGGGAAAAAATTGAATGTTATTAGAACATATGTATAAAATGTCATTTGTTTTTTATACAGCAAATATTATGGTGCTATTTGTTTCAAAAGTATATCCAATAATAAATTGTTATTTGTGTGTAACATTTTGCATTAAGTCAAGAAAAGTTTTCTAGCAGTGTATTATACTTCCCTACACATACTATGATTTGGGGACTTATAAGCATAGCCACAAGACGAAATTATTTTATTCATATATATATATATATATATATATATATATATATATATAATAACCAACAACTATATAATTATATTTAATTAGCCAATACATTCGAACAAAAGTACTCAATATCTAAACAATAATAGAGAAAATCACTACCTCAGACATAAATGAATTACGCTTAAAGAATTCTTCATGAACCTAATTGCTAATGCCTAAATGCTAAAGACGGGCAATTTAACCAAAAAACGACTTTTTTGATTTCATCTTCCCACCATGAAACTGCATTGAAATTTTTTATGAAACCAAATTGTTTGGTTTAGTGCTATCACTACTGAGTGACCATATCCAAGGAAACACTACTGAAAAAGACTTTCAGATTTTGCACCCCAAAGATTGGGATTGGGGGAGGTCAAATTTAAGTGACCTGAAAAAAAATCAAGTTTTTAAATAAAATAACTGATGCATTATAAAATTCATTCACTGAAAATTTCATTAAAATCAGTCGGTTGGTTGGTTGGTTGGTCGTGTTTTATGGCATATCAACCTTTTGTTGGTTATTTAATGCCAAATCCATTTTTATACAAATAAACAGTTCTATTTCAAGCTATTCAGTTTAGTCAAATATTTCTAATTTAGCCAATTCAGTTTAGCATAAGTATAGGTTTTGTTTACATATCAAAACAGTTCTATTTCAAACAATTCAGTTTAGCATAGTACAGTTTCAATGCCAAAAACAGTTCAATTTTAAACAATTCAGTTTAGCAAAAGTACACAGTTTACATGTCAAAACAGTTCTTTCAAGCAATTCAGTTCAGCATAAGTATGCAGTTTAGTTCTATTTGACCCATAAATAGAACCCTATCAGGTGCTACCTCTCTGGGCCAGAGTGGACCTGGGAGCGATGGCAGTAAAAGGGTACTCCACTCCAACATTACTGAAGTCTCACCATCAGATTGCTTAATATCATATCCTGGACACTTCTTGGGGAGGGGGTCCTACCCCTCTGCAAAGGTGCAGTCAGTGTATTCTACAGCCCCAGCTGACTGGGTAACTTTAAATTGGATAATTCCCTGATTTTTTCAATCATACAGCTGACATCACAATTGTTGGTACTTAGTCTAAACATGTATGTCGCAAAGTAATTTCTTCCATAAACTTTTTGAAATATATGTTTATGAATTTTGCACTTTTTTAAATTTTCGATGTAAATTTTGTTTTTTAGATAGCTTTTCATGATATCTATATTTCAATATATATCTAGCCTTTTTAAAAGCACAATTGTATATATAATAATACATACAAGTCAAAGAATTACTCTACTACCACCATCAAATAATGTTGAACCTCATTTAAAGAAATACTATTCTTGAAAATAAGACAGACAAAATTCTTTTAAAAATGGAAAGATATTTTTGCAATTTAACATTTTTTAAAACCATTTCATTTGAAAGAGAACAAACAAAAAACCGTCCTCTTTGTTTACATTTCTTAATAGTTTGTAATCTTTTTAAGTTTGTTTTTTTTCCAAAATTCAAAGTTTCACAAAATAGCCTGACATTAAAACATTATCAAAATTTCAGACATTTTATATTTAAAAAATTTTGAGACTGTCTTCTATTAATAAGGTGTTGCTCTTTTTTGCTTACTTTATAATTTTGGAAGGAATTTGCTTCAGTAGGTCAGAAGAAATGAACATTTTCCTGGTTGTCATTTAAGGTGTCTTCTAATTGAGTGTACAATTTTTAAAATATTGATACAGGTTGGTCATTTTGATTTTGTGAAACAAAATAGTGTGTAAAATTTAGTCTCAAAAAAAAAAAATTTTTTTTTTTTCAAAATCACATTTTGCATTTTTGGCTGTTCAAAGCAAAATACCGTTTTAACTCGCTGTAAAAAAAAAAAATTCAATGGATAAGAGCATAGACAAATTACATATTTAGAAAGATTTTATTTTCTTTCCAGCCATATAAATATTTTTAAGATTGGACCTGAAATACACGAGAAATTGTGAGTTGAACAGAATAAGTTGCAAATTTTTCCATCTCAAACGAAATCAGATGTGGACTGGGAATGCTATCATTACACAAGTAAATGAACAGCTTCCTTAGAAAGTAAAAATACTAAATTAAAAACAGAATCAAAAACCTGTATCAAGGAAAAATAAACCAAAACCGATCCCGAAATATACAGTCTCATTATATAAGTTTCCAGACTTTTTTCGTATGGGCACTTTTATTGAGAGTACACACATGAAACTCTAGTCCCCTTCGAAGTAATCTCCTCCGGCTGCAATGCACTTGTTGTACTGTTCCAACAACTTCCAGAAGGCCCCATGGAAGTCTTTTTGTGTGAGCGTGTCAATGACCTTTGTCATAGCCTCTTTCATCTCCTCAATTGTCTCATAACAACAACCTCTAAGTTTTTCCTTGAGCTTAGGGAATAAGCAAAAGTCACAGGGAGCAAGGTCTGCACTATAAAGAGGCTGAGGAACTGTCTTGATGCCCATCTTGGTCAAATAGTCTGTGACAAGGATGGAGTTGTGGACTGGTGCATTGTCCTGGTGGAAATGCCACTGACCCGATTTGAATTGTGCTGGCCTCTCACGACGGAATCTCTTCCTGAACTCCCTTAAAACCTCAACATAGTATTCCTTGTTGACTGTCTGTCCAGTGGGAACCCAGTGCATGTAGATCATGCCAGGGCTGTCAAAAAAAAGGGATCATCAAAAGTTTGTGTGTGGATTTGCTCTGTTTGGCCTTCTTGGGTCTGGGAGAGCCAGCATGCTTCCACTGGGAACTCTGTCTCTTGGTTTCTGGGTCATAGCAGTAGCTCCAGCTTTCATCGCAGGTCACCAGAGCATCAAGAACTGCGGGATCTGAATTGATCAGCTTGACCATCTCCCTGCTGTCATGACAACATCTTTCTTTCTGATCTTCTTTGAGCGCCCTTGGGACAAACTTCATGCAAATCTTCCTCATTTTCAGTTCCTCGCGAATAATTGTGTGTACAGTTCCCACACTGACATCAAACAGTGCACTTATTGTCTCTGTAGACACGATGGTCCTTCTCCATGAAATTCTTTATTTGGCCAATCAACTCTGGTGTTCTGACTTCCTTACTCCTCCCACACCTCTCATTATCCCTCACAGACTCCCTGCCTTCCTTGAATCTCTTATGCCACTCAAAAACTGATGCTTGATTCATGCAAGATACTCCAAAAGCAATCTGAAGCATTCCATACATTTCTGTGGCATTTTTTCCAAGTTTAAAACAGAATTTTATTGCATGTTCTTCTAAAGTGTCCTCACGTCCAGATTGCATTTTTGAAATTCACTAGCTGTGACAATCAGGCTTTAGTAGAGTGTATTCCAATTCATGCTGTAGCTGTTCATTTGAACCTGAAATCATAAAAATTGGTCAGTCATCTCGTAAGATGTATAGCAATAACTTACTGAATATTCAAGAGTCTACAACAATTTTAAATGCCTGTACAAAAAAGTCTGGAAACTTATTGAAGGCACCTTGTAAATTGCCAAACTCTATTGAATGCAAATGATTATTTTAGTTAGACATTTCATTAATTTCTTTTTAATATTTAGTAATTTAAATTCTATACTATCCTCTCAATTTCATACTAAATTTGGTTTCTAGATGAAACTGTTTGGTCACTGATAGAAGATAAATAAACAATTGCCAATTATTACCATTATTATTTATTATCCTAATTTTTTACACTATAATCTCTTTCTTCAAAAACTTTATACTGATTGATTTTATCATCTTATTTATAACTTAACAATCTGAATTTATAGATTATTTTATATTTAACAGTCCTTAAGCAAAGAAGTGAATGTTGTATAACAGTTATTATTGAAGGAAATGGATGTGAAAAACTGAGTTAAAAATCTTAGACAAGGCTATTTCATTTTACTTCATACCAGTACCCTTGGGAAAGACATGAATTTTTCTCATACTTACCCCACCGAACCAAAGTATAAGTAAATAATAGGGCAGACTATTCATTTTAGCCTTAGTAAAGCAACTGGTTTAGAAGAAAGAATAACTCTGAATTCAAAACCAGGAGATAGGCTTTATACTATCTCCTGGTTTTATCAACTCCACCCTTTAAAAGCCTACACAATTGCCAAGGAAAATGGCAGATTACCAACTTCATCTCCCCATGATACATTAGAAGTGATTAGAAGAAACTAACAAAAATTAAAAGTAAATAAACCTACAAACATAAAAAGGAATTGCCATATTTAGTATCTATACAATTTTCCAAATTTTCTGCAGTCATTTTTTGATGAAATGACGACTTTCTTCTTAATTTCTTATGCCCCACTATTTACATTAAGCTACATTTATTCAAAAAGAAAATTGGTAAATTTAATAAGCTGTTGTAATAATGATGTTGATTTTAAATGGTTCTTTTCAGGTCTGCGAGGTGCAATTGCCTTTGCTTTGAGTCTTCATATGGAGTTCTCAGCTGAAAAACGTTATATCCTGGTCACAACCACTCTCATTATTGTACTTTTCACAATCATGGGCCTAGGAGGAGCAACTATGCCTATGATGAAGGTAAGAATTTTTTTTCTTTTTTTGCAAATAACTAAATCAACTTTTTTATTGTCTAACGTTCTGGATTTTGAAATTCTGTTAAAAAATAAATAAATAAAAAACATAAGTTTTCTCTTCAAAGCAAAATTTAGGTTTTTTTTTATCATTTTATTTATTTTTACTTTTTCAGCCTATTTCTTCCAAGATTTTGAAACTTTACTTCTCTCTGACTTTAATAAACATCACTCAAATGAACTTTTAAACTTAGAAATGAAACTTATTTACACAGACGTCTTTGGTATAATGTAGTTTCTACATTTCCTAAAACTGTTTATTTGAAAAAACGTTTTTTTTTTTTTTTCAATTTTTATGACAAAATTATTTCCACTTTTTCAATCAAAATATCCTTATTTTATTCCTTTTCTTGTTTTATTCTCTGAAAAAATTGTTTTATTTGAGTAGGTTTAGTTTATAAACATTAATAAATTGATGAAAGTTTTGAACTAAAAATGATTTACTTTTTTAAGCTAATAGTGAATCAACAACACAACAACCATTTCTTTAAACATAAAACCCTCATTGTTTATTCTCATAGCATTTCTTTTAAGGTTATTGGTAAGTTAGAATCTGCATGTAAAATTGTTTTAGATTCAGGTTTTTCATGTTTCTGGTGTTATTTGAACTGTCCAACTGACCCCTTCCCCAGTCTACTTTTACTTTGCTGACCAAATAAACCAGCACCCACCATACACACACACACAATTAAAATAATATACTATGGTTAAAATCAGGTCTTGAAATCTTAATTGCTTTTATGTCTCACTTCCACTTACTATATTTGAGATATGCATATAAATTTTAGATTTATTTTTATTTCAGCTTTTGAAAGCAGAAAAAAAGAAAAAGACACGATCTGAAATTTCTCTCAGTAAAACTAAAGAAATGGTATGTGTTTCATTCAACTTGAATTTTTCTTGTAATAAATCAAATTTGAGCCAATTTCAGTTATTTTTAATGCATTATTTTCTTTAATAAAATGCAATTAATTTTTTTCAGGGTGATACAGTTGACTCAGAACATCTTTCTGAATTGACTGAAGAAGAATATGAAATAAATTTTGTAAAACCCCATTTGCGAGGATTTTTGCGCATTGATGTCAAGTATTTGATACCTTTTTTTACACGACGTTTCACACAACAGGCAAGTTTTTCTATATAAAAATTTGTATTTATTTCATTTAATATTTTCAAGTTTATTACTAATATTAAGTTATGGATTAAAACCTTTTGCTATTCCATATATTTTTCACAGCCAATAATCTTTATTTTTTTTTTATCAGATGTAAGTTGCAATCCAGTGATCTTTTAGAAATCTTTTTTCTTTTTCAACTAGAACACTTTGGTTGTTTGTTCAAGAATTGGGTGTTAACTTCTCACATTAATTTAAAAAAATGAAATAAGGGAATCCTCTATTGTTGGTTCTATTTTCTATACAACTTACAGCTATGCTACACAGCAGGAAATAACAATTAGGTACAGACCTTGTAAAGGTCTATACAACAGCTGATAATGTATCACCTTACCTTAGATCTCAAATATTTATATATTTGTTGCTGCATACGCAATATTAATTTTAAAACCAAATTTTAAGACCGAAATTTTTGCTTGAGCTTCCCAACAACCATTTGAAATTAGAATACAAAGTTTGTCTTGTAGTGTTAATGAACATGCAAATTGTGATAATATAATTACAAATAGACTCCAGCCTGTTCATACCATATTATTCCCAACAGCACTGCTTGATTTGCATTTCATATGAAGCATACTCCTAGAACCAGAGTAAAATTTTCAATATATAGGAAAATATTTAGTATTAACCATAAAGGCTTTTCATGCAAAAGCTGTATATGTAAAGGCTAGAATTTGAAAGTATTAAATTTGGTGTTATTTATATTTACCCAAACCCTCTACCACTAGCAGGATGTGACACAAGGTCAATTTTTTAAGCAGAATACAATTGAATTAATAACTTTTTTCCTTTAGACTGATTACCTAACCAAGGCTAAAGAAGACTATCTGCCTTACTATTCACCCATAGCTGAGATTGGAGAACAGATGAATTCATGTCTTTTCTAAGCGCATTAGTACAAAGTGAAATGTGAACAGCCTTGTCTAGGATTTAAACTTGGGTTGCTGATTCTATTCCTTTGGCGATAACCATTATGCTAAGTGTGCCTCCAAATGAGGTATATTGATTTAAGCTTAACTCACTTTGGCACAAGGAAGACAGAATTATAGGATGCTTAGTGAGAACTCACTAATAATGGTTTGCTAGCTGAGCTCCATAACCACTGCAGCCATGTAAACTAAGTGTAGCTTAGATTTGGCACCTACTGAGAATTAAACTCATTGATAACTGATATGTGAGACTAGCTCAATATCTATTAGACGATTTGATTGCCCAGTGTCAAATGAGATGTTAAGAATTTTTCTAATGAATAATATGATGAATTGAATAATGCTGATGTCCAAATAAAAGGAATAAAAAGGTAAGATTCATACTTTCTAGAAAGTATGATGCAACCGCCTGCAGCTCACATACTCGACTATATTGTAATGTTGACCCCACACTTCAGTTTTGCAGGTTTGAATCAAAGTCCAAAAGTCTAAGGTGGTGTCAAAAAAAGAAGAAAAAAAAAACAAAACAAATTAGACAAAATTCTAAGATCCCTTGCTTAATAGAGGGGTGTAACACTTAGCTACCCAGAGTGCAGCTATGACAATATGGATGGCATGCACCATTGCTTGATTCTGCTCTTAACTCTCCTCTCTGCTACAATGGACAAAAGGGGGCCAAGTCTTTCAAAACTTTCAATTTGCATGTAAACCTAAAATGAGCCAAACTGCTATCTTTGCACTGATAACTAGCTGGTTACCCATCTCCCTTGATTTCTATCCAGGCATATAAGGAGCACTCACCCCTACCTCTCTCATTAGATACTTAAACTGGCCATTCTCTTTTACCTACTGGCCACTTATGGTGCCTTTGTGCCACAAAACCATTATCATTGCACACAAATACATACTGTAATATGCATATTCACACACACCCATCTGCCCACATGCATACAAACATGTTCACCTCCATATTATATATTTATACAAACTCTTCTACATAGATATATACACACCTACTCATCTAGCCCTGGTTTCAACTATATACTTAATTACTAGTGCACCTCTTTGCAAAGGAGGTTAGTATCACAGTGAAGTCTCTTCCTCCCACCACGAACAACAACAACGAGAACCAAAGAGGAAAATTAAAGAAAAATATGGAAAGTGAAAATGATGTTTCACATTTGTCCTTATTTGAAAATGTTTATGTACATTCTATATGTTCTCTTTTTATATTATAGGAAGTCCGTGAGGGCCGTAATCAGATGGATAATTTAACAAACAAATGGTACAAAGAAGTGCGAGCTGCACCCTCAGAATCTGAATCTGATGAAGAAGCTACAGAAGTAACTCATCACTGATATTTTTTCTATTTTTACATATTGTTTTTGTTATTGAAAATAAATTTAAAAAAATATTATGTTTTTTTTTTTTTTTTTTTTTTTTGCATCACTCTAAACCTTATGATTTTTATCACTTCATGTTTGATTGGTTTACATAGGCTGATCATTATGATCATCTAACTGGGTAGTAAATTCTTTTTAGCATCTTTTTGTTGATTGTTATGCATAATGTTTATTACATCTCTTGCATTGACCTACCTCTCCCCTCTTTTTTTTTTTCTTTCCTAAGTTCCAATCTGTTGACCCAAGTAATTTGATTTGGTAGCAAAAAAGAAAAGGCAGTGGAAGAAGATCAAGATGCCCATCTTCACAAGAAAAATGCCTTTTATTCAGCAATTGCAAAAATGATGCTGTTTTGAGTAGATATAAATTTAAAAAAGAAAATAATACTAAACAGATGTAGAGATGAAACTGGAGTTTGCTGATATGCCAAGGTAGAGGATAGCACAATCAAGGTCTTCATGGAAAGAATTGGAAAAGGCTTTTGTCCGACATTGAATTTGGATAGCTGCTGATTATCTTTCTTGGTCTGTACCCTTGTTAGCCACCATCTAGAGTGAGCTAGTCTTTACTCAACTCATTTCACATGGTAGTAGATCATAATGATATGCAAAGTATGTATTTTGTTTGGTGAATCTCCAAAAGTATCTGTATTATAATTAATAAAACAGCTGTGAATTTTTGCTACCAATGTACATTCTGATCACTTGGTGATGTTGCTAATAAGATTACTGGTTCATATAGACCACTTCTTGCAGTTATTTTTTATAAATTTTAGATCTTTTTATGGCATGTTCTGGGTATGATGCTAAACTTTATCAGATGGTGACGCACTGGGGAGTGTGGAGTCATACCCCTTCATTGTTATTGCTTTTAGGTCCACTCAGACTTGGAGTGGTAATACCTGTTAGGGTCCCATAGATATGTTCAAAAATTATTAATAATAAATATTTGTATGAAGAATAGTTACTTGAAGCTATAATTGTTTGAATGTTGACACAATGTAAATACATCTGAGCATTGACAAATAAAGTCTGATTAAAAATGATTGCAGTAGAATATTGACAATATAAATTTTTATGATTCATTATGAAACATTTACAAATTTATCCAATTTTGGCATTGAATAACCCATAAAGGGTTGATACACATTAAAACAATCAAACCAATCATTTAAAATGTTTTTAGAGGGTAACATAATTTTCAGTCCAGTTAGCAACTAAAGGATAATTTTGTTGGGTTTGTTTTACACTGAACTTTTTTTTTGAATCCATCAAATTCTTAATATAATGGCGATAATACTAATTACAATCCTCCATTCTTTTCTAAATGAAAGTATCAATATTATTGTGAACTGCTCTTAAGTTCATGGATTATCTAGTATAATATAAAAATCTCAATGAAATTTTGGCATGAAATAATCCATAAGTGGTTGATATACTGTCAAACAAAAACCAAATCATTCTTGCGGCAAGGGCAAATAATCCAACAAATGCTTTTTATAGCTTGTACGTGGATTTTACCAATATCAGTGAAGTGCTTCTAAATAATCTTAAGATGAAAGAAAAACATTAGAAAAAAAATTTTTTCAACTTGTTTATTTGGATATTACAAAAATGTAATTTAATGAATAGATAGATGTTTTAACCCTTTCGATTTTAATGGGATATTTTCTTTGGATGTATATCTTGTTTCGTATATAATACTGCTGGAAGATTCTACTCTTATCACTAAAAAGTTTTTTTAAATATTGGATCTAAAGAGTAGTGCTTAATGAAAATCTCATGAACTCAAATTTCCTAAAAATAACTTTTTAGTATTATTTTTTTAATACTAAAAAAAGTTATTTTTGAAAAAGTTATATCAAATGAGTTTAGAGACTATATATCAACCATAAATAAGTACACCCTTACCAATTCTTTTGATAAAACGTTACCTTTCTTCTAAACCAAAAAATACCAGGATTTTATCATTTCTAGTTGAAACTTTATACAATCAAAATGAATATTAAGTATTACAGTATTGCTCATTTAAAAAAAAAAAATCCACAATTTTACAAACGGTTCTACATCAACATTCTCTATGTCAGGACTACCTGGCAGTCAGAACACATCTACAATTGCTTCAACTGTAGATGTGTTCTCTGACATTTGGATATATTGCAATTGTATCTCATTAATTCATAAATCACCCATTTTAATAAACCTCTACTTCCAAGGCTTCTGATTTATAAGAAATAATTTTGGTAATTAATCTTTTTTCTGAAAATATTTTCAAAGAGGAACTTGTCAACTACTGAATATTCTGTTGACACCATTTGCTGAGTATTTAATAAGAATTCCAATTCATTCTTGGAAGTTTTTTACTTGGCCAAAATAATTTGAGCAATTTAGCATTTGAGCATTCCTAGTTTCATTATTGCTTTTTTATTTATTTTTTAAAGTCTGAATCCATTAACTCCTTGAGGTTCTAAAAATAGTTTAAGACTCATTATTATTTGACTTTTTTTTCCTCATTGTGTCACATAGCTTAAAACATTTCATTCCTTTCAGTTGAAATGATTTTCTAGCAATTACTCCAAACAGATCATTAATGGGGGTGGGGGTCAAGCAACCTTATCATAAAAGACACAATATATCCACTATGCTATGATACAAATAAGTTTCCAGTTTTCCTTTTGTATAAAATATATAAATAAAAAAACAAAACATTTCACTTTGATTTGTAGGAGTTCAAGCTGGATGATAATGGAGAAGATTTGGGGAGAATGGTGTTGGAAAAAAGCCCTCAAAATTTCAGTTGTTTTTTATAAAACTCTTAGACCATTATTTTATGATCTTTAGCGAGAATAGACCTGCAGTGAATTTTAAAATCACTACATTTATCACCCAATGTCTGTCTTAACATAATTATTGCCTTAAGATGACACTTCCATTTTCCAGATGTATCTTCATTCTAAGTACAAACCTGAATTTTGTTGATCTGCCTACACCCCATTATCAAACTTAGAACATGAATTGTTCAAACTTTTGGAGTTTGTTGGGAACATCAGTTGAGAAAATACAAATCCATTGTGCCAGAAAGACTTTGACAGTTATTTAAAGGAAAAAAAACAGCACCTTTTTCAGACAAGAAGCTTTATCCATTTGAGAATGGCAACTCCTCAAAAGTATTGAAGTAAAAATGTTTTTACAAAAAACAAATAAATACTTGATTGTATCCCCCACAAGAGAACATAGCAAATATTGAAAGAGAAATATTTTTAAAACTTTGCTAAATAATTAAAAAAAAAAAAAAAGCAATTTTTAATTTGTATAAAAAATTGAAATATTTAGATTGTTGAATAAAAACTCTTATTAGAAAATAAAGGTGTTTACTTATTTTTGTTGTGGTTGGGTGAAAATCAGAAATTAGAATTATTAAAAATTCAACATTCTTCAAATTAGGATCAATTTTAAAACATTCTAATTCAATTTTTTTTTTTTTTTTTTTTTTTTTTTTAAATAATTCATGATTCAGATAAAATCTGATCCGGTTCAACTTTTTGTGCCCATTCAGTCCAGGATCCATCATAGACAGCAACATCTTCTTTGTCACATAAAAAAGCAGCCAGAGTAATACAGCAAGCAGTCAAACCTATTTTATGAAAAAACAAACATTTATATATAAATAATCATGTATGATAATTCTCAGGAATTGGTTTAATGTTAAATTCAAATACTCTTGAGCCAATATTGTTTAAAATTAAGTTGAACAACTTCAAAATGAAACTTAATCATAGGCCATGTATAAGCAAAGTATAAGAGAGAAATGGACAAAAGGCTGCATCCTCCTCTTCCCCAAGAAAGGTGACCTCAGAATCACTAAGAACTACACTAGAGCTGCTAAGGTTTATAATGTCCTTTTTCTCAGCTCTACTTGACCTGGAATTGAGGAAGTTCTTAGGAAAAATCAGAATGGTTTTCAGAAAAATCAATCTACAACTTCTCAGATTCTAACTATTTATTGAATCTTCAAAGTACAACACTTTTGTAGATTTTTTCCATACACAGGAAAAATGTAGCAAATACTTCAAATATAGTCTTCTCAAATTCACTGTTACTGCTATAATGATGTGCTACAAAAACATGAAAGCAATGGTTTGCTCATCCAATGGTGACCGATTTCTTTGACATAGTTGCTCGAGTCTTGCAATGAGATACGTTGGCACCATTTCTATTTATAATCTTAGATTATGTACTTCAAATGTCAATAGATCTGATGAAAGAAAAATGGTTTCACACTAAAAAAGGCTAGAAGCAGACAATATTCCACAGAAACTATTGCTGATGTAGACTACACATGATCTAGTGCTTCTTGCAAAATACACCTATTAAGGCTGAATTTGCTCTATAGCCTGGAGCATCGCAGCAAGAGGCATTGGGCTGTTTTATTTGATTTCATGTGTTTTAATCAAATGGCAAGTCTTTGAAATTAGTAGACCAGTTCATCTACCTTGGTAGCTATATCTTATCTACTGAAGATGTCAACATATGCATAGGTAAAACATGGACTGCTACTGACAAATTAACAATCATATGGAACTCTGATCTCTCTGATAAAATAAAACAGGAATTCTTCAAAGCTGTAGCTGTGTCAGTACTACTGTATGGTTGGAATTTAACAAATGCCTGGTAAAAAAGCTAGATGGGAGCTATACAAAGATGCTGCATGCTGTTCATCTAAGTAAAATGAGCAAGACATGTTAGGCACTGCTGGAGAAGTAAGGACAAACTCATGTTTTCCTATGGACTCCTGCACATGAACACACCACTGCGGGCCAACCCACAAAAACTTATATTCATCAGCTCTGTGTTGATATAAAGATACTGTCTAGATGACTTACTGATAGTGATGGATGATGAGAGAGTGTCAAGGGAATTCATACTGTCTACATATCTTGATGATGATGTATAATTAACAATTCTCAATTAAACATACATATTCATAAATTTCATAGCTCATCATTGTAAACAGCACTAGGAATACTGCAAGTGAATTTTCAAATATTTCTCATTTATTTTCTCCAAGTTTTAAATCACCTATAATGCATATAGACAAGTTTTGTTATATAATTTTCCTTTATGTAAATCAATGCATGCTTGTTACAATCATTTATGATGAGAGATACAGAGATTAGCTTAGTTTGTAAGGTACAAATTCACTACACATTAGTATAACTTAGTCACTGGAGGCACAGTGCCAAATATATACACTTAGTTCTCCCCTGATACCTAACTGTCTTCATTATCATCCAAGTGGCTGCCTCTGATTGAAAGCTGGGTTGACGGGAAATTCCTCTATGGTCGACTACCTTGGTTGAGGTTACAACCTTTGATCTGATCCTTATCTGCCACGTTGTGCATTTTTGATCTTGGATAATCATGGCAATTTGATCAGATTGAAGTTCAGTCATCGGTGAAAAGAAGTGACAATTACATAAGAAACTCAGTCTCTAAAGAGAAAGAACAGAAGAAATAATAAAAAAAAAAAAAAGTTGAGAAGAAAAAACAAAACAAAACCTGTCCCCTTTCTACTATATGGAATAATGTGGTATTTATTATCAAGAGCTTTCATGGGTTGTTAGAGTTAATTCAGACAACCAATTTCAGTCCATGAAATTTTCTCTTCATCTCGGTGACAGAGAATCTGTACTTTTTTCGGATACTTTTCAGAATGTAAGTTCGAGAAATGACATCAGACATGGGTATTGTGGAGACAGCCTCTGATGCCAATTCTGATCTTCCAACTGAGTGTCCTTCCGTCTTCTACCTGTGAGTGCTGAAATGCTCTGTTGTTATAAGTCTGCAATACAGCAGAAGGGGTCCAACAGGTTTCAGGGCTACATAAGTTCTTTGTTAACTTCTCCCCAGTTTACTCCTACCTCTCATAGACTTTACCTACACCAACTCATCAAAAGAGGAGTCTATGAAGAATCTATCCTCCTACCCTCTCAATAATGTTTTTCTAAATAAGGAATCTTAGTTCCTCCTTTCTTGTTTGACCAGATGACTCCGCACCCTGGGTGTCATGATTCATTTATTTTGACAAAATTATACTAAGATCAGAATTGGCATCAATTTTGAGAAACAATGGAAAGGTGTTGATAAAAACGCACGCCATCAGTTCTGGAATGATGCCGTTCACCTGGTTGATAACGTTTCTCAAAAATGACATCAAATATTTTCTTTCTGTCCTTACCATAACAATTTGCGATACGTTCGTGCTGTTATTTTTCAAACATATCTTTTTTTCTGGGGGACATTGTCCTGCCATGACATATGATATGTTTGTTGGTCACAATTGGCAATCCACTTATTTACAACAAATTCTTATCTTTGAATTTTTTGTTATTTTTCTGAAACATTTCATCTAAAAAAAGTGTTGCTAGTACATTTTACATACCTGAAGCTTTAGATAAATAATTCAATCTTCATTGTTTTTAATTTGATCCTTAAGTGAATCATTCAGTCTCATTGTTTCTGATTTCGGTTATCTCTCATGCCAAAATCTGAAACACGCCTTTTTCGACCTGTCCAACATTTTCTCTAAACAATTCAAGTAGAGAATTTTATTTTGTTGGTTAACTCTCCCCTGATGCCTGATAACATAAACTTTCAGATTAACCCTTTTTATTTCTGTATCATCTATTTTGTCACATTAATAATAATGTGCTAGATTATTTTGCTAACTATTATCCCATGGCAATGCTTTCTTTCATCATGAAAAGATAAGGAAAAAGGTTTATCAAATTTTTTTCACATGTAGATTTAGATGATAGCCAAACAAAAAAATTAGATATTATTTATCTAAATATCAGAGATAAAGCTTGATAATTTTTTATCACTTAGAATATTTAGGCTATTGACCTCATCTTCATTGTTATATTCACAATGTTTTGACCAATGTGTTCTTCAGATGATACCATCTGGAGGTTGCAGGTTCAATCCCACCTACAGGTAAGAATAACAAGGAAGATTTGCTATAGCTTAATACTTATACCCAGTTATGTTTGATAGAATTGGACAATCTACCTCCATGGATTAAATAAAGTGTTCAGTTCAAGGTTCTGTGTTTGACATGAAACACCTGAAGAAGGCCAAAAGACATTAATCGAAATGTGAGTATAACTATGAAGATGATGTCAATAGTCTGAATATTCTAAGCTATAAAAAAAATAGGAATTAAAAAGGGCTAGATTCAAATCATAATACTACCTTTGTCCCATAATAGTTGGTACATTTAGTGTATGTAATTTAAATGCTAAATAAATAACTATTTAGTGTATGTAATTTAGTGTATATAATTTAAATGCTAAATAAATAACTATTATAGGACAGTTGTAATATTAACTTTTGTTTCATGCAAATACGAGTATAGTTCCCATAATTCCTGACTGGATAGGTACTTCTGTCTAGGATCAGTGTAGTATGTGTACACAGAAATACTATAGCTATTTTAAAAACTATAAAGTCTAATACTAAAAATGTATAAAAGTAAAAGCAATATAGAATTTTAAAAATTCATAAAAATTATTTTTACATATTTATACAGCTTCAAACAGACAAAATCTGAACCATAGATTAATGACAACAGTAATAATAAGAAACCCCCCATATGGACCATATATACAATTAACTAGAAATGCAGATATAATTAAAACTAATTGATGGCTGAAGTGCTGGACTGAAAGCAGAAACAGAGGGATTAATAATAGCAACACAGAATCCTAGCCTACCAACTAGAAATTATCAGGCAAATATTATTAAAAAAAAAAAAAAAATTATCAGGCAAATATTATTTAAAAAAAACAACAACATCAAACTCAATATGTAGAACAAAAATTGAATCAATTGACTACTTAGTGTCTGGTTGCCATAACCTAACATCAATAGAACATAAAGAAAGGCATGATAAAATTGGACATATTCATAGGAAAATATGCTAATACTATGGAATACTGAAGAATCATTAACAGAAGTCAAAGAAGCTACAAGTTTCTGGAACTGTTATCCAAACTGATAGAAAAATAAGGACAATTGACCAAATTTAGTGGTTAAAGGCTACGAAAGAAAAAAATGCCTTTTAATTGATATGTCTCTGCCAACAGATAATAACATATCAGTCAAAGTGTATAATAAAATAAATAGATAAAAAGACCTGGAAATAGAAATTGAAAAGATGTAGCACCTTAAAACTACCACCATGCATGTTATAATGGGAGCTCTGAATATGATCAAGAGAGGGACGGATAAACACATTAAGAAGATATATGGCAGTTCCAGCCTACATATAATATAAAAAATTGCACTTTGCAGAATAGCTCATCTTCTTAGGAGAGTATTATCAATATGACTGAAAAAATACCATCCCAAAGAGGCAGCACAAAACAAGTACATAGAATATTTACAATCACTATCTTCCTTCACCCTAGGTCTTAAGTAAAGACCCTGTGAAAGATTGCAAGAAATCAAAAGTAAAGCTGAAGATCAAATAAAAAAATGATAATAATAATAATACAAAAAAAATAACTATTTTATCATTTAGTTGTGTGACCAGGTTGCTAATATATTGCAAAAAATATCATATAGATGTATGCTTTTATAAAAACAGCTACTAATGTCTTTTTCACAGAATGGAGTTTCTATTTTACTTTAGACTTATTCATATAAAGTCACATTGTGTTACATAAATGAAATCTTAAAAAAAGAAAAAAAAAGTCAAATTCCAGAGACCATCCCTATACTTCCTCAATTCACTCAAAGTGGTAGGTTCATGGTCAATTCCTGATGCCTGTGGTATCACCAAAAGGGAAGATTGTTATATATTGACCCTCGACCAAACTGTCAATCAAGAGATGCACCTGTATAAATAAGCAGAAGAATAGCGAAAGCAGGTGGGCACGAGACAGTAATATAACCAGGTGCCCGGGGAGGTTCGAGTCAGTTGGAGTCAAGATGCCGGAGTGAGAGCCAGCGGCAGACAGAGGGCTTTGGGCCCTCAGTGACCCACAGTTGAGCAACCCCAGGCAAGATGAGAAAGAAGTGCTGCTATGGTCAGAAGAACTTGGGGTCAATATAGCAGTCTGTCCCTGTCTCCAACTCATCTCTCACGTACAACCAACATCACCCTTTCAAGAATAAAGTGTGAGAGATTATATTTTTATAAAGAATTGAGTTTGTTCGTTCATTGAACTTTGTATATTGTGGTTGATTATGCTCTGCTTATATTTGTATTACGGCTATACAACATATAAGCATTTGGTGGCGTGACCAGGATCTGGGACCAAAGTATGGTCCTTTTATCGTTTTGAAATTCTTCAAGGAATTGCAGAGGGCCCTATTGGTTTGGGAGGATGAAAGATGCATCTGTATTGTACTTTGATGCCCGCATGTCAGGATAGCCAACCACGCAAAGAATAGTATGAAATAAATTTAGATAATAATTAGCCTAGGCAAGTGTTACATAGTGAGAAGGTTGCCTTCTAAGTAAGATTTTTGTATTTTGCTGTTGTTCAAGTAATTTCTTTTTGTATTTTTGCTGTTGTTGTCCTTGAGCACTATTTGTAAGATGTGTGTGTGAGGGGGATGGAGACGGACGTGAAGAAAATGTCCACATGTAGAATTTTGAAAAATAAGTATGGGATGATTGTTATATATTGACCCTTGACCGAGACATCAATCAAGAGATACACCTGTGTAAATAAGCAGAAGAACAGCATAAGTAGGTGGGCGTGAGACAATAATATAACCAGGTGCCCGGGGAGGTTCGAGTCAGTTGGAGCCAAGATGCCGGAGTAAGAGCCAGCGGCAGAAAGAGGGCTTTGGGCCCTCAGTGACCCACGGTTGAGCAACCCAAGCCAAGATGAAAAAGAGGTGCTGCTATGGTCAGAAGAACTTGGGGTCAATATAGCAGTCTGTCCCTGTCTCCAACTCATCTCTCACGTACAACCAACATCACCCTTTCAAGAATAAAGTGTGAGAGATTATATTTTTATAAAGAATTGTGTTTGCTCATTGAACTTTGTATATTGTGTTTGATTATGCTCTGCTTATATTTGTATTACGGCTATACAATAAGAGGCAATGGGACTAGATAATTTCTGGAACAGCCTACGACCTAAATTTAACCTTGAGTCAGAATCCACCTTCATGACAGGATGAATAAATATCACTCCTTTGTTCTCTTTTTTTATATTTAAATCATCTTTTCTCTTTCAATTATTTGTCATTGAAATTTTAAGATCATTTAAAAGAAAAAGGAAAAACCTATTAATATATTTTTGTACTGAAATGGTAACATTGAACTGCAAATTAGTAAGCTGAATTTTTTTCTTTAATAAGGAAGCATCATTTTTTTTTCATTTGAGCTTGTAGTATTGAGGCAGAGTTTTTGAGAAGATTGTTTGAATTGTCAAAAAACAAAATGTTTAACTTCACCTTTTAGAAACAGATTCATTCCTCCCTAATCTTAATTGATTGAAGTAAATAACAGTAATTTAAAGTCCTCTTACCTGTTCCACAGGTTGCAAACAATGGTTGGTTTAAATCCACTTTGTTTTCTTTAAATAATTTGATCAGCCTGCTTGTGTCCATGATAGTTTTTGTTGAGGGGTCCATAATACTTTGAAATGGAATATTATGAGCACCAGAAAAATGTCCAGATTTTATACCTGAAGTTAAGAATGCAATATTTAATTCTGATGTAAGCTAATTTTATGGACTATGTCATGTGCATCATTACAAAAATTGGTCAGGCAAAACCTTATAGTTTATGTCAAGTATAAAAAATTGTTACTATTCAGGGGATATTATCCTGTTATTGTAAAATTGATTGATTGATTTTAATTGCATGTCAATCTGTCCAGGGTCATTTTATGCATAAAGTTTATGGAATTGCATCCATTATATGTTTATATTTACAGTTTTATTTAGTAATTTAAGAGCTTTTTGCACACAATTATAAGATCAAGTATTCCTATCTAATACAAATAATTTTCACATAATTGTATGGCTTCAACCACTCTTATCTAATACTAATAATTCATACACAATCATGATTTCAAGTAACCACTTCTATTTAATAATCATTTGCTTGTACGCAGTTATATAGTTTCAGGTTATTAATAATTATTATAATAAAAATAATCTATTGTAAACAATTATAGCTTCAAATAACTATTCTTAATACAAACAATTTACAGTTATATGGTATCAAATATTCCTATTCTAATATGAATAACTAAAAAACAGATCTATTTGACCCATAGAGTAATGGCAACTGAACTGGAACCTCAGCATTAGATGCAGTTCAGTGATTATAAAGTTGATATTACTTGCTGTCTAATTTTTTTCTTATATACAGCCATTTTGTTCAGTTTGTTTATTGATCTTTTGTCTGAATATAAATGTTGGATAGTTGTCATTTAGTATTTTTAGCTTAGTTTAGGATAAACCCAGAAATATAGGGCACTCATTGAGAATAACTCACTAACAGTAGTCTGCTAGCCCAGATCTATAACCACTAGACCACAGAAGGTGCCCAAAATAATCTTAGCTTCGTAAAGACACAATTGTAGGGCACTCAGTGAGAATCAAACTCACGACTTGGCAATAATTAATTAATGAGGCCACCTTACACCATGATAAGGTTCCTTAAATGTTGAGTTGTGGGTTTTTTTTTTAATTGAGATGTTATCAGTTGACATAAGTAAAAAAAATGAAATTGATTTTGTTTTAGTGTTTATGCCATGATCATCACTATGTGAACTTTCTTATTCATCCATAAGTAAACAAAATAAAAGCAACAACAAAAAATACAAAGAGATAAAATGAAATAAAACTAATAATGCAAGTGGGATTAAGAAAAATAAACAAAACCATACACATAAAATGATAAAATTAAATCAAATATTAAATAACAGATAATTAATAAAGAAAAAAATTATAATGATAAATGCAATATAAAATTGTGAATCATAAATTATTAAAATAAAAAAACAAAAGGAAATAAGATTGTATAAAATTATTATGTATAATGCATAAAAATAATTAATAAATAGAGTAATAGTAAATAACTAAACAATAAATTTTAAAATAATAAAAAATATTTATATATTCAAAATAATAAATAGAAAATATTTATAATTTAAAATAATTAGAATAATAAACTTAATAATAGACATACAAGAGGATAGAATAAAATGAAACAATGAGAAGAAAAACAAACGTAAGCTATATACATCAAATTATAAATCCTTTCATTTTGAAATTCTCTCTCTCTCTCTTTATATATATATATATATATATATATATATATATATATATATATATATATATATAATGTCCATTGCAGGAAACGTGCTTTTGAGGAGGTGACACATTAATAATGTTAAACAGTTGTAGATTTCAATATGCTGAGAAAACTAAACTACAAAATATCATCAGGATTTGTTGGATTTCTGTCATAATAGCAGTCCATGATGATATTAATGCTTCTATTTAAGATGGAATGAAGGATTCTGATAAGCATTTCACAGTTATCTCCATTATAGGGAGAATTTTGATAATATATATAAATATATTGCATGAACAAAGACCTCACAAACTTAGAGTTAGCCTGAAAATTGCTTTGTTCTCTAAAGTGGATATTTTAGATGCATTGTTCTAAGAAAAATCTCACTATGATGTATCATTTTTCAAGGATTACAGTTACATATACATAATATGGGGATCTGAGAAAGATTGGAAATAAATCCAACAGCATAAAAATGTATAGAGATAAAAAAAACAAGGTCTTTAAAAGATACATATATTTTATTACAATCCAGATATAGACTTTCATACACCCCTGTTCTAGATTTGATGTGTGTATTGTTATTTTAATTATTAATTAAACTCCTAATTGTCTTTGAAGAGTTAGTGAATGTTTAAATTCCAAGGTTGTTTAGTTTTTCTTTGATGATTGTTGTTGATAAAGGTTTAAAATGTATTTTTTTAAAAATCAAATAGATATGTAATGTTATTTTACATTTAATACTGATAATTATGATGTTACTATCTTTTAAATAAAACTAAAATTTAACCTTAAATAATAACTTGAATTTTTTTAAAAATTTGTTTTAACAGAAAAAAAGAGTGCGGTTTTGTTGGTACCTAACATAATATATATAAGTAAGTAAAGTTGGTGACCTTAGTTGAGAGTGATCCAAAGGCACCCTTTTCAATTGCTACTACACCGAGGTGTAGGGGAGGGCGCTACTCCATTCCCTGGATAGCTCCACTTTACACTTGATCCTTACCTTATAATGTTGAGTGTTAAGCAAGGCGGCATTAAGTACCATTTTTTTAAGTCTTTGGTATGACTCAACCTGGGATTGAACCCCGGTCTCCCAGATCATTGGCAAACACTCTACTCATTAGGCCAATAGTATGTCAATAATATAGAAATTTTATAGAAATTTACATAACATTAATCATTTACCCGAAGAGATAAGTTCGAAAGACTAAAACAAAACAAAAATGGCAACTGAACAGCTAAATTCATTAAATAGGCGAACTGCCGAATTTACTGTTAATTTAATGAATTAAGAGGACAACCATCGGATATAACGAACTTTCGAACACTCTCACAACTACTAATGAGGATTTACAGTATTTAAATTAAAGCGTGAGAGTTTTCTCCCTTTTACTGTGTTATGAATTTCTTATTGTTTTTTCTCATTTAACGAAGAGAAAAACGAGAGAATAAACAAATTGAAATCAATAGACAGAAAAATTCCATGAAGCATTAAAAATTATTCATATTCATTTATACGCCCCCTAACCAAGAAAAATGTTCCAGTGTTTACAAAGTACTTTTTTATGTTGCTTTTAACATCGGCAATTATTCAAAATTGCAATCAAATTAAAGTTTAAAAATTCTTCGAAAATTTTACAAAGATTTATTTAGAAGTAAAAACTAGATAACAATTAGTAAAATATGACCATAATGAATAAATTAACCTTTATACAAATGCTACAATGTAAAGCTGACAATAAAACTCAACAGACAACTATCATAGGTCAGGCTCAGTTGTTTGTAAAATTAAACCAAAGCTAACAATATTTTTTGCGAACGTTTTAATAAACTTATAATCCAGAATAGATTATTTTCATAAGGATAAGGGTTGAATTTATTGACCAGTGCCTGAGGCGCCCCTGAAGGTGAATGCTAACAGAATCTAAGCAATTTTTAAAACTATTCTGTGAGGCACCCGTCATTAAACCGACCCAGTGTCACATTTTGGCCTTGTCGAACAAAAAGCTTCTTCAGCTATAATAATTTCTGATACTAAATGCAACGGCTACATTTACTTATTGATTCTTTACACGTTTGGAATGGGGTGAACTTTTGGTTGTCACCGGTAAAGTTTGTGATACCCTCGTCTAGTCAGTTTTGAGAAATTGGAATCTTGAAAACTAAAATGAAAAAGATTTCTTTGTTTTATTTTTATTTTTTTAGATGCTTTTTAAAAAAATACTATCTCAAATTTTTATTCGTCAATATGGACGAAAATAGCAAAAGAAAAATAACTTTACCTGGACGAGGTTCTGGACCAGTACCTTCGAATCTTTCTTTAGATCGTCCATCAACTGCCACCCATTCTTGAGTTTTTCTGTTATTTTCAACTTCTTCGAAATTCTTGACTAAGTGGGGACGATAAGTAGCAGAAAAGACATTTGGCGTAACAGTCGTTATTTCTTTAGTTACAGGAAATCCTAAACTACGCCATTTAGGAATACCACCGTCAAGGATAGAGACATTATCATGGCCAAATACCCGAAAAGTCCACCACACTCTTGGGGCTGAGAAAATACCAAAGCTTTCATTAGTGTCATATATAACTACATGACTGTTGTTATCAATGCCTAATGTTCTTCCAACATAATTTTCAAATTGACTGGTTGATGGTAGCATATGCGGAAGTGGCGATTGCGTATCGGCACATCCATCAATATCAAAAAATAATGCACCTGGAAGATGTTCGTGTTGATATTCAGCTCTTGAATTTCGATTAGCATTTGGTAGATGGTACGAACCATCTAATATTCTAACATTGGATGATTTATCACCGATCTTGCTGGCCAACCATTTAGCTGATACGACTGCAGCTGCTTTAGTTTTAATCATTTTCTTCTGTTAAGCCCGATAAAACAACAGAGAACATTAAACTGTTACGTTAGATAAGGTCGTCGGTCGGGTAGATAAGTAAATACGAATCTATTCTTTTGTTTTAATACGTGAAAATGGAAACTAAAAATAAATATCCTTTTCACGTTTTCATATAAGCCGTTAATTTACGGAACACAAACCAAACTAAATTCAATACGAAAATTATCCTCTCTTGTTTTCCTTTTTCTTTTTAACCAAAACGATAACTTCAAACAATTTTTTTGCAAGTTAACCCTTTCTTATTTTTGAAATTAAAAAAAATGTAAATTAAAAATATATTACAGTATGTCATGGGTTGTTTTGGAACTGTCAGGTAGAATTAAAAGAAAAAACACTGCAAAGTAACCGAATAATAATAACATTCAAAATATTGATTTTCAGGAAATATGATTTCTAAGGATGTTTTCAGTACATTTTTTTTAAAATATGAAATATTAGAATATTTATTTAAAATTACAAGTCACCCACACTTAGAAATCATATTTTCTGCAAATCAATAATAAGTTGTATCTGTAGAGAAGAGGAAAATCTCATTTTTGTTTCGGCGCGCTATTTAATTCAACACTGAATTTCACCCAATCAGGATGACTTATCCCATTCAGCCCGGACCTTCATTTCCGGCTAGCAAAACGGGTGAGCGGCCAAACACACTCTCTTCGGCTGGAGGCGGCGACTAGAACGGACGTGTCTCTGGTCGCCCCTGCTTAGCGATGCCTTATAGCTAAACAAGCCACCCGGTGTGGACATATCACCGTGGCTTTAACCCTAGCAGCAGCAACATGGACATTCAACGAGGGAACCTTCTAATTTATGGATTCTTTGCGTCTAATATTTTAGACCAAGGAATCCCAGTTGAATATGAATTAGATACGTTCAACATGCCTTCCACTAGCACCACAGAAATTTACTATGTCGATTCGAGCGCCACTCCGCTCTCGACAAGTTCCCATTTCACCTCTGGTCCACTGTAATGGAGACAACGCACGCCTCTCCCCGAAACACCAGACACACGAATCTACACGGTGGCCTTGAATACTTCCCTCACACATCCAACGACACGCTGCCATTTCCAACATCCCGCTAAGCTATCGCGTCTCCAAAAAACCCACAAGCCTAAATACCACGAGTTTTGCAGCGCCAAGAACAAACCTCCTCAAAGCTGCAAATAAAAACTTTCGTTCTTGTGTGTTGTTATAAAGCAAAGTCTTGTAATTCATTTCTTGTGCCCATAAAATCTATAGTGTTAGGGAAAATAACTAATTCCCACAAAACACGCTATAAAATGGTGACCCCGACGTGATTAGCACATTCTGAATTGCAAGACAAATAAAAACTATTCATAACAACACCTTTCGACTTACTTCATCTTCAACCACATTATTTCCAACAAGCATTGGCTAGGACCTTACCGCACCCGGAGAGGAAACGACACAACGTAAACGCACATACGTTACACCCCTTTTCCTCGCTTACCAACAACAAAACTTCAAACATCACTAAAATTAACCTTCTGATAACAAACACAGCCTTACGAACATTAATCAACCCCACGAAAGAAACAAAAACAGCGAAACATCCAGAAAAATTTTCAAATGTCCCGCCGAATTATCTTCAAGGACTATCCAAACAAGGTGGAATTTTTTTTCAGCAAAACTATCAACACATTTTTTTTACTTCCTAACTCGCAAAATAGGTAACTTTAACTTTCACTCACCCTACTCCTATTTTGTTTTCTACAGCAACGTGGGTTACCTCTCCCACCACCTCACTAAAACCTATAGCGACTGCTATCAATTCCAGAGGACCCCAAAAAAAAAAAAAAAAAAAAAAAAAAAAAAAACTCACACTACTCCTCTGAAGTACACTGCTACTCCTGTATGCCAATTTCTCGGCTCATGAACTTTTTTTTGTCAGTGACATTTTGTTTTTTTAAAAAAAAACGTACCACGAGGTACACTAAAAAAAGAACTAAACAGGACACTTTCCCTTTTTTTTATTAATTTGCTTTTGTTCGTTTTTCTTTATATATGTATGTATTATATTTCATTGTTTGTATTTTGCTCTTTCGTGCTGTGAGATTCGTGGCCTTTCTTTCATTTCCCTTCTCTTACAATTTTGTGTATCGAATATCAGGTATTCCATACCTGAAATTCTGGGGCCAACCTATGTAGAGAAGAGGAAAATCTCATTTTTGTTTCGGCGCGCTATTTAATTCAACACTGAATTTCACCCAATCAGGATGACTTATCCCATTCAGCCCGGACCTTCATTTCCGGCTAGCAAAACGGGTGAGCGGCCAAACACACTCTCTTCGGCTGGAGGCGGCGACTAGAACGGACGTGTCTCTGGTCGCCCCTGCTTAGCGATGCCTTATAGCTAAACAAGCCACCCGGTGTGGACATATCACCGTGGCTTTAACCCTAGCAGCAGCAACATGGACATTCAACGAGGGAACCTTCTAATTTATGGATTCTTTGCGTCTAATATTTTAGACCAAGGAATCCCAGTTGAATATGAATTAGATACGTTCAACATGCCTTCCACTAGCACCACAGAAATTTACTATGTCGATTCGAGCGCCACTCCGCTCTCGACAAGTTCCCATTTCACCTCTGGTCCACTGTAATGGAGACAACGCACGCCTCTCCCCGAAACACCAGACACACGAATCTACACGGTGGCCTTGAATACTTCCCTCACACATCCAACGACACGCTGCCATTTCCAACATCCCGCTAAGCTATCGCGTCTCCAAAAAACCCACAAGCCTAAATACCACGAGTTTTGCAGCGCCAAGAACAAACCTCCTCAAAGCTGCAAATAAAAACTTTCGTTCTTGTGTGTTGTTATAAAGCAAAGTCTTGTAATTCATTTCTTGTGCCCATAAAATCTATAGTGTTAGGGAAAATAACTAATTCCCACAAAACACGCTATAAAATGGTGACCCCGACGTGATTAGCACATTCTGAATTGCAAGACAAATAAAAACTATTCATAACAACACCTTTCGACTTACTTCATCTTCAACCACATTATTTCCAACAAGCATTGGCTAGGACCTTACCGCACCCGGAGAGGAAACGACACAACGTAAACGCACATACGTTACACCCCTTTTCCTCGCTTACCAACAACAAAACTTCAAACATCACTAAAATTAACCTTCTGATAACAAACACAGCCTTACGAACATTAATCAACCCCACGAAAGAAACAAAAACAGCGAAACATCCAGAAAAATTTTCAAATGTCCCGCCGAATTATCTTCAAGGACTATCCAAACAAGGTGGAATTTTTTTTCAGCAAAACTATCAACACATTTTTTTTACTTCCTAACTCGCAAAATAGGTAACTTTAACTTTCACTCACCCTACTCCTATTTTGTTTTCTACAGCAACGTGGGTTACCTCTCCCACCACCTCACTAAAACCTATAGCGACTGCTATCAATTCCAGAGGACCCCAAAAAAAAAAAAAAAAAAAAAAAAAAAAAAAACTCACACTACTCCTCTGAAGTACACTGCTACTCCTGTATGCCAATTTCTCGGCTCATGAACTTTTTTTTGTCAGTGACATTTTGTTTTTTTAAAAAAAAACGTACCACGAGGTACACTAAAAAAAGAACTAAACAGGACACTTTCCCTTTTTTTTATTAATTTGCTTTTGTTCGTTTTTCTTTATATATGTATGTATTATATTTCATTGTTTGTATTTTGCTCTTTCGTGCTGTGAGATTCGTGGCCTTTCTTTCATTTCCCTTCTCTTACAATTTTGTGTATCGAATATCAGGTATTCCATACCTGAAATTCTGGGGCCAACCTATGTAGAGAAGAGGAAAATCTCATTTTTGTTTCGGCGCGCTATTTAATTCAACACTGAATTTCACCCAATCAGGATGACTTATCCCATTCAGCCCGGACCTTCATTTCCGGCTAGCAAAACGGGTGAGCGGCCAAACACACTCTCTTCGGCTGGAGGCGGCGACTAGAACGGACGTGTCTCTGGTCGCCCCTGCTTAGCGATGCCTTATAGCTAAACAAGCCACCCGGTGTGGACATATCACCGTGGCTTTAACCCTAGCAGCAGCAACATGGACATTCAACGAGGGAACCTTCTAATTTATGGATTCTTTGCGTCTAATATTTTAGACCAAGGAATCCCAGTTGAATATGAATTAGATACGTTCAACATGCCTTCCACTAGCACCACAGAAATTTACTATGTCGATTCGAGCGCCACTCCGCTCTCGACAAGTTCCCATTTCACCTCTGGTCCACTGTAATGGAGACAACGCACGCCTCTCCCCGAAACACCAGACACACGAATCTACACGGTGGCCTTGAATACTTCCCTCACACATCCAACGACACGCTGCCATTTCCAACATCCCGCTAAGCTATCGCGTCTCCAAAAAACCCACAAGCCTAAATACCACGAGTTTTGCAGCGCCAAGAACAAACCTCCTCAAAGCTGCAAATAAAAACTTTCGTTCTTGTGTGTTGTTATAAAGCAAAGTCTTGTAATTCATTTCTTGTGCCCATAAAATCTATAGTGTTAGGGAAAATAACTAATTCCCACAAAACACGCTATAAAATGGTGACCCCGACGTGATTAGCACATTCTGAATTGCAAGACAAATAAAAACTATTCATAACAACACCTTTCGACTTACTTCATCTTCAACCACATTATTTCCAACAAGCATTGGCTAGGACCTTACCGCACCCGGAGAGGAAACGACACAACGTAAACGCACATACGTTACACCCCTTTTCCTCGCTTACCAACAACAAAACTTCAAACATCACTAAAATTAACCTTCTGATAACAAACACAGCCTTACGAACATTAATCAACCCCACGAAAGAAACAAAAACAGCGAAACATCCAGAAAAATTTTCAAATGTCCCGCCGAATTATCTTCAAGGACTATCCAAACAAGGTGGAATTTTTTTTCAGCAAAACTATCAACACATTTTTTTTACTTCCTAACTCGCAAAATAGGTAACTTTAACTTTCACTCACCCTACTCCTATTTTGTTTTCTACAGCAACGTGGGTTACCTCTCCCACCACCTCACTAAAACCTATAGCGACTGCTATCAATTCCAGAGGACCCCAAAAAAAAAAAAAAAAAAAAAAAAAAAAAAACTCACACTACTCCTCTGAAGTACACTGCTACTCCTGTATGCCAATTTCTCGGCTCATGAACTTTTTTTTGTCAGTGACATTTTGTTTTTTTAAAAAAAAACGTACCACGAGGTACACTAAAAAAAGAACTAAACAGGACACTTTCCCTTTTTTTTATTAATTTGCTTTTGTTCGTTTTTCTTTATATATGTATGTATTATATTTCATTGTTTGTATTTTGCTCTTTCGTGCTGTGAGATTCGTGGCCTTTCTTTCATTTCCCTTCTCTTACAATTTTGTGTATCGAATATCAGGTATTCCATACCTGAAATTCTGGGGCCAACCTATGTAGAGAAGAGGAAAATCTCATTTTTGTTTCGGCGCGCTATTTAATTCAACACTGAATTTCACCCAATCAGGATGACTTATCCCATTCAGCCCGGACCTTCATTTCCGGCTAGCAAAACGGGTGAGCGGCCAAACACACTCTCTTCGGCTGGAGGCGGCGACTAGAACGGACGTGTCTCTGGTCGCCCCTGCTTAGCGATGCCTTATAGCTAAACAAGCCACCCGGTGTGGACATATCACCGTGGCTTTAACCCTAGCAGCAGCAACATGGACATTCAACGAGGGAACCTTCTAATTTATGGATTCTTTGCGTCTAATATTTTAGACCAAGGAATCCCAGTTGAATATGAATTAGATACGTTCAACATGCCTTCCACTAGCACCACAGAAATTTACTATGTCGATTCGAGCGCCACTCCGCTCTCGACAAGTTCCCATTTCACCTCTGGTCCACTGTAATGGAGACAACGCACGCCTCTCCCCGAAACACCAGACACACGAATCTACACGGTGGCCTTGAATACTTCCCTCACACATCCAACGACACGCTGCCATTTCCAACATCCCGCTAAGCTATCGCGTCTCCAAAAAACCCACAAGCCTAAATACCACGAGTTTTGCAGCGCCAAGAACAAACCTCCTCAAAGCTGCAAATAAAAACTTTCGTTCTTGTGTGTTGTTATAAAGCAAAGTCTTGTAATTCATTTCTTGTGCCCATAAAATCTATAGTGTTAGGGAAAATAACTAATTCCCACAAAACACGCTATAAAATGGTGACCCCGACGTGATTAGCACATTCTGAATTGCAAGACAAATAAAAACTATTCATAACAACACCTTTCGACTTACTTCATCTTCAACCACATTATTTCCAACAAGCATTGGCTAGGACCTTACCGCACCCGGAGAGGAAACGACACAACGTAAACGCACATACGTTACACCCCTTTTCCTCGCTTACCAACAACAAAACTTCAAACATCACTAAAATTAACCTTCTGATAACAAACACAGCCTTACGAACATTAATCAACCCCACGAAAGAAACAAAAACAGCGAAACATCCAGAAAAATTTTCAAATGTCCCGCCGAATTATCTTCAAGGACTATCCAAACAAGGTGGAATTTTTTTTCAGCAAAACTATCAACACATTTTTTTTACTTCCTAACTCGCAAAATAGGTAACTTTAACTTTCACTCACCCTACTCCTATTTTGTTTTCTACAGCAACGTGGGTTACCTCTCCCACCACCTCACTAAAACCTATAGCGACTGCTATCAATTCCAGAGGACCCCAAAAAAAAAAAAAAAAAAAAAAAAAAAAAAACTCACACTACTCCTCTGAAGTACACTGCTACTCCTGTATGCCAATTTCTCGGCTCATGAACTTTTTTTTGTCAGTGACATTTTGTTTTTTTAAAAAAAAACGTACCACGAGGTACACTAAAAAAAGAACTAAACAGGACACTTTCCCTTTTTTTTATTAATTTGCTTTTGTTCGTTTTTCTTTATATATGTATGTATTATATTTCATTGTTTGTATTTTGCTCTTTCGTGCTGTGAGATTCGTGGCCTTTCTTTCATTTCCCTTCTCTTACAATTTTGTGTATCGAATATCAGGTATTCCATACCTGAAATTCTGGGGCCAACCTATGTAGAGAAGAGGAAAATCTCATTTTTGTTTCGGCGCGCTATTTAATTCAACACTGAATTTCACCCAATCAGGATGACTTATCCCATTCAGCCCGGACCTTCATTTCCGGCTAGCAAAACGGGTGAGCGGCCAAACACACTCTCTTCGGCTGGAGGCGGCGACTAGAACGGACGTGTCTCTGGTCGCCCCTGCTTAGCGATGCCTTATAGCTAAACAAGCCACCCGGTGTGGACATATCACCGTGGCTTTAACCCTAGCAGCAGCAACATGGACATTCAACGAGGGAACCTTCTAATTTATGGATTCTTTGCGTCTAATATTTTAGACCAAGGAATCCCAGTTGAATATGAATTAGATACGTTCAACATGCCTTCCACTAGCACCACAGAAATTTACTATGTCGATTCGAGCGCCACTCCGCTCTCGACAAGTTCCCATTTCACCTCTGGTCCACTGTAATGGAGACAACGCACGCCTCTCCCCGAAACACCAGACACACGAATCTACACGGTGGCCTTGAATACTTCCCTCACACATCCAACGACACGCTGCCATTTCCAACATCCCGCTAAGCTATCGCGTCTCCAAAAAACCCACAAGCCTAAATACCACGAGTTTTGCAGCGCCAAGAACAAACCTCCTCAAAGCTGCAAATAAAAACTTTCGTTCTTGTGTGTTGTTATAAAGCAAAGTCTTGTAATTCATTTCTTGTGCCCATAAAATCTATAGTGTTAGGGAAAATAACTAATTCCCACAAAACACGCTATATATCAATACCATTACATACTAGACAATGAAACTTATACAAGTTATGGGCAATAAAGAAGGGGTTAGAAGGATAGAGATTATTTTTACCACATTACAAATATCGAGGCCATGTAATAACTTCTACATGTATTAATTCTAAACAAGAAGGAAATATTTCTTACCGTCTTTAGTTTGAGTATTGTTTAACAACATATTCTTTGTGGGTTATTTAATGCCAGAGGGGTTAGATTGGTTGAGTCTTTTGTGTATGGTTTAGGGTTTAAGGTACCGTCATCAGTCAAAGTTTAAATTTTCAAGTTTGCTCACATTTGCGTTTGTTTGTTGGCTATTAATGTATATATGAAGTAAAAATATCACTCGGAATTATACACGAACAACCTCCGGACCTGGCACCCCCAACTTGTGACAAACTAAGTTAATGATACAAATATAATGACTGTGTAGTGGTTTGGCGCGTAATTTAATTCGACACTTAATTTCACCCAATCAGGATGACCTATCCTATTCATCCCGGATCTTCTTTTCCGGGCAGCAAATCGGGTAAGCAGCCAAACCCACTCTTTTTGGCTGGAGAACGCCGTCCAGTGCAAACGTCACGCTGGCCATTCTTTAATAGCAATAGCAACTCTCTTTAGCTGGACAACGCCGCCCAGTGCAGACGTCTCACTGCGGCTCTAGAATAGCAGCAGCAGCAGCATGAACACACGAGGGAACCCATCTAATTTATGAATTCCTTGCAAGGAATCCCAGTTGAATATAAATTAGATACATTCAACAAGCCTCGCACAGGCACAACTTTATGTCACCCCAAGATTGGCTATGTCAACGCGATGCTTTTATTCCGCTCTCGACACACTAGCTATCAATTTACCCTGGGCCACTTTAATGGAGACAATGCATACTCTCCCCAAATACCAGACACGAAGCTCACGGTGACATCCAAAGTTCAATTCCCCCAACTGCAACATGTCTTTCATTAAACTACAGCGAACACAATCCCTCACACGTCTGACGACACACGCTGCCATCTCAACCTTCTCAACTTCTCATAACTCAGTTTCGTCTAAATACTCACAATCTTACTCACCACGAGTCTTGCAGCACCAAAAGCAAACCCAATATTACATGCTGCAAAATAAAACTTATTTCTAAAAAACATCTTTCAACTATCGCCATCTTACTTCTTCATCCTTCATTTAATACCTAACTACACTTAGCGAGGGCCTTACACACTTAGCGAGGAAACAACACAACGCAAACACACACGCACGTTACACCATCTTCCTCGCTAACAATAACAAAACTTCCCTCGTTAAACATAAACAACAAAATTATCGCTAAAACTGTAATTAGTTAAGAAAAGGAAAAACAAAGTTTCTAAAAAAAAGAAACTTGGTAAATAATACAAATATAATGATTGTTATTAGTTAATAAAAGAGAAACAAAACAATTTTTCTAAAAAAATTAAAAAAAAAAACAAGTGAAATTAAATGGCTTAAAATTAATTTTTTTAGTTCTTAGTTAATAAAGAAGATTAAGGTTTGCTGTGAGCGTCTGCAATTTTAAGTGGAAAAATAATAACGATTTAATCCCTTTACAAAAAAAATTTAATAGTTTTATTAGAGTAACCTGCAAGCAATACACATAGAAAGTTCTTTGGGTCCCCTATCCATTTATGGTGTGGTGAAAGTTCACCGGCCTTCGTTGGTAAGAAAAGTGTGTGTGTACACGTATTTGGCTGGTCAGTTCAGGAAGCAAAGTAAAGGTGAGCAGTTCATTGTGTGTTGTTAACTCCTGGGCAGCTGCTGGTTAAAGAGAGAAAATTCTCTTTTTTTCTCATAGATGGTCTGGCTTTTTGTATCCTTCTGCCAATGGATTTGATTGGTTCAGTTCAACCAATTTACTTTTGTGAGCGAATTCGTCCGCCAGTGAAAAATACATCTAATCACTATCACAAGTTGGCATCTATGAGAAAAAAAAACATTAAACTGAAATAATAATGAATATGTTTAAAAAATAATAGACTTGTATATTATATTGTAATTTCATAAAGGTGTAGCAGCCACAGATCTATTTCCTTTCGCGAATCAATGTACCCACCAAGCGATTCGGCTATACACCGACTAATCGTTAGACAGAGCGCATTGATTTCTTCTCCCTCTCTAGAACTATTTTTTCTAGTCATTTTGGTAGTCAGCCAACAACCTCAGATAGCACCTAGCTCGCTGCCATGACAGACCTCTCTCGCCTTCATAGAAGAACACGCGGCTACTAGCTTCACACACGGAAGAACCAGCCTTGCGGTCAGTCCCACGAACAACTCGCTACAGTGACATACACACCCACACACTTCCTACAAACTCAAAGACCAACATACTAACCAGCGACACCAAAAGGGACACTTTCTCACTCTTACTCTTTTACTTCTGCTAAAATAATAAACCTTTCGTTGTTGTGTTTCTAAAGAGGCTTCGTTATTCATTTGAGTTGTCAAATAATTTATAGTCCTATGAAAACCAATTTAAACACTAAAAAGGTAATGTAATTTTCATAAAACTAGTAAGTAAAGAAAAGAGAAAATGTAACTATTTTTTACAAAACTAACACATCCATAATGTGTGACTGGTTCAATACAGGCCTTCATCGCTCTTCAGTAAATAGTCAAGCAGTTCAAATCTTTAACTGAATTGTTGAAAACTCATGTCATGCATGATGGGAGAGTGTTATGCATAAGTGAAACATTTAATCCTTTGTGGACTTTTCTGACTGAATTTCTGAGGAATTATCATTATCATTCACTAATGTACTACAACTAGTGATCTCATCTTGGCAGTGAAATTCAGAGTCATGAAACTGTATGTACCAAAAAATATATGAACAATGAGTGAAACATTCATTTTATTCAAAATTGTCTCCTTAACATTCAACACTTATTCTAGAGGGTTTTCCATTGATTGAAGTGTGTCTGAAACTTTTCTTTTGATATGGTGTAAAGCTGCACTGTTGTATTTTTTAATGTCGTTTTAAATGAAAAGATGAAAGTTCTCACCTTAATGAAGAAAGAACAAAAAATCATAGGCTGAGGTTGCCAAGATCTACTGTACAAACTTTTATTACACATACAAACATATATGCAGAAGGTATATTCAAAAAGTGTCAAGACTGATGCTATATTTACCAAAAAATAAATAAGGAATGAATGAAACATTGATTTGATTCAAAATAGTTCTCTTAGCATTCAACCCTCTAATTCCAGAGAATTTCCATTGGTCAAAGTATCTCTGAAACTCCTCTTATGAACTGAACCTTTTGGTTTGATTTCTTTGTTTAATGGTATATCAACTTTCATAGGTTATTTAATACCAAAGCTATCTTTGTAGAAGAACGATGATACTATTTAACCTATAGGTAGGGGATAAGGGAGTTCATACATTTCCTAATGGTACTGAACCTTTTATCCAATCTGTACTCCTATTTCTAACTCAAGATTCTCAACACTAAGTGCTATGGTGGTCACCATCCACCTGTCTTCACCCATTTCACGAATCTTTGGCGTTTCACTGTTGTTGTGCCATTAAGCATGGATCTGTTTGGGTTGACAGCATTTGTGTCCCTCACAACCACTCTCTCTCTCTCACTCTCTCTCTCTTTCTCTCTCTCTCATTCTGTGCCCATGTTGTGTTTCTGATCACAGAAAATGAGAAGGTTGTTGCGGAGCCGATAAGCACGTCGACCCCGCAAATGAGTTATACGGTTAAACGTGTGAATGAGAACAGCCAAAACACAATGAAGGGACAAAGGCGAGGTAACAATTATAACAAGTGACAATTTATTTGTCGTATTTACAAGCGTGTATGTAAATGTCCGTGGCGGTTGTATGTAGTCTTCAGCTAGGATGGGTTACGTCGTTAGCTGGTATAGTCGCGTTGTAGATGTTCGCAGCTGGACGTTCGAAGAGGGTAGCTGGCGTAGGTCGAGTCGTGGAGATACAGCTGGATGTTTGATGCTGGTAAGCTGAGATTCGGTCGGGTCGTTGGATACCGTTGGACAGTCGTCGCGGGCAGCAGAGGTCGGTCGAGTCGTGGCGGAGAGCCGAAGCTGGTCGCTGGTAAATCGATGTCCCGGTTTTGACATTTCCTTGGTATGGTCGAGTCGTGGTTGTTAGCTCGTAACAGCGAGTCGTTACGTGAACTAGTTGTTGCAATGCTAGTGTAGTCCGTAACAGCGTGTCGTTACGTGGACTAGATGCTGCATTGCTAGGGTAGTCCGTAACAGCGAGTCGTTACGTGGACTAGGTATTGCGTTGCTGGGGCAGTCAGTAACAGCGAGTCGTTACGTGGACTGCATTGCAGGAGCGTCGTGGTCGGTAGATCGATATCCCGGTTTTGACGGTACGTTGGCTTAACCGGGGGTGGTTTCTGGCTCGTACAGCGGGTCGTACGTGAGCCAGTTGTTGCAGTGGTAGGACGGTCCGTAACAGCGAGTCGTTACATGGACTGCGTGATACCTTGCAAGAGCGTCGAGGTCGAGTTCGGTTATGGCAGCTTGGTCGTGTAGTGTCGGGCGAGCTAGTGACTAAGACTGAGTCGTGTCTTAGTGTTACGGACCAAGTGAAAGGTCTGAGGCCGTGGTTAAGGTTTGCCAGGCCTTAGTACAGACGAGATCGAGTGAACGAGTCGAGGAAAGGCTAGGGCTTTGTCGTGCCCCCTAGCCGTGCGGACGTATCGGACGGGAGCGAAAGCTTTGCCGTGTCAAACCGTGCGGACGATGGCTATGGCTGGGTCGCGCCAAAGCCATGCGGACGATGACTATGGCTGGTTCTCGCCAAAGCCGTGCGAACAATGACTATGGCTGGGTCGCGCCAAAGCTGTGCGGACGATGACTATGGCTGGGTCGCGCCAAAGCCGTGCGGACGATGGCTATGGCTGGGTCGCGCCAAAGCCGTGAGGACGATGACTATGGCTGGGTCGCGCCAAAGCCGTGCGGACGATGACTATGGCTGGGTCGCGCCAAAGCCGTGCGGACGAGCGGACAGGCCAGGAGGCCGAGGCTAAGATGGGCGTTATCTTAGCGCTGCGCAGATATCGAAGCGGTAGCTAAAGGCTGGACCGTGCCATTAGCGCTGCGCAGCTTATCGGACTATCGGAACCGAGCGATGGTTAAGAGCGGCTGGTCTTAGAATCCGTCTTCGTGTTTGCCTCCAGGCCATCTATTTCGACTGGTCATTACTGACCGCCAGAGATGCCTAGTCGAAACTAGGTGCCTAATTGAAGGCCCCAAGTCTGCCATTGTTCCTTTTGCAGAGCCACGCTCCGGACCGAAGTCCAGAACAGGCTCCGGGGTTCCCCAAGACCGGCCAGTGCCGAGGCACACCCGGCAGAACCGCCCAGAGGTTAGACGGCCTACCGAATGCAACCCAAGAACTGGAGAGGAAAGGCCACACACAAACGCCCGAGAGCGTCCGCGTAGACCTCTGTATTTTCGTCGCCTGAAGCCTTTTTATATGGAAAAAAGGGAACTCCACTTCTGTCGCGCCACGTGGATAGAAAGTTCTTCTACAAAAAATGGACGCAGAAAATAAGTATTTCTTTAGCCCAGTATAGGCTAGCGAAAAGTATTACTTCCATTTTTATAGAATTATTTCTGGCAGAAGTGTTTTGCAAATGTTGATAAATATTAATTTATCCCTTTCTTAGCTGTAACTGCCGGTTAAAATCGAAAAAGGGCTTCATCATTTCCGGCCGCGCTCGGATGTTATTTCTCTAGGGCGAAATGTAATCCGATCTGTTGACGTTCGTAGGCCGGTCGCGGCAAGGTCACTGGATATTATCCAGTGGATAAGGTCCCTGAAGTGCTGGACAGAAAGACAGCAATTGGTCACATCAAGAATAATTCTTCAACCAATATAAACGAAGTCCACATGGGTTATAAATGTATCAACTTTGATATTTATATCATTTGTTACATACAGTAGTTTCAACCCTTTCCATTCTTGTCTTAATCACGTGACACTGAGGTATTCAAAAGTTGGCACAAAGTTTCAGTTTCAGGTCTTTTCAAGTGACATGGACTCCAGCAGCAGCTGGAAAGTGGACTCTCAATCAGCAAACACAGTCTTTTTATATGCCACTTAGTTCCCTGTTAGAGATGAGTATGTGTTGGCATTAAACTTAATGATTCTAGTCAAAGACAAAATAATTCTTTCCAAATTTGGGATCAGAGATTTGTTCCAGGCTTTTGTAAAATCTCCAATTTATTCTATATTTTACCTAAACCCAATTCTCTTTAGAGGTGGTCACTTTTTATCACGTGATATTCTAGTCACAAACACTGACTACATTTATAAAAATTCCATTAGGCTTAAAAATATCATTACTCTGGCTCTTTCAATAAATATCATATTTCCTACATTTCACCTGGCTTGTCAAGTTGTCTTATCCAACCTTTTGACCTCTCTACTAAAATGATATTGTCACAATTCTAACTTTTGCCAAAAAAATCCCAGAACAATTGATTATAAAATCTTGACACTTTTCGTATGTCCAAGTACTTAGGTACCCTAATTTTGTAAATACATTAGTCTTTCAAAAGAAAGTGTATTTCAATCCTTTTCACCTTATTATTTTCCTCTAAATTAAATTAGATTAAATTAAATTCTTTTAATTAACTCCTCAGGTCCCCTGCATCACAATTCCAAAAGGATAGATTATTCTCATTTAACTATCCATATTTAGAGAATATCACATATCAGTTAATTCTTCATAGTTAATTTAGTGCTGAAATATTGTTTGTCTCTTTCACTGAAGATGCACTATTTGACCCAGTTACAGGCTCATTGCAAGGGTATTTCAAATGGGAGGGTATTCATTAACTCAGAGTGAGGGGGAATTAAAATGTTTTGTGTAAGAATCAATGAACAAAAATTAGTTCACATCATATTCACTGAGGGGAAAGCAAGTAAATTTCAACAGTCGGAGGGACAGACCATACTCGGCCATGAACCCTACCCAGGGGTTGAACTCACAATTACCAAATGATCTAGTACACTTAAACCAATGCTTATTATATCCACTAAGCATCATTACTTTCAAGTCTTGTAAGATTGTAAACTTTTAAAACTTTTAGAAGATTTTGTTTTTGTCTAACACTTGTACGACGCATAGCTGCTGATATTAAAATTTCAAATTGAAAGAATTATCTCCTGAAGTTCAACTTTCAAACAAAGAAAGTGGATCATTATCAAGTTGAACGCAAACAATGACCACACATTATGAAGCTATAAATTGGACTGAGATATTTTTTCTTGAAAATTATTTTGATAAGATTTCTTAACAAACAAGGAAAGGTAGATAATTTTCATTGTTGTAAATATATTTTTTGGGTGACTTGCATAGAATTAGCACATATGCTAATAATAATATTCATGACAGTTTATGAGAGGTAATTTTAAACTCAATGAAAATTAATAAGAAAATTATCAATGAAAGGATAAGAGAGGTATATGAAAGCTAAACAGGTTTTATTATTAAAAATACTGCAATTAAAAATGACATTGGATTTGAAGACACAAATTATAAAAAGCAATACTTATCCATTTTACATATAGATAAAGTATATTAAGATGATAAAGTATGTAGCAGAAAGAACTTCGTATTTTTGTTTGGTGTATCAATTAATTTGACTGTTAGGATCGACACATATTTTCACCCAATCAGGATGACTTATCCTATTCAGCCCGGACCATTTTTCCGGACAGCACCAAAATTGGGGAAAAGCCGCCAAACATTTTCTTCCTCAGAAGCTTTCAAACTGGACAGACATACTTACTATCCGCTCTCTTCGTTAACAGCTGCATCACGATACCATGAGGAAAGCCATCTAATTTATGGACCTCTTGAGTCTATTCTCATAGACCAAGCATTCCCAGTTGAATATGAATTAGATGAATTCAATACACCACACACAGGAACCACTTTATGTCGCCTCTAACTTTGGCTATGTCAACTGCGATGCAGAATTTAACTCAGACACCCAGCTACTTCATCCCTGGGCAACATTTTCTGGAGACATTCATGCTTCTCCCCCCGAACAACCACAACCACACATCCATGGGCGACTACATCATTCCTGTCCTTAACCAGCAAACACGACTTTTGCTACACCTATAGGTTTCAGTCGTAATAATATTAATTTGTAGTAGTCGGCAACTACGGTTTCCCGTGTGATATTGTTAAGGAATCAATAGGACAATTCTAAGCAAGATAACATAAGGCGAATAGAAGCTGAAAAGGAAGCATGAAGTAACAACATAGACCACGTGGTAACATAAAAATATATGATTCCTTTACTACAGTTATATATACTTTCAAAGTGTCAAAACATATAATAATTGGACAGCCCACGAATATAAATGTCTTTTCTTGACTTTTGTTTTTCTTCAAATTGAGAGAGAGAGAGAGAGAGAGAGAGAGAGAGAGAGAGAGAGAGAGAGAGAGGGAGAGTGGTATACAAAATTTGGGTATAAAGGAGAAATAGCCGAAAATTACTTATCTTATTTTTCGACGGGGTTCCACTGGAGAATCTTTCTTCTTTCACGGGCTAATAGACTTTATTCATTTTTTTTTTTTTTTTACACTGGCTTGAAGAACCTGGGGTCCCTCGTGTCTCAGATATTCTTTTGTCTTCAACCCGGAGTACTGGCTATGGTTCGTCTGCCCGCTACGAACCCTGCTCAAAAACTAACTTTCTTACTATCTATTTCCGCTGACGGGGGGAGCCCCACTTCCGTTTTGGGGTCCCAGCCAATCATTTGGCTTCTCTCTCCCTCCCTTTCCGGTGTCCGGCGACCTGAGGTTACTAAGTACCAACACCTGTTGATATCCCCTCTGTGACCCACATTCTCTCTTAACGGTCACTTTTTTGACGGGTTTCCACTGTTCATTCCAACGGGAGGATAGTATTAATCTTACCTCTATCGTCTCCGCAGGATATCACGTGACATCTCCCTCCTTAAGAGAAGAAAGGGACAAAAGGAATAGCATAAAAAAAAGGTAATTCATTTCACTGTTCTCTCTCCTTTTCTTTTCCTTCTCTTTTTTTTTTCACTTTACTCTTCCTTTTATCCCCCTTTCTTCTTCACGCTTTGGTGAATTCTCTTCCTTTTCCTTTTTTTTTTCGTCCTTCCTAATTTTCACCATTGAGGAAGACAATTCCTCGTCTCTTTCTTTCTCTCTTTCTCTCCTTTTCTTTTTCTTTAATCTTGTCTTCCTTTCTTTCTTTTTCTCTCTCGGCTTTTGGCCGTATCATGTTTCAACCTTGAGGAGGTAAATCCCTTTTTCTTTCTTTCTTTCTTCGTCACTTTTGACGACTTTATAATTTTGATTATCAAGCTTTGGGGAGAAAATTTCCTTTTCTTTTCTCTCTCTCCCCTCTTCGTCACTTGTTGACGAACCTCCTTCTCGTCCATCTCATATTTCAACATTGGGGACGAGAATTCCTCATTTTCTTTAGTTTCTCTCTCTCTCTCTTTCTCTCAACAACTATGAAAGAATATTCCGCTTCTACATTTTCGTAGGGCGTTAGAGAAATAAACCTGGGTATTTTTTTTATTAATTTCTCTAAGTCCTCTCTCTCTCTGAAACAGACAACTGGCTTAATTTTTCCTCGAATTTATTCGGCATTTCCGAGTTCTTAATTTTTCAAGGTGGGCCTTCTTGACGGACATATCTCTTTAATTTGTTTGCATGACACACTTGTGTCTGCTTCTTTCCCTCGTGGGTATCAATCCTATATGTCCTCTTGTCTATTCTCCGTGATATTACGTATGGACCTATATATCGTCCACCACAGTGTGGTCCTTTATTTGAAGATAGTAGCAGGACTTCGTCGCCTTTCTTAAATTCTTTCTTAGCTATGTGTGGGGGTCCTCTTATTTTTCTCTTATCCTCTCGATAAGTATTAGGGAATTTATCCCCATTATTCGTTGGACCTTCATCCTTTCTCTGACGACTGGTCCTTTTATCGTTCTGTTCATTGAGGTGTGGAAGCTTCACTTCTTTTCTTTCCACTTTCTCACTCTGCGAGCGACTATGTCGTTTATATCTCGCACGTGGCTCTGCTGCCATCTTGGATTCCTGTTTGGCGTTCATTCTCGCCATCTTTCCTTCTTCATTTTTGGCGCTCATTTTCGCCAACTTGCTTTCTCCATTTTTGGCGTTCATCTTCGCCATCTTCTTTCCATGTTTGGCGTTCATTCTCGCCATCTTACACGGGTGACACTTTTCTGTTTTTACTTCATTTCCCAGTATGAGGGAGATTCCTTCCATAGGTAGCTTGTCTACCACACCAACTTGAATTGGTCCATTTTTCCACTGGGACTTTAGGGTTATTTTACATAGCGGTATTTTTACCCTCTTTCCGCCAATACCCTCTATCATCACAGTCTCACGTGTTGCTTCTATTACCCCTTTAGGTAATTTATTTCGTAGAAGTAACGACTGAGATGCTCCGGTATCTCGTAAAATTGAGACTTCCACTGGTCCTCCATGTGGGCCTCTTATCATCCCTTTTTTCGTCCAGGGTCGATAAGACTTGTCTACTCTAATGGTCGTGACAGCTCCCTGTGGTTTTCTCGGCTGGGTTCGGTTTCTTTCAGGACCTTTACCTAGCTGACACCTTATGGCTATGTGTCCAGCCTTTTCACATTTGTAGCAGACCACTGTTCTGCTGCTACTTTGGGAGGTCCTCCTATTTTCTTCCTTAGGTCTTCTTTCTGGGCTTAACTCTGCTTTAAACTTCACTCTATTTCCCGTGAACGTTTTTTCCTTCGTTTTTCGGTGTGTGAGGATGTACTCGTCTGCTAGTGCGGCCATTTCATAAGTCACGTCAGTTTTCCTTTCACTTAGGTGAAGCCTGACTTCTTCTGGCACACAGTTTAAAAATTCTTCAGCTAATATTAGCTGCTGGAGTTTCTCAGCGTCTCCGTCTATCCTCTTAGAGTCACACCACTTATCCAGCGTATTCTCTTTTTCTCGCAGAAATTCCACATAAGACTGGTTTTCTGTTTTTCTCTGTGTTCTGAATTTCTGTCTATAAGCTTCTGGAACCAACTCGAAGCTTTTAAGAACCGCTGCTTTCACCAAATCATAGTCGGCGCAATTTTCCGTGGGCAGAGTTGCATATGCTCTCTGTGCTTTTCCTGTCAGCACAGTTTGGAGTAGCATTGACCAGCATTCTTTCGGCCATCCGAGATTTAGTGCAGTTCGCTCAAAATGTGCGAAGTATCCGTCCACGTTGGCTTCTTCAAATTTTGGGACTAGCCTCGCTTGCTTCGTTACTTCAAAACTGTAATGGCTTCCTTCGCGTCTTCTTATTGCCAAGTCGACTTCTCGCAATCTTGTTTCTTGCTGAATTTTAGCTTTCTCCAGTTCCATCTTTTTTCTCTCTAGCTCCATTTGGGCTTGTATTTTAATTTTCTCCAGTTCAATTTGTTCTGGTGTCATTCTCATTATTTCCGTTGGTAGCTCCTCTAATGCTGCTTCTTCGAACACATTTTCGTCCACCATGTGCTCGGCTATTTTTCTAACGAGTTCATGTTTCCTCATAGTTTTCTAAACATTTAACTCAAGCTTCTCGCCAATTTTCACTATCTCGCTTTTTCTCAGCCTCTCCAACTTTTCCATGGAGGGTTCTTTTAAGAAGTTTCCTATTTTGTCCATTTTTCTTTAATTTTCCCAAACAGTTATCTCAACGGGTAATTTTTGACTGTTTCGACGATATTCCTTTTTTCTTTCACGGTCTCCCAGGGTAGATATAGACGGCAGGAATTGTCATACGACCACAAGCAATAAATATTATTTATAATAATAATTCCGGAAACGAGCCCCCTTAAAAGATTAAAATATCCCCGGACGAGACACCATAATAAGTCTGTGACGGCAAATTGACTAAAATCCCAAAACGGGACTTTTATTTTCGCACGTGTGAAGACGGGGCAGGTTGGCACTTGATCCCCTATATAATAAGTCCTCGTTCAGAGTTTTTCTCTCAGGCATATAAGAACTGGCATATTATGTGAGGGATTAATTTAGGGCCAGACTGACCGCCGCTGGCAAGGGGTTCCAAATTTCACACTATCCACACACCCACCAGGTCGCTAAACTTCTTCCCCTAGACAACAGAAGATATGGACCTATAGGTTTCAGTCGTAATAATATTAATATTGTAGTAGTCGGCAACTACGGTTTCCCGTGTGATATTGTTAAGGGATTAATAGGACAATTCTAAGCAAGATAACATAAGGCGAATAGAAGCTGAAAAGGAAGCATGAAGTAACAACATAGACCACGTGGTAACATAAAAATATATGATTCCTTTACTACAGTTATATATACTTTCAAAGTGTCAAAACATATAATAATTGGACAGTCCACGAATATAAATGTCTTTTCTTGACTTTTGTTTTTCTTCAAATTAAGAGAGAGAGAGAGAGAGAGAGAGAGAGAGAGAGAGAGAGAGAGAGAGAGAGAGAGAGAGTGGTATACAAAATTTGGGTATAAAGGAGAAATAGCCGAAAATTACTTATCTTATTTTTCGACGGGGTTCCACTGGAGAATCTTTCTTCTTTCACGGGCTAATAGACTTTATTCATTTTTTTTTTTTTTACACTGGCTTGAAGAACCTGGGGTCCCTCGTGTCTCAGATATTCTTTTGTCTTCAACCCGGAGTACTGGCTATGGTTCGTCTGCCCGCTACGAACCCTGCTCAAAAACTAACTTTCTTACTATCTATTTCCGCTGACGGGGGGGGAGCCCCACTTCCGTTTTGGGGTCCCAGCCAATCATTTGGCTTCTCTCTCCCTCCCCTTCCGGTGTCCGGCGACCTGAGGTTACTAAGTACCAACACCTGTTGATATCCCCTCTGTGACCCACATTCTCTCTTAACGGTCACTTTTTTGACGGGTTTCCACTGTTCATTCCAACGGGAGGATAGTATTAATCTTACCTCTATCGTCTCCGCGGGATATCACGTGACAATACTTTTTGCCATGTCATGTTGGTATTTGGTGGTAAATAAGAGATTCCTTCAGTTGAGTATCTCTGTATGTCTTGCACAAGTTACACACTTGTACCATCCATTCAATGTCTCAGGCTCAGTGTTTGCATTTTTCTTGACCTTCATGGCCTGCAGGTATCTTTTTCAGGATATTTGTTCTAAATTGTGCTGGAATTACAACGCATTCTCCTTCCAGTATGATGTTGTGGAACAGTATCAACTCTTTTCAGTGGTTGAAGTAGGGTTTTACTTCATTTTTGCAGCTTTTAATTGTTTCTCCCCAGCCATGAGTGATGTAACTTTTTAGTATTTGTATCATCCTGTAAATAATTCTTTATAGGTGAATAGTACATTGTTTTTGTCTGGATTTTGGATACAGTTTACTCGCTTGATTATGTTCAACTTTTCATAAGCATCTTTCCTCTACTATGAGCTGAACATTTCTCAGAGTAATAATAAAGCACAGTTCGTGTAATGTACTTTTACTGTTGATGGTAATATATATCTTTCCTGTAATTGGTATTATATTTTTTTGCTCACCACCCATTTTAAGGGTCCCATTGATCATCAATTGTCATCTTTCTGCAGAGTTATATATGACGTTTGTCTGGAGTGGTTTGGTGCAGTAACGGATAAAAAAGATAAAACCGAAGGAAAATGACCGAATAGACAACAGATACAGAAAGGAAAGTTAAGATCAAAACAGAGAATGCTGAAGTGCCGATTAAAAGAGATGAGAGGTTGGAACTTCAGAATATCCTAAATGATATTCAAAAAAGGATTGTGGTAATCTCCAGAGCAGAAAATCAGAGAAAACATTGAAAGAAAAAGTGTCAGGCTCGGAGACCATTCTACTCAAATCCTTCATCATCATCATCGTGTCGTGCGGCTAGCACGGATATCCCTGACCCTCTCTCTCCACGTCTCCCTATCATTCATCGCCTCTGGCAGGTCTTCAGGGTTACATCCCGTATCATCACATAGCTGCTGTATGTATGTTCGAGCTGGCCGTCCAGCTTTTGATTGGCCAATTGGCCATACGCGGGGGTCCACAGGAGTACATCACTTACGATCTCATCCTTGCTTCTCCAGCAGTGTCCGGCATGTCTGGTTCATCTAGCTTGTATAGTTTTCGTGATAGGTGGTAGGTGACCGTATAGTTGGCGCCTTGTGGTGTGTTGCTGCCAGGACTTGTTCAATATTGCTCGCAACATTCTTGTATAATTGCCGTCTAGCTTCTTCTCCTGCCGTTTAGTCAGCGTCGAAGTAGTGCATCCATATAGCAGTATCGACACGACCGCAGCCTGGAAGAAACTGCGTTTTATTTTATCGGTCAGGTTTGATTTCCATATGATCGAAAGCCTATCGATAGCTATCCATGCCTTCGTTAGCCGTGTGTCAATGTCTTTTTCGGTTGATGAGACGCTGCTTCCTAGGTAGGTGAATTTGTCAACCAGTTTCAGGGAGGTTCCGTCTTGTGTGGAGATGTCGCCTTTCTGATTAAAGCACATAAATTCAGTTTTGTATGCATTAACATGGAGTCCAATGCCTGCAGCGGCTCGCTCCAAACTATGCAGTAGTGTTTCGGCTTGGTTGAGTGTATTGGCCAGTAGCACTATGTCATCGGCGTAGTCGGCGTCGGTAATTGTTTTTGCGGGGTACCTTCTGCTCCTTTTCTTTGTCAGCATGAAGCCGTTTTCCCTAATGTTATCGATCGATGTCCTAAGTACGTAGTCTAGACAGATGATAAAGAGGTATGGGGCAAGCGTGTCCCCTTTTAGTACTCCTGCTACAATGTCGAAGTATTCTGTGTCTCCATCCGGTGAACGCACTTTCACTTTGGTGTTTCTGTGGAGAATCATTATTGCTGCTACGGTTTCTTCTGGTAGGCCGTATGCTAGTAGGATTTGTTCCATCTTCCCTCTGAATGGAATCGAAGACCTTGGTAAAATCGACAAATAGTAATGTCGCCTGTAGGTTTTTTGCCCTCACGCCTTCTAGGATTCTACGGATGGTCAATATTTGTGAGGTCGTAGACCTGTTTCTTCTGAAGCCATTTTGGTTTTTCCTCAGGATTTTGTCGATTTGGGGTACTATGCGGTTTCGTAGTAGGGCATTGTAGATTTTGGCTGCTATGGATGTAAGTGTTATACCTCGATAGTTCTTGACTAATCCTAGGTCACCCTTTTTAGAGAAGGGGAGTATGCATCCCTTCGTCCATCTGTCTATCGGATTTTGGTTATAAACTGCGTTGCAGTGTCGGAGCCGTATGTCGTTGAATTGTCTCGTCTTCCACATTTCTGGGGGAATCTCGTCAAGCCCTGCAGTTTTCCTATTTTTAATTTTTCTAAGAACCGAGTCGAGTTCTTCTTTAGTGAACGGCCCTAGTTTAATGTCCAATTGCTTACTGATAATTCTGGTGATCGGTTCCTGCGTAACGTTCGGAGGGTTAGCTAGTAGGTTTTCAAAATGTTGTTTCCACAGTTTTACTCTTTCTTGTTGGTTAGCCGCTTTCAGTTTTGCTTTGGCTGTGCTTTTCCTTCCACTCACTTCGTTTATTATTTGCCAGGCTATCCTACATTGTCTATCCTCCACCGAGTCTCTAATCTTATCTATCTTATTTTGTATGAATTCCGTTTGTTCTTTTAGATATATGCCTGCTAATTGATATTGTGCCTTTTTTTAGTATCCGGGCAATTGCAATTGTTGGGTTCTTCCGGTAGCTTTTGGAGGCAGTTTTCACAAGTGCATGTTTTTCTCTAACCTCTTCCGTTTCCCATGGGGCTCTATATTTCGTTCTAGGTTTTGTTGGAATACACTTCGATGCTGCCTCGAGGTGTGCATTAACGAAATTCTCATATTCGTCGTTTGGGGTATTTTTTTTTCCTTCTCTTGTAGTGTCTCGAATCTATTTCTTAGTTCTAATACATATTTATCTCTAATATCTCTGATGTTAAGGAGGGCCCAGTCATAGTGTTTAGTGGTCACTGTTCGTGTGGCGTTTTTTCGTAGGCTTAGTCGTATTTTTGCCGTGACTATTCGGTGATCGGATTACACACCCTCGAAAGAGGAGTATGCCTCGCAATTCATCGCGCTATTTTTCCATTTCTTATTCATAAAGACGTAGTCTATCTGCGCTTTACTGCTGTTCGCGTATGTGTAGGTCCATAATTTCCCCTCTCTTTTTTGATAGTTTGTATTAAGGCAAGTTAATCTATTTTCTATCATGAAATCTGTTAGATGTCCGTTTCTATTTGATGTGTTGTGTAGCCTGTATTTGTTTTGTCTGTTTTTCCCGATTTGGGCATTCATATCTCCTCCAATGATGTACAAGTTATATAAAAACTGCCCATGTGTCCTCAGGAAACTCAGTCCTCCTTCAGCAGGCTTGGAAGAAGGGTATTGTACTACAAATGGTGTCTGGCCATTGGTATTTGGATAACAAAGGAAATGCAGTCAAGAGGTATCATAAATTTTTGCTCAATATTCTTCCTAAATGTAGAAGGGAAAATATTTTTTGGAGTTCTTGCTTGCCGTATGGCAACCTTTCTGATGAGCAATCATTATATAAATACATTTGTCCAGAAGGCTGGGATACCTGGCTTCCCCTGATGTCTAGAATATTCATACATGATATGGAACTCAATACTCTCAGCTAAAAGGGACAAAACAGAACTACATGTGATCTGGCTTGATCTTGCCAATGCATACAGTCAGTTCCGCACCACTTAATCCAAATGGCCCTCAAATTTTTCAATTTCCCTAGCAAGGTTGGGGAAATCATACTGAAATACTTCAATTCAGCTTTCATGAAATTTACCGTTAAAAACTATACCACCAAGTGGCAGGCACTTGAGATTGGTATCATGATGGGCTGTGTGATTTCCCCACTTCTTTCCATTCTGGCCGTGGAAATCATATTACGAGGTGCAGCAAATACGTTGAAAGGAGTGATGAAAAATGAACATCTGACTCTTCCTCCTTTCAGAGCTTTTATGGACGACATCACCATTCTCGTCCTGTCCCAAATTGCTGCCGATGGTTTACTACAAAAGTATTATGACCTTTTCACTTGAGCAAGAATGAAGGCTAAGCCAAAGAAAAGTTGAAGCCTATCATTAGTTGGAGGATCTGTCAGGAAGACCCATTTCAAAATTGGGGGTGATAAGATCATAACAGGCAGGAAGAAGCTGGTAAAGAGTCTCGGACGTCTTTATTCAATCCCACTGACTGATCATCATAGGGGTACAGAGGTCCAGAAAGTAGCCTTGAAGGGACTTAAATCAATTGATAAAAATTTGTCTACCCGGAAAGATGAAGGCTTGGTGTTACCAACATGGTCTACTACCCCGTCTTTTGTGGCCCTTACAGATGTATGAGTTTGCGATATCTCGCGTTGAACGGATTCAACAGTATTGCAACAAATACCTGCGTAAGTGGCTCAGAGTTCCTCCTTGATTTTTGAAAGTGGGTTTATATACCAATCCTGGAAACCTACAGCTCCAAATATCTTCACTGGTAGAAGAATTCAAAATTGGGAAGGACTCAGCTGACGAGATCATTCAGGAGGCATATCCAGAAATAAAATCAGGTATGAAGTGGTCAGCCATTAAGGCCACCTAGGAGGTGGAATGCAGCCTATGAATCAAAGACATCCTAGGTGTCACACAAACCAAATGAGCTGGGCTGGGTAGCACGAGCAAAAAGGTATTCTCCAAAGTGGGCCCAAAGGGAAAAAGAGACATGGTGAGCGAAGAAGTCAGGATGTTTGAGGAGGAGCAAAGAAAAGCCATTGCTGCTACTCAGGCCAAACAATGTACTTTGACTAAATGGAATGATATCGAATCAATTAAATTATCATGGAAATTCTTAATTGCAATGGAACCACTGGCGATATCATTCCTTCTTTGCTCTACTTATTATCTCTTACCAAATGCGACCAACCTAAAATTATGGGGATATACCGATTCAGACTTGTGCTTGTTGAGTAAAATTGATTGGGGGTACTTTGCACCACGTACTATCTGCATGATGTACACATGGCAACATAACAAGGTGTTAGAGGTGGTAATAGAGTTGTTAAGAGCACAATGTGAGACAGCAAACCAGGAACCTGTTACAGCCAAGGAACCCATAATTTAGTTTCTCAAGGAAGGTGAATGTCCTGTGAGGAAACAAAAAATCCCAATATGAAGCTATTGAACAGAGCTAGTGACTGGAAAGTTTCAGTGGATCTCAAGACATCTCTACAATTTCCAGTTCACATTATTCAAACAGAAAAGTGGCCGGACATTGTAACATGGTCTGATTCAAAGAAGAGTGTCCTCCTCAGAGAATTGACTGTCCCCTGCGAAGAAAACCGAGAGGAAGCACACGAGCAGAAGAAAAACCAATACGAGACACTGTGTGCCGATTGGGTGGAAAAGGGTTGGATATACCATGTGATTCCTATTGAGGTTGGTTGTCATGGTTTTCTAGGACACTCAGTCATTTCATTTCTTTCAAAAATAGGAATCACTTGCCGTAGTTTGAAAGTTGCCTCAAATCATCTTCAGACCACTGCACAATATGCATCTATTTGGATTTGGTCGAAAGCAAGTTTTCAGTATGAATGAAATACATGTGGAACCACTATTCATGTGTGATTACGTAAGAAATGGTTATTGTAAATGCGTAATAACATCAATGGCCGAAAGTAAACCCATTTTTAAAAAAAAAATCACAAACTGCACACCAAAAATGAAGATTAACGTCCAATGTAGTCTTTGCTCTTAACTGATCTGGCATATATATATATATATAAAATTCTCTTAATACCCTGTCCGGCGGCAAAAGCTGTTTGGCAGCACCAGGAGTGGCAGTACCGCCTTGAGCTACCGAAACTGTGTTATCACCCCTGGTTGGCGGCTGATGAGGGCAGGGTATTGCACATGCTTTCACATATTGTATGATGAAAAAAAAAATTGCCAGTGTAAGAAGTCAGTTGTATTTTTGTTGGTTTTATCTCTGGTTTCCTTTTCAACTTTTTGTAATACAATATCAGTAATATGTTCACATTGCTACCAGTATCAAATTTCAATAGAACTATTAACCCTTCTAATGACAGGTTTATCATCCACTGTAAATCATTAGGTATTGTAGCAGTGCAAGCTTTCTTCAGTGTGTCAATAACAAATGGATTGTAGTAGTCACTTTCATCGTTTTTTGTGTAGCTTGTGGCTTATTTATATAGTGACTTTTTTCTCTGCACATTTTAAAAAAAATGTCCTACTTTCCGATAATTTCAACAGGTCTGTTCCTTTGCTGGGCATGTTCTGTCCATGTGGTTATAGCCACATCTCCCACATTCCCTTTTATCTTGTCACATGTGCTCATTCTTCTCTCGGTTGTACATATTCTTTATATGCAAGTGTACTTGTCTATACCTTACTTGGTATATGACTAGATCTTCTCTGTCAGTGTTTTTGTAATGTTGTCATTTTTACAAATTCTTATTACTGTGTTTAGGTCTGGGTTTGTTAGGTCTCTTAACTTCACTTTCATATGTTCACTCCATATGCCTGATATCATACAGTCATGTATCATGCTGTCCTTTAGGTGGTCAAAGCCAAATTTTTCAGCCTGTGAGGTGATGTTTGTTAAGAAAGAAAGGAATGTTTCTCCTTGTTTCTAGTCTCTAGTGTTGAAGACAATGTTCATGGGCTAAGTCTTTTTTGCCTTCAACAAATTCTTTAAATTTATGAACCAAAGCATTATATTTACCTTCTTCCGCTTCTGTGAATGTTAGTGCATTGTACACGTCTATTGCCTTTTCTCCAGCTATATGCAGAAATAGAGTACATTTTACATTGTCCGGCTTTAGCTTTTTTTCTGACTCCACAAGATACAGTTCAAATTTCTAGAGACATGTCCTAAAGTTTTCTTTTACATTGCCAGTCCAGGTCATTTGCATTGATGGTTGTAATATGTCCAAGCTTCTTCTTCAATTCTGACATCATGTGATATATTGTAACGAGGCATGCATTAAAGACAAGAGTGATATTGCGTGTACATTTATGTTTATTTACAGAGCTGTGCAAAAGGTGAGTTTACTTAAGTCTTGAGAAGAAAGAGGGAGAATCTTAGTTTCTATCTCTGGAGTGACATCATTGAAAAGTTCCACTCAAGGGGAACTACCTGTTATGACTATATTACAATTTCTATGGAAACTTTATTTTTGAGAAAAATTAAGTTTAAAGTTCAAGATAGTGAAAGGGCTCTAAAGTAGGAGTATGATTTACAATGTATGTATAATGCTAAACCAGAGTTTGACTTTGTGTTCATTTCATGATAGTGGATGTTCAATTTACTATTTAAACACACTGCTGAACTTGACCTTATTTAATGCTTTTATTTTCACCCAGCCACAAACATGACAAAAATAAATAAACATCTTCATTCTTAAACAAAAATCTTTATTCAACAATTTAAACATTTCAATAATATATATAATTCTGTTTGTTCATCAGCACTTTATACTCATCCACAGGTAAATTGGCATGATATTCTTCCATCCTCCCTCTCCACCAAGCGAGATATTCTTTTAAATCTCCTTCCACAGCCAAATGGGAAATTCTTCAACCCTCCCTCTCAGCCAAGTGAGATATTCTTCCACCTTTCCTTTCAATCAATTGGGATATTCTTAAATGTTTAAGCTTACCTTGTTTCTAGGCCTAACCTTGCAGATAAAACACTTTTTTGTGACAAGAAATTAAGTCATTTATTATGAGTATATTCAATAATTAAGTAAATCAAGAGGAGCTATCATCCTTTCTTGCTTAAGCAAGAAAAGATGATTTGCAATTTTATTACATATAAATCTTATTGTTGCCTTCGTAATAAATAATACAAAAATATACAGTGACTGTCTATCTAATACTTTATATATCACTTGTTAGTATTTAATTCGACTGAAACTACAAGATCAATATATAGTTACTTATTCTGTTTTGTGAATAATGGTATTATGGGTACTGAAGAATCTTTTTCTTTTTCAGCCTTCAACAGCACATTGTTGGAGTTAATCAGATCCTTAGCAAACCAATATCTACAAATTCATATTTATCATGCTACTTTATGAGGACAGATAAGGGGTTAGCACAAGGCATTCCATTGGAGTTCAACTGAGTTGATCTGCTGCAAATCATTCTTTCTTGTTTAAATAGCTCCACTTGATTTCTTTTATTCCATGGAATTTTCACAGGTCCTGAAAGTTTTTTTATTATACAACTTAAAATTTGGTAGGTTTGTTATTAGCAATTTAAAAAATATTCTATTCTTTCAAGATTTGCTATTTTTTCTTGTGAGCTACAAATGAATAAATACAAAATATCCAAAAGTATGAGAGAGAAATAAGATAGGAAATTAAAATATATGAAAATATTACTGCTGTGTATAAAGTGAAACAGTGTTAGTAATAAATTATAATTAAATAGTACATTGAAAAAATAATGTTAAGGATAAGTATTTATTATTCTAATCATTTAAACCTCTTAAATTAAGTGGAATATTAATCTTTTAATATCAATCTGACCAGAAAAACTGATCCATCATGTAATCCAAATCGTTATTTGATAAAAATAGATTACAGCAAATTTGATAAGATTTTAGTATTTTTTAGATTTTACTTATAAAATATCTTAAAATTGGGATCTGTTTCAAATTGATATATGAATGTATTTGAATTATCTCCCTTTTTAAAAAGTATAATTGTTTATATAAGGACATTTGAAAGTTTTGCTGACAACCTTTTTCATATATTTTCAAATGTTCTTTTAATTCTGTTACGTTTTTATAAACAAAGTAAATATGTAAACAAAACTGGAAAGAGACAAACTTGTATGGTACAAGAAAACAATTAGGTTTATTTAACCACAGGCAGAGAGATGCATCTATGAACCAGGAAAAGAAGCTGTTTTAATTTTGTGTGCAACCATTATATACACGTCCATGTGTATCATGGTCGATTTAATGTCTGTGTCTGTTGACCCTCACATGTATCCTTTCTTCTGGTCCTTACATTCCCACAACTTCCTTTGTATCCTTCAAGGGGAATAACTTTGATTTTTTTTGATAGGTCAGATCCCTAAAAATTCATAACTTAAATAATGGTTAAAAGCACAATTCTAAATGTTTTTTTTATTTCCCACTTTTTAAAGTTTCATAACAATCTTTTTGCCTAGGGGTTAGAGTGTTCGCCAATGGCCCGGGAGACCTGGGTTCAATCCCAGGTCGAGTCATACCAAAGACTCAAAAAATGGTACTTGATGCCTCCTTGCTTAACACTCAGCATTATAAGGTACGGATCAAGGGTAAAGTAGAGCAATCCAGGGAAGGAGTAGCGCCCTCCCCTACACATTGGTGTAGTAGCTATCGAAAAGGGAGCCTTCGGGTTACCCTCGACTATGGTCGCCAACTTTACTTTACTTATGTTGTCATGATAACTTCCCCAACAGTTGTAACCATCATTAATATTTTTCTTAAAATCAATTTTTTCCCCAAATCTTTAATGAATCTTATAAAGAGTAAAACATCAGAATAAAATCTCCACTAAATTATAGATCATATAATCAGTTTCTATTTTTAAAACTCAAAGTGAATCTTTTTTGTAAAAGACATTTTTTGGACAAATTTCTTATTTCATGATAACAAATGGCCCAGACATGTTCAATAGAATTCATTTTCAGGGGATTGACTTTACCTTGATAATGGCTTAATACTTTTGAGGAGTTGCTATTCTTATATGAATGAAGCTTATTGTCTGAAAAAGTGCTGCTTTTTAAGGTTTTTTTCTTACTTTAAATAACTGTCAATAGAAAGAAGTCTTTCTAGTACAATGGATTTAATTGCCATGCAGGCAGATCAACAAGAAGCAAATTTGTATGATGTTTTTAGAGAATTGAGCTAATGGTGATAGATTTTATTCACCATCTTAGTTACTCAGTTTTCTCTTCTGAATGTTGACTGGTTTAAGAAGTGGCTGTCTTCTAGCTGTTCTGTCAGAATAGACCCACATTTAATGAAGAGATATTGCATTTCTTAGGTTGATTTATACATATAGTCAGGTCTTCTGCCTTACAAAAGAGATTTTCTTTTTTAATTTGTAGTCTTATTGTATGAAGATATATTCTTCAGTGAGTTGCAAGAATTTCAAACAAAATTCTTGGTTTACCACCTCTGAATAAACTCACTGTTTGAAAATTATGTATTTAAAGATTTATCTGAAAAGATGACTGTGCACTATCTCAGATATTCCTTTTTTTCTGCTAAATGTTGACTGGTTTAAGAGGTGGCTTTTTTCTGGTTGCTCAGCTATAATAGCCAATGTGATATACTATTACATTTGCTGCATTATAAAGAACATTTTATTTTAATTCAATTAACTTTTCCATTATTACTGAATTGTTTATAATCTTGCAGTTTATGGTGAAAAGCAGAATTCCAAGTTCCAATGTTATTTGTTAAGACCAATAATTTTCTTTTTAATTTACATGAACATATTTTATGATGACTCAAGCTGACCATTTTCTTTCCTTTATATATGGAAATTGTATGTAATGGAAATAATGTAATGTTATTATTGGTATGATTTAGATACAATCTGCTAAATCTACTTCTTTGTAATGGGTATTCTTTTCTGATTACCATCTCTTCATACAAAAACATCTTTCTGATAGCTCAAATTGACCTGAATTAGATGTAGTAGTTTCTTTTACTTCATTAGTAAATTGTAGAATGTTACAGTTGAAAATAGAATCCCCAGTTTTAATAATAGTTCATTTAACATTCAGACTGACCAAGAATATACTTCCTTTTGAAATCTGATAACTCTTAGAAAATGAGGTAAAGTGAAGTGATTGTACTATGATTTCTCATAACTTTTTTTTTATAAAATTAATCAATGTGAACAGTTTTCTTTGTGGCTGTAAATCAAGTATATTTTTATCTCTCGAGAAAAACTGATGGTGCTCTTGGTATAATGGTTATCATTGTAGGAAGTGGACTTGGCTATCCAAAGTTAAAATCTTGAATGAGACTGAATTTCACATCCTTGGGAAAGGTATGAATCCAACTATATTACTTCCAGCTATGAGTAAATAGTAGGGCAGACTGGGCTCTTTAACCTTGGTATGATAACAGGTCTAAGGGAAGAAAAAACCTTGTAGACAGTTATAGACCAGAAGTGAGATGGGCTCCAACAGGTTATTCCTGCCCAAGACACATTATATAAATAGCACCCACAAGGCCAAAAACCAGGTTATGGAACCAGTGAGAAAGATACACAAACACTTCAATTCTAAGGTTGAATAAAGATGTTCTTATATCAAGTGTGTATATTTACATTTGTTATTGGTATTTTGGTGATAATATTAACTGTTTGAGAAAAATATGTTTTTTCCCCAAAATGTTAGTTTTGACTGATAATGAATTTGTTTCAACTTGATAATTTAAGCTAATGAGTACTGTTACCGTATGAAATTCACTAGTTAAAAGTTGGTTTATAAAATCCTTTACTAGTTCTCATCAGTAAAATTAGCATTAGTAAATGTTAAAAGAAAGTATCATGAAAATACAGATTGCAATAAATAGTATTAAACATACTCTACCTGTCCAATCACAGTTATATTTAGTTTATGAAATATGAAATTTGTTAAAAAGTATTAAGACAGCACATATATTTACCAAGGTAGAAATGAACAATGAATGAAATCTCATCTTTAAAATACTCTCTCTCTTTAAATTTTTGAAATTATTTTCATGTACTTTTTAATGTTAAAGTGAAAGAACATCTGTAATGTGAAAAATTAAGTGAGTAAAACATTATTTTAAGTAGTTTAATCAGTGTATTTGGTTTATTTTCTTGTATATATATATATTGTGAAATAAACAAATTGTTTTAAAAATGTTTTTCTTAAACTAGGAAAGTACTTAAGTACTGGCCAGTAGAGCAGTAAAAAAACCTAAAATAAATAAATGTCTACTTATATTCATTTATAAAAATACATGAAACTAATAGAAATGAGACTGTCATGAGGAGGAGAGCATATATATATATATATATATATATATATATATGCATGTGTGTATCTACTCACCAACATGTTCCAGTTGCATTATTATGTTCACTTTTGGGCTAATACCCTTGGGAAAGTTATAAACACCCTTATCTCCCTAGTTATGGGTTAAATAGTACCTCTACTGTTCTTTAGCATGAACCCACAAAGGTTGATTTACCATTAAAAAACCAAACATTTGCATGAAAGGGTGAATCTATTGATACAAAATACTTGATAAAATTTTTATACTTTAAATTTTAGCTACCTAGTCACTTTTTCTTCTGTTTGATGATTGTATGCTCAACAGGAATACAGTTTTGATATTTTAGGTTTTTAATATTGAGCACTTTATCATGCAATTTTTCAGTCTATCTATATAGATAGATAAATAAATAAATATTGTATAATATTATTTTACTATATAAACTGAGTAATTCTCACATGTTCAGTTAGTGTATTAAAATATTAGCTAAGAAAGTTGAACTAAAAAATATTATGAGATATTATTAATTAATCTGACACTGAAGAAATTCAAGGCACTAAAAGGAGTTACTAAAATAAAAAATTATCATGAATTTTTAAATGAGTAAAATATCATTTTCAGTAGTTTAGTTTATCTGTTAATCTTGATATTTATATATAGCTATAAGATATTTTTAAATATCAACTCCTTTGGTAGAGATTAGGCTTTATATTATCTATTGAGAATCAGCCTACTAGAATTTTAACAGATTATTATTTACTAAGCTTTGCTTAGTATCATAGACAGACCACAGATTTGTATGTACTGTTAGTAAATGGTCACCCATCTAAATACTGAGCAGGCTCATTGATGTTTAAGTAAGTTGGTGACCTGAGTCAAGGGTGACCCGAAGGTTTCCTTTTCAATAGCTATTACTGGTACTGTCAGAGTGACCTAACTGTAAGTCAATAATTTTACCAATTTTTTTTTGCAGTTGTTTATCCTTCTTGAAAGAAGATCTGTTAAATTTTTTAAATTGTTTTCCAACAGATGACTTTTTTTTAGTATCTGCTGCTTCCTTTTTTTATCAACAATACTTTTAGTATGAGTACCTCATCATAGTGTAATGGTTAACAAGCTAGTTTTGCAAATCAACTACAACTGAATAGTGAGTTTGATGTTCACTAAGTGCCCTATACTTGTGGCCTTGTGTTAAATCTAAGTTATGCTGAATTCTGGTGGAGCTTTGTGTGGTATAATAGTGAGTTAGCAAATTAACACATCTAGTCAAAATGGCTACTGATTGATTTTTTTTAATGGTTTTATAGCATAAAAATAAATTTTAAAGATTATCATGTTTCTGTTATCTATCATAAAAGACAACAGCTGAAGCTGTTCAGATTTCTAATTTGATCCTTTTGCATTGAAATAAGTTATGATCAAATACTGACAGTGATGTCTCTTGAAATACAAATTTTATAATCTATTAAAACAATAGCTCAAAACAATTGTCTATCAATACACATCCAAATAGACAAATGTATTTACCAATAAAACATTTTTATGTTCCAAAAACTATAGTTAAAATTTCTGATTAGAAATAAATTCAAATCGTCATTATCATGGCATGCTGACAGTATGTATTCCCTTGACTTTCTCTAGCTAGTTATCCCTGTAAGTCATTACACTTGGTAAATGCTCGGGAAAATTTTGATGAGATTTGATCTAGCATCTTGTGATGTAACTAAACCATTTTGTGAATTAGAGTTTTTATTCTTCTACTAGCTGTACCCGGCCACGCGTTGCTGTGGCTCAGTTTGTTTAAATGGAAAAAAGAAAAAAGAAAATGCATGTTTCTAATATGTTTAATTTTCCAATAATTGGATAATCTATACAAATAAAAATGTAAATGTTTGTTACTAACCGATAATCTCCAGTTTTATACCATTCGAATTCAGGAGTGTTTTTATATACTTATTATTCAAGTATTGGAAAATTAAACATATTAGAAACATGCATTTTTTTTATTAAACTGAGCCACAGCAACGCATGGCCAGGTACAGCTAGTAAGTATATAAAAACACTCCTGAATTTGAATAAAATACCCTCCGAAAATTTCAAACCAATTACTGCAATAAAACTGGAGATTATCGGTTAGTAACAAACATTTACATTTTTATTTATATAGATGTCTTTCATTGAACTTTAAGATAAAAAAAATGTCATATTGAAAAAAGAAAATAAGTCAACTGAAAAAGAAAGAAAAGTGACTAAGCAAAAATATTTTGTAAACAATTCGTTAGAATAAAAAAAAATTTACTTACTACTGAACCAACGAAATATGGTTTAAAGTTTAGTGTCTCTGTTTAAGTCAACCGAAAAAGAAAGAAATGACTAAGCAAAAAAAAAAAAAGTCACGTGTAAAATTCTTGTTAAACGGAAGTTATTTTTTCATTTTCGGCTGTTGTCGGAGAAAAACGACTTATTAAAAATATTTCTTTTAATTATTGTAATATTTTTGGATAATAAGTATATAAAAACACTCCTGAATTCGAATAAAATACTCTCTGAAAATTTTTAACCAATTACTGCTATAAAACTGGAGATTATCGGTAAGTAACAAACATTTACATTTTTATTTATATAGATTACTTAGCATGTCCTTAGTTAGTCTATTACAATTTTTGGTTGATAATCAAATTATTTTGTTGCATTTTGAAACAACAGATTATAGAATATGTGTTTGCATGACAAACTAGACCAAAAAATGTTGACATTATTGACAATTTTAAAGAACCAATCAAAGTTAGTAATGAACACAATGAATGGATTAATGCAACAAAATATTAAATTTTAAGATTTTTTGCTTGATACTTTTGGGGAACAGTCATTTATAATAGCTAATTCTAAACTCAATGGAAATTTATGAAAGATTATTAATGAAAGGAAGTGAGAGATATACCAAAGTTTGCAAAAAAGGTTTTATAATATTAGTCCTAAATAGTGAAAATAGAGAAGTGACAATATTACATATTAAAATGTTTATTGAATATCAGAATAATTCAGTGGAAAACTAATTTTTAACAACAGATTTCAAAACAAGACAAAATAAGATAAAAATAATCACTTTTCCAAAAACAAATAAACAAAATGTAAGAAAATACAAACAGTAAGAAATAAATAAAATTCATTTTGTAATATCCAAGTTGTTTACATCGTTTACTGTTTATCTTTAATTCTTAATTTAAGAATTTTTTCTTCTAATTTTTGACTCACAGTATCCAATGCATAAATATCTAATATATATATATATACTTTTTGTTGAAGCACATTCAAGATTTTCTCAGTAATGCACAACTAATGAGATAGGAAAATATATATTCACAAAAGCATTAAGGAAAGAATTTCTGCCAAATGATGACATTTCATGTCACTAAATAATTTACCATAACACATCAGAGATGAGTGGAATAATGGATAGAATAACATGTGTTCATTTGGTTGAGAAGAAATTACAGTTTAAAATCAATAGTCTCTTGTTTCTTGTGTTGACTGAAATATCTGATTAGCCACTAAGTGGATCTTCTCTACAATTGACAGCATATAATATGCGTTGGGTCATAATTTCCTGAGTTGAATATTGTGGTAATTTGATCATAAACATACAGGTCTCTACACGGATGTATCGATTATCAGGTGAACCTAAAAGAGAAAATTAAACAAGTTTAAATAATTTATATATTACAATCATTAGACATTAGAATGAAGACAAGAATAAAATAATCAAAAGGCATTTTGATAATTGAATTATTTAGTAAATTGATGAGAATAGAGGAATGTTTTAGTCTGCTAGACAAAAATGAAAAACAAATCTTCATATAAAAAAATAATAATCATAATTCTAAAGGGAAGAAAATCAATTATATTGGTTAGGTTTGGTTAGTAATGGCAATGAAGGGATATGCCATATTCCCCAAAGCTCTAGTAATGGAGCCTCACCATCAGATGGTTTAGTGTCATAAACAGGACACTCATTGGAGGAAAGGTTTACCCCTCTGTAGAAATGCAGTCAGTATATTCTACAGCTCCAGCTGACTGTGCTGTCAAGTATTTTACAGAAAATAACATAGGCTATTAAACCATTTGATGTGCACTTAATTCAAGTTTTGTTTGATACCTTTGCTTGAAAACTGAAATTGAATAATTCTAAAGTGATTATTTCAAAAAATTTAACCAATAATCAAAGCTCACCTGGTCCATCAGGAGGAGCAATTTTCATGGGATATGGAGGAACATGGGCTGTATCTGAAGATCCATCACGGCATGGACAAGTCTGAGGAATTCTTTCTTGATTACATGCAAACTTAATGAATCGGCCTAAATCATCTTGGCCAAAACTTTCCAATGCTGTCCAAAAGAATTCTATGTGTTGATCAGTTTCAGTTAAGCCAACTTGGTACATTGTGTGGGCCTAAGTATTAATACCATAAAGGAAACAAAATTAGAATTATTAAAATAGAAATACACTTGTGAGTCAAAAAAATATTTCCATTCTTATCATCTAAATTTTGCTGCAGATTAAAAAAAATATTCAATCAAAAATACAGCTATATACATTTTGATTATTAGTAATTTATTGTAAAGCAGTCTTGGTATATCTGCTAATTATATCAAATAATGTAATTAGCTAATCATCAGACTTAAAAAAAAAAAAAAATAAATAAAAGGGAAAGGAGAATTAAATTATAGGGATATCATTTTTAATTTAAGGCCTTGTTAAATATTTGGTTGTTAATCAGCAGAAAATAAATAAGACTTTCAAATTAATAATTATCTTAAATTTATGTTATGTAAATCTGTACGAGTCTCCACCTTCTAACATCTACATTAAAATAGTCTACATTTTTAATATGTAATGATACTTCCATACGATTTATGAACTGTTCAGCGTGGATTATATTTACTAGCAAATAGCATTTATCAGAGTAAGAGTGATAGGTAATTTGCATAAAGATTTTTTAAAGAAGGTTTTAATGAATAATTATATTATTTGAAATTTGGTTTGTAAATCTTCATATGGAAGTAATTCTTTTGTGGATAAGTTTTATAATAAAGTCATTGTGATGAAAACAAAAAGAAATAATCATAACAGTTTAACCCTGCATTTTCATTTGTTCATTTAGCTAAAACTTAGCAATGTGACAAAATTTTTAGTGTGTTTATATTCATTGTAACATAATTAGAACAAAAGGGAAAATTCAGTTGTTGGATATTCACAGTATATATTTTGTTATAGATCCATTTTGACTTTTATTTAAAAATATCAAGTTATGTTCAGAGTAGAAAATTAAAATGGAGTTAGCATAACAACAAAAAGAAATGCAAAAATTATGGTGAATACAGAAATCTTATAGAGTAAAAAATTTTTTTTATTACCATTTAATTTTCTGTCTGTAGAATGGGTATTTAGCTAGTACTTAAAAAACATTTATCCAATGTAATTCATGATGATTCTTATCATATGAAGTAACTGCATGAAACAGAGTTCCATTTAATAAAAGAGTGAAGTCAGGAGCCATACACATTGATGTGATCAAAGCCATGTCATATAGAAATCCATCCATCCTGTTAGTATTACATTACAAATAAAACTGACCTATTCAAAACAACTCAATTCACCAAAAATGTCTGCATGGTTTGAAAACATGAATGGTAAATAGCATGCTAAAATGCAACATTCCTCATGCTATCAGACTGATCTTAGCAACCTCTACAAATACAGTAAGTATTCTCAGATATGTACACTTTTTATGGGACACCACTGAATCTTGACAAATTCCTAATAACTCATTGATGCTGGTATTAGTAATATTCTAACAGATCCATTATTTTATCTTATTTAGGAACAGCTAACATGCTTTTCTTTTACATTATCAAATATCATTAACCCTTACAACTCAAGTAGCTGGTATTTGTGCCATTACCAAAATGTATATATACACAGGTAACCTGAATTTCAGTTGAGGAATCCCTATTTCTACATCACTTTTGCTTAACAACAATACAGCCAAATCAGGCTGTGAAATAATGTGGAGGAGGGAGGGAGAGAGAGAGAGAGAAAGAAAGAAAAAAACCATCAGTTTTATCTATTTTTTGTTAGTTTGCATTTTCCAGAATGCTTATCTACTAAATACATCATTTGAATTCAACTTGATTCACTTTTAATGAGATGGAAATGAACATTTAGTGAACATTTTAGCTTTGTGATGGTAATAATACCTCTATAATTATTAATAAGTTTTTGATCATTAGATGTAGAGACAGGAAGATTATATCTTATTGCCAGAAATGTGAGTACCTTAGAAGAAAAACATAAGTTATACATACAATGAATACCTTTTATTAATGGAGAACTGAAGTCAAAATGACAAAAACCCTGTAGTAAAATAATTCAGTTGACATTCAAAAAATTTCTAGTTTAAAATTTTATTTTCTACTACAAATAAATTTGTTAAATCATATAATCGTTTCTAAATTTTGTTCCATGATTCTTTATAATGCAAGTAGTTACCAGAATTATTATTTTCACATCTATATTTCCATAAATAATATCAACCATCCAGGATATTATCATTTTATTTGAGACCTGATTATACAGAGTTTAGAAAAATAACTTAATCTTCTAAAGCATTACACACAGTTACAAAGACCTTTTCTTTTGACATCATTTTTTAAAAATTTTATATATAAATACAGGAGCAATTAGAAATTTAATCCAAAATGCAACAATGAATATTTCAGTTTCACATTTGCTTCATAAGATTTATGAGATATTAAAAAAAAAATGTATATATATATTTATATATATATACTCACCTTAAGAAAGTCTAAATCAATATATGGTAGTCCACAAACTCTTAACTCCATGTTTGCTGGTGTCATTAATGTTAATAGTTGAATAGGTATAACAGAAGCTAAGCCAGATTTTAAAGCTTCCATCCTTTCAGTACATGTTAACTCTTCAATTCTTAAATGGCGAATCTTATCTACATAATCATGGCGATTTTCCCAACTGCAAATAAAATTAATTAAAGTAAAAATAATTTTATTTCATGTAGATAGTATAGTATTAAACATATTCTTTTATATATAAAATAATTTTACTTTTGTTTTTTCTTTCTTTTAATTTTTAATTATTCTAGAAATAAAAGTAGAAAGAGAGATAAAAAAAAATGCTGAAAATAAAATCCTATACTCAATTTTACTGTACAAGTTCTTTATTCTTGTAAAAATAAAAGTAAATATATTTTCTTGAAGTTTTTGAAGTAATCTGAAGATAACACATCTTTTTTGAATTGCTATGTGCAAGTATTGTAATATATTTTTTGCCTTAATAGCAATATTCTTCCTGATTTGATCATTTTCAAGCAATATATGGTGTTAAAAACTCATGATTGATACTATATGACTTAAAAAGTTTTAAAAATACAATAAATGTTAGTGGTGAGGTTAATTTAAAGCAATGTTTTATCAAGGTAGTCAGAATAAGGTCACTTTGATAAAATTTCATAATAGTAGATTGGTTTTTAATAGTATGTTCTTAAGTTAAGTCAAAGAGCATAAAAATAATGTCGATAAAAAATAAATGTAGACTAAAAACAATACTAACGAAACTAAAATAGATTTCCCATGTGGAATCAATTCTACTTCTTGGCCTGTGAGACTACTGTAAGTGAACTGCGAGTAGACATCAGCACATAATGCCTGCAATTCAGATTCTGTTTCAACCTAAAAAAAAATTAGAATGCATAAATGAAAAAAGAATGACTTAAAAATAAAAAACAAAAATACTTCTTCTAAGTGAATGTTTTTACTATAAGAAACTTATCAGCAACATCATATTTTTTTTTACAACTTACACAAATACTTGTGTTAAAGATATTTTGTCTTTTATTAGATTGCACATTACTTTAGGAAAAAAAACTCAACATTCATTTTCTTTTATTAACATGTTTATATTTATGATTTATATTCTAATTATCTTGAATTCACACGCAGATATTGTTTTGAATACATAATGATCACACCTATCCTTTTTTTTTTTTTTTTTTTTATAAAGAACTGCAATTTATACATTTTAATGCTATCTATTTCCCATATTACTGATTTTTACAAACAAATAAAATAAGGCATTATTGTTTGCATAAAGAGTTTTCTCCCTTCTATATCTTTAATATATATTAAATGTTCCATTATAAATCAACATATATCTGTCTTTTTGCTTTACTCATGATTCCTTGTGTCTAACAAAGTTTTAAACCAAATCTGAAACAGGATTTTAAAAATTTGAAATGCCACAGACTTGTCAAAATTAATGCATGTGGGATTATACAATGAAACAAAAGAAAACATCATAAAAAAAATAACAATACTTTCAATACACTGAAAAGGAAGAGAACAAGAAAATGAATATATTAAAAGCTTACCATTTCTATTTTCTTTATATAGTTATATGTTAAAATATCAGCTTCCTGTAAGTCCATAACTTGATCCAAATTTGTTTTAACCAAACATTTCCAGAATGAGCCAAGCAAATCCAATCCAATTGGAATATCTGCTCTGATAGTCACACCTAACAACTGAAACAGGAAAAAAAATTTATGATCTTTTTTATTTTTTATAGTTATTACTTTTGGGTAATGTCTTGATTAAAAATCATTTTGATCATTGCTAGTTCAGGTTAAAAGCATGGTAAGGGTAACATGAAGCCAAACTTTTTTAGACCTTATTTTGCTGATACAGGTACCATAGGGAGAGAGGAGGTGTTGGTAACTTGGACAAAGCCTGGTTTGTTTACCAAAGTCTAAAAAGTTTGACTTCAGGTTACCCTTATCATACTTTTAGTCTAGATTATGTACTAATATAAACTAAGCAATTTTATTTTGGTTCGGTGTTACAATTCTGAGAATAATAACACACTGATTTAGTACTAACAATTCACATTTATAAACAGCTTCATTTGTTAGAAAACAATAGTAATATAGTTCAATAGCACAATTAATTATTTATTGTTTTAAAAGACCCTGTAAATTCTGGCTGAAATCATGCAGCTGGTTGCTTGAAGGTAGCACAAACGAATCATATGATCTTGAGTAATCTATTCAGTTTATATATGTCTTAACTTTTCATGTGTAACATATCTAAAGTATATCATTATAGTTCAAGTAAGTTTTTTTTCTTTTTTTTTACTTGAACAATAATTATATACGCAATATTCAATAAAATTTTAAAAAAAGATAAGGGAAATTTAATTGATTTACCTTCAAAATATAAGTTAGAACAATTTGCAGATATAAAAAAAATATCTAAAAAATAAATAAAAAATCATAATGGTTACTTAACTAATTCTGACTCTTCTACAAGAAATGTTCTGACCTCATCCTTTTTAATCTTTTTGTTTCTCTTACTATCATTACTTAGGCTTTATAAATGAGTCCCATTATAATTGGTTTGATATGTAGTCAATGTTTAATGAATCAATAAATGATCTTTAAATGTTAGATAAAATGAATGTCTTGTTATTTTTTCTAATAAATGAAAAACAAAGAATAAAAAATTTTGTTATAAGAAAGCAGTTTTGTAATTATGTATGAAGTATATTTTATTCCATTTATTCTAAAGTAAAATATTCAAAATAATTATTTTCATATATATTATAACTGGATTTATTTGTGAAGTGGGAAAATAAAATTTTCCTTAAATGATATAAACCAAACAAAAAACCAAAAAACATTAATATTACTTGGCCAAGAAATTCCAACAATCTTTCTTCAGAATAAGTCATTTGCCCAGGTTTCAAAATGCATTTGCCCTTGTTACGACTGCCACTAGAGCTTGCACAAGGTATTAACAAATTTAGTAGAGGACTTGACAGTTCTTTAGCAATCTGACTGAGGAAATGTCGAAAGGAACCACCTAAAAAAATTTTGAAATTTCATCATTTTTATAAAAGAATTAAAATATATCTTATGCAACATCAGTTCAATAAATAAATCTGAAAATGAAACATGAAATATTTATATTATAAAAAATGTATTTTACAAATAAAGTTAAATGAATTGTATTTACCATGAATATGTACAGAGATGAAAAACACAAGGTCTTCAGAAGATGATTTTATTTATTGGATTATTTGCCAACATTTAATGGAGGTGACCGTGGTGTAATGGTTATCGTCGTAGGAAATGAACATGACGACACAAGTTCAAATCCTGGACAAGACCGATTGCATTTCACATAGCACTAATACCCTTGGGAAAGGTATGAATCCAATAATTCTCCCTCCAGCTATGGGTAAATAGTAGGGTAGACTGGGTTCTTCAGCCTTGGTGAGGCAACTAGTCTAGGAGAAGGAAAACTCTAAATTCAAATCTGTTAAACTCCGCTTAAAAATTGACCTTGTGTCATATCCTGCCTGAGCGGAGGGGTTGGGTAAATATGATTACTTGCCAACATTAAATGTTTCAGTTTTTAGATCTTTATTAGGGCATGTGAGAAATGAAATGAAAAGATGAGACAGTTTTAAAACATTCTATTTCCATTGGTAGCATTCTGGTTCAAATATCGAAACTGTAGTTTAAATAGAAAGAATGGAACTTTACTTACCTCGTGACCAGGGAAAGAGTGACACTCAAAAATGACTCTTTTTTATAAGAATGCAGACCAGAAATGAGAGGCATTGTAGGAGTGGGGTAGTTGAATAAAAAAGTCAAAGACCCATGAGGAGGGGTGATTTTTGCGTGAAAGCATGGATGAGTTTGATACCACAAGCCATTTTGGCTAACATAAAAAAAAGAGAAGAGAGAAATGGATAAATTGGCCAAAGATGATTAGGTCATTTAATGATGAAAGAGATTTGGTGGTATGGACGAAAAAGCTAAAACTGGTAGCCAAACTTCAAAAGATCTCTGACTCGGCAAACTTTATTCCACTTTTTCTGGAGGGCGATGTGCTTGTCCTCTACTTAGAGATGAATGAGGAAGATCAGCAGGATGAGGAGATGATTTAGGTGAGACTGAAGGAGGCATACACGGAAGGATCTTTTGAGGCATACAAGAAACTCAAAAAGATTAAATGGACTAGTGAGTCAATAGACGTGTATGCCAACAATATTAAGAGATTGGCAGGATACATGGGAAGAGGGCTGGACTAAACAGCAAAGTTAGCTTTTGTGACGTTCTTCCTGGATAGCATATCAATGACACAATTACTTGGCATGAATAAAATGGAAATTATATTGACTGTAAGGGTATTGACAAGAACACCAAGTCTGGATTCCGAAACGTTGGGAGCGGTTGCACATAGCAAAGAACCAACAGACAGATGTCAGGGGCCACACCAACTCAGAGACTGTAAGGTACCATGAAGAACTAAAATCATGTGCTACAATTGTAAGAAGTTTGGGCACATTGCAAGGTATTGCCCTTTGATTCAGGGGAATGAGCAAGAGGGAGCATTTGCACTATTAGCTGCCTCCTCAACAGAGTGAAGGCACAGTACAGATCTCTTTCAATCAGAGAGGTACTAGTGGACGGCATGAAGGTGGCAGCCCTTATTGATACCGGCTGTACTACTACTCTACTCAGTCTCCAGCTTGCTCGTAGATATGGTGGGAGTAGAACTGCTATAAAAGCAGTGGCTGGAACAGTGGTAAAATGCAGAGGAACCCAGCAGGTAGAGATAGAGTTAGGTTGGAAAAAGTTAACAAAAGTGATTATCATTGAATGCATAATCAACGATACTGACATAATTATTGGAATGGATGTCATTTGTGAACTGAGAGGTTTGACGGTGAAAAATGGCTAAGTTATGTTTGGAGAGACACACTGTGCTGTAGATGCCCAAGAGCCAAACAATTGTGAAATTAAGGATAAAGATTTTAAAGCAGAGTTTGATGGTGAGAAGTGGACTGTAGAATGGCACTGGAAAAGAAAGCCTCTAGTACTAGAAAACAAGGTGGAATGCTACAGAACTTCCCTGGAGAACAGAAAAAAAGTGGAATATGAGAAAGAGGTGGAAAGGTGGATTGCGGAGGGTATTCTACCATAGAGAGGTGAAGTGAATGAGGTGTTACTTTTGATGGCGGTGGTCCAAGTGACGAAAGAAAAGGTCAGACCAGTATTGAATTTTTGCGAGTTGAACAAACATGTTGATAGCCATACTGAAAGTGATATAATTGATGTGTGCAATGAAAAGATGAGAAAATGGAGACAGTTGGTGGGAGAAACTGCAATAGTGGACCTTAAGTCGGCCTACTCACAGTTACATGTTGCAAAGAGGCTGTGGTGGTACTAGCTGGGGTGCTATAAAGGGAAAACTTGATGAAGATTTGGACTCAATGCTGCACCAAAAATTATGGCAGCAGTTCTAAAAACTGTGTTAATGAAGGACGATAAGACAAGAGAGGCCACTGATTTGTATATTGATGATATTATAATAGATGTGACAAAGGAAGTAGTCGATAATCTGAAAGAATTTGGACTAACAGCAAAGCCATCAGAACACTTGGAAGGAGGAGAGCATTGGGCCTTAAATTGAAGAAAAGAAAAAAACGGTGAACTGGTATTTGAAAGGGGCAATGATATCCCAAGGGAAACAGGAGATATGAGTCGGCAGGAGTTGTTTTGGGTCAGTGGTAAATTGTTGGGGCACTATCTTGTTGCTGGGTGGCTGAGACTGACATGTAGCTATGTAAAGAGAAGAGCAAGTGGGATAAACTGGGACAATAAAGTTGACGAGTAACCTGTTGCTGTAATACAAGAAATCTTAGCTGAGATAAAAAGAGAGGACCCCATGACAAGGACCAGGCACATCTCTAAAACAAGAACAGTAGTTGTGTGGTGTGATGCTAGCAATATTGCCATAGGTGTGGTCATGGAGATCAGTGGTGGAAGATGCAGCATGGCTGCAGAAAAAAGACAATTATAACCATATTAATGTGACTGAATTAGAATTAGTGTTAAAAGGAGTTAATTTGGCCTTAAAATGGGGATTAAGAGTGATGGAAGTAAGGACCGACTCAGCCATAGTTCTAAGTTGGGTGAACTCTATTGCCGAGGAGAGCTGAAAAATACGGACAAAAAGTGCAGAAGAAATGATAATAAAGTGGAGACTAGGAATACTGAAACAATTGATAGCTGAATTTGGATTAAAAATGAAAGCAGTGTTTGTACCTTCGGAGAAGAAGGCGGCTGTGCTAACGCAAGTAAATAAAAAGTGATTGATCAAGGAGGAGAATGAGGTCCCAACATGCTGTCTAGGGATCAAAGAATTGGAAGACTTGCATGGTATACACCACATAGGTGTGGATAGAACTCTATATTTAGTATGAAAAATTGACCTGCTTATAAAAAGGGAGGAAGTCCAGAGGGTGGTTAGAAATTGTATCAGATGTCAATCAATTGACTCTGCTCTAACCATATATGATCCTGTTGAAATTGGGACTACAACCAATTAGACAAGGTTAGCCATCAATATAACACACTATTGTGGGGGTGCGTACTTGTTGATGATTGACTCTGGACGACTGGTAGTATGGAAAAAGTTGTGTGCAGAAACGGAAGCTGTAGTTATGGAAGAACTGGAGAAGTTAATTCCCAAATGAAGTCCAGTGGTGGAAATGATGATGGACAAAGGCACAGTTTTCCACTCAGATATCCTCCAAATATAGTTCGAAAAATGGAACATTTGAAGGTATTGTAGAGCAGCCTACAGGCCAGGGGGAAATGGAATAGTAGAGTGACATCACATGATCGTGAAAGCAATAGCTGAAAGAGGAGGGATAACACCAATAGAGGCCACATTCTGCTATAACATGGTGCCCAAGGTCAGTCAAAGAGAGGAGACATTACCACAATGGTCAATTTTCACCTATGAGTGGAGACATCTGAAAAATAAATTTCCAGATGTTGATGAAGAAGAGCCACCTAGAATCCAAATAGGGGAAGAGGTTTGGATGAAACCACCAAGCACCTGGTGCATGACGCAATGGGGAAGAAGAGTAGTGACAGGGATCCAGTCACCAAACAACCTAATAATTGATGGAATGCCATGGCATATTTTGGATCTAAGGCCAGTGATACATGCAAACATGAGAAATGAGACCTTACCAGTGCAAAGACAACAAAGAGAGTGCAATGTGCCAATTTGAACACAAGACTACATCATGTAAAATGATCTTGAGATTATGGGGCATGTAGTTTAAACAGAAAGAATGGAACTTTACTTATCTTGTGGCTGGGGAAAGAGTGGCACCCAAAAGTGACTCATTTTTTATAAGAATGCAGATCAGAAATGAGAGGCATTGTGGGAGTGGGGAGGGTGAATAAAAAATCAAAAATCCATGGGGAGGGGTGATTTTTGTGTGAAGGCGAGCTAAGAGAAGACATGGACGAGTTTGATACCACAGAAACATATAACGTTGGCAAATAATTCAATAAATGAAATCATCTTTTGAAGACTGATTTTTAATCACTGTACATTTTTATACTGTTGGATCTATTTCCATTTTTTCCTGTATATATATATATATATATATATATATATATATACACACACACACACACACACACATTTTTTTCCCTAAGAGTCTCCCTAAACAAGGCCAAATTGGCCATTACTCAACAAAGACTTACAAAGATATGGTGATGAGATAGGGTAAATGAATAGGAAGAATGTCTGGAAAGTGAAAATGGAAATATGAATGTAAGGATTGATGAAAAGTGATTCATTTGTCTTAGCATTAATGTGATACTTATTGGCTTATTGGCCGTCAATTTAACAAGATCAAAATGGAGGAGTTTGTTCTACATTTCAGCTGTTCTTCAGAAGATGCTGTTTGAATGGAACTTGCATTGAGAATTAGGGATACCAAGAAAGTATGGATAAAATTTACAAAACATAGTTTCAACTGAAAACACCCAGATTGGAGGTATAAAGACAGAGTTTCCAAGGAAGTAATGATAGAAAAGTGATAGACTAGCAACATTATATTGATAGGAGAGTGGTTGAAGAGATGAAAAGTTTTCCTTACTAACCAGAACTTGCATTATAATTACTCATAGCTAACATTCATGGCTGAGATAGTTGCATACTTCCTATTGGTGTGAAAAAATTTGTATTTTTAAACCTAGGTAAAAAGACCGGATTTCAAAATGCTTATTTTCAAGGCATGTATACATTCTACATTACATTTTTGAAGCATTAAGTATTGTATAGAATCAAGCTAAGCTTAGTAAATATCAAGAATTACATTTTTCTATGATAAAGATAAGAGGCATATTTGAATTTCCTAAATCTCAATTTCAAAAAGAAAACTTTTATTAAAAAATTAAAAAAATTAAGATTTTGATAAAAAATATACTGGAGTACTTGATAATTATTGCTTTTTATCGACTATTTTTACCAACCAAATATAGATTTTTGTATAATTGTAACATTCAATAAATTTTGTCAAATATTTTTTCAAGACAAATCATCAATTCTTAAAAAATATTGATCCTTTAAGAAATACTACTGTCATTTAAAATTTTCTGGGTAATAAAAACTGGTAGAAAAAATACAACAAAATGAATGCAAATAGGAATGATAAAAAAATAAAACAACATACTTGTGCCGTGCACTTCCTCTCCGATAAGTCTAACATTGAAGGAAAAAGTTGGATCACCTCCACTGGCAAGTCGCACACACAGTTGACTGGACGGTATGCTTGATAATTGGCAAAAGGCTTGACAATATGTAGTTTTCATGCTCTCCTTTCTTTCAGCTATTAAAATAAATTTAGAGAACATAAAAATTAGAAATATATAAATTATTCAATAAGTGAAGTACAATAAAATACTTACACAAAAATAAATAGATTTAATAAAGTTATGATATTAAAATACTTTCAGGAGAAAAACAAGAAACAACATTTGTGATATTGCTTTACAAATTAAGATTTTAATGGGTTCTTATAAAGAATGACTACAATAAATTTTAGACAAATTCTTTCTTAAGATTTGTTTATGAAATACGTATATCTCATAAAATATATTATGTGATAAACAAAATTAGACCAAAAATGTTTCAAGAATGGTTTTGTTCTTTTGTTTTTAGTGGCATATCAACCTTCGTGAGTTATCCTTGTAAAAGAACAGCAGTGATGCTATTTAAACCATAGCTGGGGGGATAAAGAGGGTTTATACTTTTCTCGTTTATATTAGTCCAAAAGTGAACATGACTAGAGTCTGAACTTGCTTACCTCAAGGCTGCAGTCTAGCACTTTAGCCATTATACCATGGAGATTCCCCATTTAAGTATATAAAATGTATAGTAGAAATATTATCAATCATAAAATGAATTAAAAGATGTTCACAGTAAATAAATTCAATAGTGGTAATGAGACATGGAAAAAAAATCAACACAGAATAAGATTTAAAGATTAACTTAAAAAAAAAATACCAACTTTACAAACACTAAAATTCATGCAGAAAACAATTGAGAAAAGAACAGAACAGTATCAGAACTGAACCTTGTATAAAATGAAGAATGTTGCATCTAATGAGTCAAACTTCCTCCTAAATCAAGGGGATAGCAGGGTCTGTGCGCATCATTAACTTGTGGTGAAGTGATGGCACCAAGATAAATTGTAAGGAAACAAGTTAATGGAGGCTGTCGAATGGCTTTTGGGAGCGTTCTATTCTATTGAATATTGATTACTTATGGATGTGTCTATATTTACCTAATTTATTCACTATGAGCAGAATATGTGACAAAAGGTCAATTTTGAATTCAGAGTTTTCCTTCTCCTAGACAGGTTGCTAAAGAACCCAGTCTGCTCTACTATTTATTCATGGCTGGGGTGGGGGGAACAGATGTATTGATACCTTTCCTTAAGGCATCATGATGAAGTTAAATGCAAACAGCCTCATTCAGAATTTGAACCCAGCTTGCTGATTCCATTTTCTATAATGATAACCATTACATTAAGTGTGACCCCAATGGATATATCAAACTAACAAATTAATTCTGGAGAATTTGCACTTTAAGGACCTGCTTCTAACATCCTGGCATCAGATCCTAGATTGATTGATTAACAGAATGTTTACCCATCTAGAGTTATTTTATGCCTAGAGGTTAGGGAAGCACATTCGTTGTATATTCATATTTGCATTTTTTTGTGTAGTTGTCTTTTAAGAGATTTTTTTGCATACAGTCCTATCAAATACAAATGATTTTTAAATAGATTTGAATCCATAGATGGGACCCACACAGCATAATCCTTAGCATATCATAAGCCCCACTGATTGGGTGTTCAGATTCCAGTAAAAACCTTTATCAAATAAATATATGCCTGATTAGATAAGAGCTATATTACATACATATGGAGGGCCAACAACACCTTATGAGGCAGCTAGTTGTAATGTTTTGGCTTCTCAGTAGATAGAGAGAAAAAACAAAAACCAGTAAATCCTTCATAGGTTATTTGTCCATTTAACATTGTAAAATACATGCATTTATAATAAATCTATCAAATTAATCATATTCAAAACAAAAAACATAAAGAGAAAACAATATTACCTCCAACGATTTCCAAAGGATCAAGTGTAATTTCTGGTGCAGCTTGATCAGGTTTTCTTTTGGCTGTTGCATTTAAAATTCTGTTCATGAGATTCACTTTAGAATCATAAAACATAAGTCCACGAGCATGGGCCATTAAAGATGCTGTACTGCAACTAAAAGTCTCCATTGGTTGAAGGTCAATCAACGGAATAAAAAAGGTTTCTAATGTGTTGTTTAAAAACTGCAGCAGAGCAAACCGTAATCTGATACTTTCTATTGGCATACCTAATAAAAATACACAAGTTTTATAGTGGATTCAATAAAGATATATTATTTTCAAGAGAACCATAAAATTAATGGGTAAAATATTTAAGATATTTCAATATGAATACAATAAAAATTTAGGATACAAAATTTTAACAAGAACAAATAATATAATAACTCACCTTGAAGCAACATATATTTTTCATTTGCTAACTGATTTTCTGTAATGTAAATTTCATGTGGGTGAAGTTGTGATGGAGAAATGGCAAGCTTTCTGCAGAATGAATCAACATAATCAACCAAAGCATTATCCATCTCCAATGTCCACTGTTTTGACATTTGGTGAGCTTGACCGACATCAATACATGAGCAGCTTAAAAAAAAAATTTTTCAGGAAACATTTTTTAAAATTCATTGTTAAAAAATAATCTCCAAATTTTTTTCAAAAAGAATTTAATTTCAAATTCACACTAAAGACATTAAGATTTTAATTAGTAAGATTTCTAGAATTCTACAGAAAACGTGATTTGATAAAAATTACCGTTCAAAATGAAGATCAAATCCACAAGCCAACAATGCACGCCAAACAGAATTTACATCTTGTTTTGCAGTATCTATGACAAACTGAATGAAACCTTCTAAAGTAAGAAATTTTTCCTCCTCTTTTGGTAAAGCCTGAAAAACAAAAAACAATAGAGTATAAATTTGGGCATTTTCCCATATATTTACAACTCGAAGGTGTGAAAAAAGCAAAAATTAAAACAATATCACAAAAAAAACAAAAACACATACACTGATACTCTGTCCTACATCATTAGTTGGTTACAAAACCTTTGACATAACACAGGTTTCGATCTAAGTCAGACATAATGACTTAAAATAAGAACAAATACAATAAAACTTACATGATCAACTTATAAAACAATATAACTACTTTGAAACCTTAAGAAACCCCACCAAAAACACATTTCCGTCATTATTTACCTTGTGAAATGCCTTAAGTATGATGATAAACACCTTAAAATTCATGTAAATAATATATGGAAGAATATAACTCCCATGAAAGTACTTAAAGAATATTTTGGTCTTAATTTGTAAAGAATGATTAATAATATCAATAAAATTATGTTATTTATAAGACAGCAAAACTACATAATTGTGTTCATTTGTTAGACTTTTTCAATGTAAATATTTTATTGTATATACATTTTTTAATGTTATTTTTATTGCATTTTAAATTCTTTTTAGTTTCCTTTATCTTTTATTGCTAATTTTATGTATTTTATTTATTTCAAATACATTCTTATGGAAAAATTTATTTATTTTATGTCTTTTTATTATGATATAGGTGACACTGCTGAGTGACATTAAGTCAGATGTAATGTCATTGCCTGAACTGAAATTCAGCCAAGAAAAGTGGTATAAGGGGAATTTGACATAGGCCAAAATGATGTAAATGTTGGTTGGGTTTAATGGCATATCAACCTCTAGAGGTTATTTAATGCCAAAGCCTGTTTACACATATGTACAGTTTGTAAACACATAATTTAATGATACCATATTAAAACCAAACAACTCATTTACTCGCATACGAGTAAATATTTTCAAGTATTTCTATATGACATTAGTGTATTTAGTGATAATAGTTTTTTGCTTTTTTTAAAATTATTTCTCACTACTATTTCTACTAACACAAACATAATGGTATTTCTATTCAGCAATAATTTTCTTTCAGTTGATTAGTTTGTTGTGTTTTCAGGATTGTAACCAAGTCTATATTTTCTGGTACAACCTGGTCTCTTTCAAGAATGACAAAACATTATCTATGTGGACGTTCTCAAATAAGTCCTTCATGGTATTTGCGTGGAAATAGTGCTTTCTGGTGTCATTATAAACTTTACACTCAAGGAGAATGTGTTTGATTGTGCAGGGTGTTTGGCATGTCAAGCACTGTGGTTGCTGTTTTTGATTGAGTATAAAAGAGTGCGTAAGTCTGCTGTGACAATTACGCAATCGCGTTATTGTTACTTGTTCTTTTCGCGATTTTCGGAAAGCTGGGCATCATTCTCCCAAAAAGGGTTTAACCCGGAATAGTTTATTATTGGTATTTCTATTCCAGCGTTGTTGCCATTTTTTATGGAGGAAATTATTTATTTTGGGTTTCAAATCGGTGTATGGAATGTTGTACTTGTCGGGGGTCAAGTCTAAAGCCAATTTTGCTGCCGTGTCTGCTCTATGATTTCCTCTCACCCCAATGTGGCTTGGAATCCAGCAAAAAACGATTTCTTTGTTTGATGTTGAGTGTAGTCTGCGAAGTAGTTTGATAATAAGTGGGTGCTCTAGTTTTTTATTGTTTAATGATAATAGGACAGAGAGTGAGTCTGAGAATATGATGAATTTTTTTGCGTTTTTCTTGAGATAATGTCGAGAGCCAAGTCTATTGCACAGGCCTCAGCTGTGAAAATAGAACTTTCCATTGGAAGAGCTTTTGTTTTTATTATTTTGTTTAAGACTGCTGCACATGCTGTTTTATTGTTGTCTGTATAGATACATAGGTAGTCGGGATGCTGTTGGAGGATATTTTGATGTTTTTCCTGGTAGGTGAAGGGATGTGTCTTTGTTTTATGGAGTTGATTCAGTTGGAGGTTAACTTTTGGATTTTTAATGATCCAAGGTGGTATTTGTGGCAAGATGCTTTTATGGATATTATTTAGAGGGATGGTGGATTCTTTGAGAATAGGCTCCATACGGAGGCCAAATGGTCTAATTGATTTTTCTTTTTGGTCGAAATATTGTCCATATTTTGGATCAAAAGTGCAGTCATATGCTGGGTTAGATGGAGAAGATTTCAATTTGGTATAATACTGATGGGCTAATTTTTCATTTCTGATCTGTAGAGGTGCTTCGTGAGCTTCAGCGTATAGGCTGTCAATTGGAGAAGTCATAAATGCTCCTAATACCAGTCTTAAGCTTTCATGGTGAATAGGGTCAAGTTGTTTCAGATAAGATTTCCTGGCAGATCTATATACAAAAATGCCATAGTCAAGTTGAGAGCAGAGAAGAGTTCTATTAGAATTTGACAGTCAGCTCCCCACTCTGTGTGAGCAATGACTTGCAAAAGTTGTTGGGCACGGGTTGATTTATTTTTTAGGTATTTTATGTGTGGGATGAATGAAAGTTTTTTTATCGAATATTACGCCGAGGAATTTGTATTTGTTAACAACTGGAATTTTGGAGTCATCAATTTTTAGGACAGGGTCATTGTGCATTTTCCTTAGAGTGCAAAAATGCACGCATTTAGTTTTAGACTTGGAGAATTTAAATCCATTTTCTCTTGTCCATTTATTTATTTTGCTTAAGTTTAGTTGGAGTTGTGGCTCTACTATGTTTATATGAGTGGCCTGATAACATATGACAAAGTTGTCAACATAGAGAGCACAGTCGATTGAGGGGGTTAGACATTTTACAATATTACTGATTTTAATGGAGAAAAGAGTAACGGAGAGGATAATGCCTTGCAGAACATTCTCCTCTTGATGTTGTGAGTCTGAAAAGGTGGATCCCATGCGTACCCTAAATGTTCTTTTGAAGAGAAAGTTTTTTATGAACATCGGCAGTCTTCCTCTTAAGCCTAGATCATGTAGGTCCCGCATAATACCATACTTCCACATAGTGTCATAAGCCTAGGAGGTGTCCGTAGTGTAATGGTTATCGTCGTAGGAAATGGTCATGGCGACACAAGTTCAAATCCTGGACGAGACTGATTGCATTTCACATAGCACTAATACCCTTGGGAAAGGTATGAATCAAATTATTCTCCCTCCAGCTATGGGTAAATAGTAGGGCAGACTAGGTTCTTCAGCTTTGGTGAGGCAACTAGTCTAGGAGAAGGAAAACTCTGACTTCAAACCTGTTAAACTCTGCTTAAAATTGACCTTGTGTCATATCCTACCCGAGCGAAGGGGTTTGGTAAATATGCATAGTGTCGTAAGCCTTCTCTAAGTCAAAATATACTGCCGTCAGATGTTGTTTTCTGATGAAGGTTTCTAGTCGTATCAAATGATCTATGGTTCCTCTCCTTTTCCGGAATCCCATTTGTTATAAGACCATTTGTCTCGAAATACCACGTCAGTCTATTGTTTATCATCCGCTCCATCGTCTTACAAAGGCAACTTGTCAATGTGATGGGTTGATAATTCTGCGGATTCGATGTATCTTTGCCTGATTTGAGGGTTGGGACAATTATTGATTGTCTCCATGTTTTTGGGAAAGTACCGTTCACCCAAATATTATTATATAACTTTAGTAGTTGACTGATTCAACAGGTAGCTGCTTGAGAAACTCATTGTGTATTTCATCAGGACCGACAGCTGAGTGGTTGGATTTTTTTATGGAGTCCACTAGTTCAGTTAGGGTAAATGGCTTATTGTATTCTTCAGAGTTATTTGAAGAAAAACTTATTTTTTCTTTTAGAGGGTGGGTTTGATTTTATAGAATTCTGTGTTGAATTGGATGGAGGAGTTTTTAGAAAATGTTTCTGCAAGAAGATCTGCAATGGCCTTTTTACCTGTTATTTTGTGGTTTGTTATGGAGAGGTGTTTTAATGGAGTTGATTGTTTTTTACCGGCTATTTTATGAATCATGAGCCAAACTGTTTTGATGTTAAAAGAGGTATTTAGCTTGCTCATGTAATTTTGCCAGGATTTTTTCGTGGCTTCTTTGATGATTTTACAAGCATTAGCTCGGTGGAATTTAAAAGAGATTAAATTGAAGGTTGTGGGTTCAGTGTTGAATTTCCGCAAAGCTGCTCGTCGTAGGCGAATAGCCTGTTTACATTCTTTGCTGAACCAAGGTCTGTCTTGTTTATGAGTTGTTGGGTTGCGTGGAATGCATGTTTTAGATATATTAATGAGTTTTTCGGAGAATTTGAGAATGGTTTTGGTATTGTTTACTATGAGGTGTTTCTGACATTGAGAGTGAAATTCTTCCCAGTTAGCTTTGTTTAACCTCCACTGGGGAAGGTTGTCGTCTTTAGGGTGCAAACTCTCAAGTACAATTGGGAAATGGTCACTCCCGCATGTGTCGTCATACACCCTCCAGGTGAAATCAAGGAAAAGTGAAGTGTCACAGAGGGTTAAATCAATGGCTGAGTAGGTAGCAGATGATGGATCCAAATGTGTTGGTGATTTTTTGTTGAATAAGCAAAGATTATTATTGTTAATGATATTTTCGAGAGTTTGGCTTTTGTGGTTTGTGCTTCTACAGCCCCACATGGTGTTATGGCTGTTAAAATTGTCAAGTAGAATGTGTGTTGTTGATTTCACTTTCATTTACGGCATCATGAGGTGGAATATATATGGAGCAGATATTAATTGTTCTGTGTAAAGTCACTTTGACAGTTATTGCTTGGAGTTGAGTGTCGAGGTGGATTTTGCTTTGAGGTATATTGTTCCTAATAAGGATTGAGACACCACCCGAAGCTCTATGACTGGTATTGTTGATGAAGTTGTAATTTTGGTGGTTTTTTATTGTGATATCATCATTAGTTTTAAGAAATGTTTCTTGAAGGCAGACAATGGCAGGTTGTTGCTGAGTCATCAATAAGAGCAGTTCACTTGTATTGTTCACTTGTATTCCATGGCAGTTCCACTGAATTATTTTGTGGTTCATTGTTAGGCCTTAAATCTGGACTGTTTGATTGTTTATTTTTATGGCTTTTATGTTTATATACTTGGGTTGCTGTTTTCTATCTCTATTTTTTCTAAGATTTTGAATTTGTTACTCGAGTCAACATTTTCACTTTCGACGTTTTTTTTTTTTTTGAGTAATTTTAGTCTTGTCTTTTTGTAGTTTCTTGTTTGGGGAAGTATCTGTAGAAGTGAGTGTTCTTATTGGGGATCTCCTATCTTTTGGTCTTGTTTTGGAAGGAGATTTCTCCATTACACATTTAATGGGTTGTGTGGTTGGTGATAGCTCCATGCTCTTTTCTTGGATTCTGGATGCAGTCGGTGTATTCTACAGCCCTAGCCGACAGGGCGGAAAATGATGTAAAGTAAGGTATCTTATGAATTAGAAAGATCAAATCTCTCTTCATAATTAAAGTTAGATAACATTTTATTAAATGTTCACAATCAAAAAATCAAATTTTGTATCTTAAAACTAAATGGTTAAAGAATTAAAAAAAAAAAAACGGAATATTCTTTTTTGTTCTTATCACCATGCTTAATATAAAATTTTCAATTAATTCTAAAATAAATAAAAGCAGAGTGCAATAAAATCTCTTTATTAATTGTTTAACTTTGGTAATTTTTTGCAACATAAAGGTATACATTGTCTAGCAGAAAACTAAAACTCTTTCTATTCACTAAATTAAACAGTAAATTTTTAATACAATATTTCAAGTTGGTTTATATATCAATGTACATAATGAGCATAATTACTTTGAAAAGAAGCTATAAAGCATTAAATCCCTGTTGACTCATCAAATGCTTCCAGGAATTAGAGTGCAAGTCTTCATTGATCTAAAAGGATGTCAGATTTTTCAATTTCACTTGTATTGTGCCTTAAATTTATCATTCCTGAGGGTGGGGGAAACCTGTGACATAATGGATAATGTGCTGGATTGTGATGTTGTAGTAATCAAGTTTGAATTCCAGTCACACTATTGCATTCATTTTCAGACTAATACCCTTGGGAAAAGTATGGACCCCCATATCTCCAACAGCTATAGGTTAAATAATACCACTACTCTTTTACAAAGAAGGCTCTGACATTTAATAACCCACAAAGGTTGATAGGTTGGTTATTTGAGTTTTATGGCATATTAACCTTGGTAGGTTATTTAATGCCAAATCCATTTTTCTACAAATAATCAGTTCTATTTCAAACAATTCAGTTTAGCATGAGTACACAGTTTAATTGTCAAAAACACTTCTATTTTAAGCAATTCAGTTTCGCTGTAAACATTGGTATTGTCCTGGCCTATGATCTCTGACACAAATAAAATTTATATTTATCCCGAGATTGAGATTCTTTTGTTTCGGGATATGACACCCAAAGTTCCTGTATGAAGGATATTTTACAGGTGGGAACATGAAAACACAGTGAAGGCAGTAATTGGAAAAGAAAGATGACAAATACAAGGTTATGATAACCAACAATTTAATGATAAAAAATGACAATAGATAATGTAAAGAAAAAGGGAGGAAAAATTTTGTATGGGGTTTGAGTGCAGTATATGCAACATTAAAGACAACTATGGCAATAGGTGTCAGAGTCCAATAGAATTCGAGTTCCACTTATCTGGTTATATTCAGTGGTGCCATACCTTCTGAATGTTGAGTCTTTTGTATATAATAATCCATTTGATGGTCGGATTACCTTTTCAGTCTCCCAGCAAGAATTTGTGTGTTATCCATTTAGATGTTGGTGGATATCTCCAGCTTGCTTCACAATTATTTGCTTTGCAATCCTTCTCATGGCATTCAGATAGCTGTTATCTCTATGAGCCATGGGTTGATTCAACCTCTCTCTGTTACTACTGGTCTCCAACAGTCAATATTTGGTTTTTGCACCGTTTTTTCTCCCTGGCGTCACGTGATCTTTGGGGCTTCAACTTCTATATCACAGTTGCCTAGCCACACCTGGTTCCTTAACTTGATTGCAACTGTTATAATCTACTAGTGCCTTGACCCACATATAGAGAAAGGAAGAAGGAGAAAACAGAGAAAAGAAAGGGTATGTCTGCCAATCAGCTCAGAATATCGTCTCCCTCTTCTCCCACATTCTATCTTTGTCTTGCACCTGTCACAGTATCTCTTGTAGAAAAGAGATAGTGTTTTACTAAAAATTCTGATTATTGTGAGAAAATAACCTTAAATATTCACTATGAGAAAATAATCTAAAAAATTTACAATGTCAGCCCTATTAAGTCATCAGGCTTTTTGAAGAGGAATGCAAAAAATTGTTATGCTTTGCAACATTTAATTTAAATAATAGTAGCCTGATTTACTGTATCCATTTTTAAAAAGGCCTTTATAGTATTTAAACTGTTACACCATTTTGTGAGTAATATTTGAACCAATTTATAAGATTCACAACAATAATCTGAACTTTTTTGTACTGTTATTAATTGGAACAGTCATTCCATAAGTCTTGTTTGTTGTAATATTAACTTCAACAAATCCATAATTTGTTTTATATGAATTAAATCCTTTTTACCAATATGGCATTATAGGCTCTTTTTGTTGTATTGTAGATTCCCTAAATCAAAACTCAAAGTTGTCTTGAGCTTAAACAAAAGAAATGGTGGCAAATATACTGATCAGAATAATCCACTTACATAGGCAATTCTATATCTTATACATCTATTACTAGCTTTATGACTATCTAAAAGTAATAAGTATGAAAAGGTCCATTATTAAAAACTACTGAACTCCTAAAATGTTCACAACTTACCTTTAATAGCTTAGCAGTGGACTCAGCAGTGCAACTTTCTCTAATTGTTTTCTCAGCAGTTTCTTTGCCTTTAGTTTTGCGGTCTTTTGAATTACCTCTGATAAATCAAAACAGAATTATACATCTAAGTGAATAAAAAAGTTATCATGAGTAAAAAATAATAGAATAAATGAATTATCACAGATAAAAATAATTGTATTATCATGAACAAAAAAAAAAAAAATGAATTGTGAATTATTATGAGTTAAAAATGTTTAAAGACAAAAAAGTGTTCTAAGGATTACTACAAAAAATTTTTTTAAAAATCTAAAAATAATTCAGTTATTTTTTTTTAATTAAAACATTTTTTTAATCTAAATAAAAGCATTTATTAAGTACCTTTCCTGAGATCCCATCACATACTTTTCTTTCAAAGATTTTGGTGATTTCTTTATAAGCTTAGGTTTTCCATTTTTTTCTGCCCCGGGAGATCTGAAAAAAAAAAAAAAAAATTAATTAAAAGATAATAATATCAAATATTGCGCTGTGCCTTTGCTTTGATATTACATCATGCATTCTTATCTAGTCTAACTACTACACAACATTCATTTAACAAATTAAGTGCAAAAAAAGAAAAAAAAAGAAAGAAAACAACAAAGAAAATAGTCAATACATAATTAGATGGAATTCTTAATCAAATTATAATTGATTATTTTGAAAAAAGAAAACAAAACAATCTTTGAAAAAGAATACTAGTTATTAAGCAAAATTGTATTATTGATAATTTTTTAATCAAACAGTTATTTTTAAATTGAATATGTACTTTGCAAATATTATATAAATAATTTAGCATATTTCTTTTATTTTAAATCAAAAATATTTAATTATTTTGGAGACGCTGGATTCAAATGAATATCAATAACATAATGCAATATTGCAATTGACAATAACTGCAAGTACGACATTTCTCTTCAATGAAAGTAAAGCTACTTTACCTCACTTTTTTCATCATCAACAAAATGTTGTCAGATAACTACAAATATTTCTACTAATTAGATATACTTATACTTTTTAAATACCTTGATTTGGTGCCAAGCTTTATAGTTATAACAAATAAGACTAGCAATTAATACTTTACTGAGAATAATTTCTCTACAAATATCTAAAATTGGTTCATTTTAAGTACAAGAAACTATTGTAATAAATAACTGATAAAGCACACATTTATTTAAAAAAGATTGTTCTTTTAAATTGGTTTTAGCTTAGCAGATTGTGAAATATTACTGTTTGCATAATAAAACATGATTTTAGAAACTTGTAGCAATCAGTTAAATGACTTAACATTATTATTCATTAGAAATATGAAAACATTAATTACGCATTTTTCTTAAATCATCATCATTATTCCATGTCGATTACAAACTTTTAAGTAGGAAAAGTAAATGTTAGATATTCTTTAAATATACTGAAATAGGCAAGTTTTTAAATTTAGAATAATAAATATACACATTACTCTCCTCCAATAAAAAAAAAAAAAAATTATTCATAAAATTTGACAACTGATAAACCTGGTGATTCATTTCATATCAAAATTCCTGTGTGGTATAAAGAAAAAGTTTTCTTAGTTGATTAACACTTAATTCAAGTTCAATAGAAAGGATACAAGGCAACATATATCTCATGGTGTTATAGTTAGCTAGGGTAACAGACCATTATTAATGAGTTTGATTCTCACTGGGTACCCTGAGTTTTCAGCTTTGTGTCAAACTAAGCTAAACTTAGTAAATGACTACTGAAAAGAATTCAAGTTATGGTTGATTCCAAAATTGCTTCTATTGTTACTGATGGTTCACCATCCACAATAAATCTGAATATTTAAAAAAATAAAACAGTAAATTTTATATGCTATCACTAAGGTTTTTTTTCATTTTGATAATAAAATATCTATGAAATGATGAACCAAACTATTTTATGTTCATTAAACAAACTATTTATAAGATCCAGTCTAATGATTCATACAATTGTGGTAGGTTGGCCACCTACTATAGGGCAATGGCTAGCAAACTAATCTTGAAGACTATTGCTAGATTAATGAGTTTGTTACTTATTAGTTGACTCATTATTGGGATTTGGGGAAGAAACTTAATAAAAAGCTACAAATTTTGTAACTCATTAAATTATTTTCTGCACCCAAGCCAGGTAATGTAATGGTTATCATTGTAGGAAATGGGTTTGCCAAACCAAGTTCAAATTTTGGATGAGGCTGTTTGAATTTTACTTAATGCTAATGCCCTTGGAAAAGGCATAAATCCATCACATCTGCCTTTGACTATGAATAAATAGAAGAGCAGATTGGGATCTGTAGACTTTGTAGGAGTCTAGAAGAAAAACTGAATTCAAACCAAGCTTTGCTTTGCAGGAGGATTAGATATGAGGAAAGGTATCCAGTTAGTAAAAATCATGCCCAACACGTACAAACACAGTAGCAAAGACTGACAGGGTTTTTGATAAGGCAGAAACTCACTAACCAAAAAGAATAGAGAGGGCCAAAGGTGAGCCATAAAATCATTTTGGCCAGGAACAATTTTAGATAACACCCACAAGATGCAGCCAGTGTAAATGCTGTACTAAATTTTTCAATTAGAAGCAGCAACAATTTAAACAAAGTTACTTTGGACTTGACAAAAATATCAACAAGCCAGTACTTCCATCTGATAGTACAAACACAGCTTTTAATAAATGTTTCATTGAAAAATTGTAAGACAACTTCTATGCCTATAAAAAAGAGATTTTTAGTGTAAAAGAAATATTTCAACCATAATCAAACCCTTAGAAATTTCATCATCTATAATTTATTACACTGTCAAATAAAAATTGGGCAGTAAAGAAATCTTAAGAAAACATAATGAATTTAATAATAAATCAGCTTTCCTTTAAGAGGAATTGAAGAATAAAATAGTTGATAAAACAAAAGTAATCTAACAGTTTAAATATAAAATACATAATTACTTGAGAAGCTTTGGTAAAATGCCAAAACTGATCACTGAAAAAGAATCTTATACATTTAGATATAGTTTTAAAGTAGAAAAGATCTGTCAAAAACAAAAAAAGGTAAATACAGTCTATATATTCAAAACCAATTATAATAAAACAGAGAACACTTTGGTTTGTTAGTTGCTTGGTTGGTTTTATGGTATGTCAAACTTTGTTGAAGTCAGTCTTAATTTTCAAGCAATTATATGGTATCAAGTGACTATTCTTATTTAACAATGATCATTTGTTTGCACACAGTTATATAATTTCAAGTATTCCTATCTAATACTAATAATTTTCATACACTTTTATGGATTAAAGTATTCCAATCTAATAATAATTTTGGAAAGATTTGACCAATAGATAGGACCCTACTTCAGGTCATAGCGGACCTTGTCTCTTTGTAGGAGATACAGTTGATGTATTCTAAGACTCACTGACAGGGCACAGAACATTTTGGACTCTTGGCTAATAAATACCAATATTGTGTTTTGCAAATCAAGACAATTTAGTTGGTTGTGTTTTACAGCATATCAACCTTTGCTAAATCCTATTCATAGATATACATTAAATATATATGGTTTGTAAATGAATAGTTTGTAGTTTATTTTTAAATGACCCAGAGCTCGTTTGTTTGCACACAGTTAAATGGTTTCAAGTATTGCTGTCTAACACTAGTAATTCTATTCCACATTATTCATTAATTTGCACACAGTTAAATGGTTTCAAGTAAAGAAAATTATTAAATATTTCTATTTGACCCTTAAATGGGACCCTAACAGGTACTATCACTCCAGGTCAGAGAGGACCTAGGAGTAATGGCAATGAAGGAGTACTCTACATTCCCTAAAGCTCAAAGACTTGAGCCTCACTATCAGATTTTAGTGTCATATCCAAGTAACGATAGGTGGGGGTGTTCTCAACCCTGTGCAGAGATGCAGTTGGCATATTCCACAGACCCGGTCGACTGGGCTGTCAAGGTAATTTGATTAGTTATATTTGTAATAAGAATTGACATACTGTATAAATTAATATCTACTTCAGATATAAATAAAAGTTTATTTTAAAATAAAAATGTATTTGAGGAAAAAATATCAAGTGAAAGAAAAATATTAACTTAATAATGAAATATGCAAAGTTTAAATTAGTGCAAATGATTTTCCATTCTTGACCTGGATATTTTGACTATGTTGACAATCTCTTACATCATATAACATTGATTATTTTCAAGAAATGTCTTCATTTGGTTACTATCAACATATCAACTAACCTAGCCCTGACCATAAAGCATTACGAAACTTCACAAACCACTTTGACACATTTAATCATTTACAATACCTTCTACATAAAATGCAATTAAATTTTTTTTTTACATTTAAATAACATTTTTACTTGCTTAAAATAAAAATCATAATATAAAAAGATGTTGCTCCTATTCTCTCAACTTCAAAATCAGAATCAATGAATAGAAATAAGTCAATTTTAACTTTAAACAATGTTATCACAATACAATTAAAAGTTATTTTTTAATAAAGCTAGTTAATACTAAACCCTCTTAACTCTTTTCGTGTGGCACATTTGGCAACAAATCTAATGGCTGGAATGCACTTTGGGCCAGAAAATAAATAAAAAACTCGCAAATAAAAAGTTTAAATAAGTTTCTCAATTACAATATTCTATTAATGTTGGGGGGTATATCACACAAATGTGTCTATAAAAGAATTTTTTATTCACTGATACTTCTAAAAATGACTGTTTTACTAAATTTTCAGAAGTAATAAAGTATTTTTTATTATTTTTTTAATCTTAGGGCTGAGGTGTATCAAACAAGAGGCATTTTTAGGGGATATATATCACACAAGATTTAAAATTTTTATGTGGACTAAAGTTGCATCTTGCTTTCATGCATTAAGTATATTTGGATGACTTTCCTCAACAGAGGGGTTAATACTATATAATGATAAAAACAGAACTAAAATTCACCAATTTTTGATTGGTGAGTAAATTTGTAATTTGTCAATAAGAAACCACTTAATTTCTAGAAATTTAATTTCTCTTCCTTGATTGCCAATCTACATCTATTTACCCTTTTATGATTCTATTGGTACAAGTTAAAAATCAGAATACTGACATAAAACAAATTTAAGATCTTTATTGTATAAGTTACTGAACTTACCTAAATATACATTGCTATTTACAGTATTGGAGAAAAAAAAAACAGTGGAAAAACTGAACCATTTTTTTTATTATTGTCACAAATTTTAATGGAACTTCAATAGCTTAAACACACACTATCATCAAATCATGCTGATAGCAAGGATTCCTTTGAGTCTGTCTTGCCATCTGTCCCTATTAGCCATGGCTCTTGACAGGTCCTCTAGACTGCATCCAGTGTCCAAGCAGAGCTGATAAATGTAAATCTTTGTTGGCTGCCCAATACTGATTTGTCCATGTTTAGGAGCCTACAGGGGAACATTGCTTATTAGTTCATCTCTAGCAGTACCCAGCATGTCTTGTCTTATTTGGATGATTTGTGAGATGAGAGGTAGAAGACTATACAGCTGCTGCTCCCATTTAGCTCTTTCTCCAAGCCATATTGTGCTGCCATACAATAATACTTACATAGCTACAGCTTGGAAGAATTCCCATTTTCTTTAATCAGAGAGATTAGATTTCCATATCGTTGATAACCTGTCAATAGCAGTCAATGCCTTTCCTATGTGTAGGTTAACATTGCTTTCAGTAGATGAGATATTGCTACTGAGGCATGTGAAATAGTCAGAGGCTTGCCATTTAATGTAGATATGACACCATCTTGTTTAAAACACATGAACTTTGTTTTATATGAGTTAATGTAGAGGCAAATGTCCCTGGCTGCTTCCTCCAGGCTATGCAGCAGAGATTTGGCATGAGTAGGTTTATTTCCAAGAATTTACTTGATTATTGATCATCAAAGTTCCCTTAGTTGTTGTGAAAAGTCATAATTTTCTAAAAAGAAAATCCTCAAATACCAAAAATAGGAAATTTTTTTTAGAATTTTCTTTTCCTTGATTTGATATCCTAATTTGGGATTAGTCCTTTGATAATAGCCAGTAAGCAGTTATCTGAATTTGAAAAAGGTCAAATTGTGTCATACAATGATTATGGATTTAGTGATATTGGAAAGATTTTTGGATCGCCATTATTCCTCAGTTGATGTTATTCTCAAAAATTGTCAGGCAGTAATTGATGGTAATGGATATCCTACCAAATATCAAGTGGTCATAAAGTGGTCATAAATGGAGGTGCCCGTGGTGTAATTGTTATCGTCGCAGGATATGAACACGGCGACACGAGTTCAAATCCTGGACCTGACTGATTGCATTTCACATCGCACTAATACCCTTGGGAAAGGTATGAATCCAATTATTCTCCCACCAGCTATGGGTAAATAGTAGGGCAGACTAGGTTCTTCAGCCTTGGTGAGGCAACTAGTCTGGGAGAAGGAAAACTCTGAATTCAAACCTGTTAAACTCCGCTTAAAAATTGACCTTGTGTCATATCCTGCCCGAGCGGAGGGGTTGGGTAAATATGATAAAGTGTCCTAATTTGTCATAAACTTCATCAATTGTCTTACTAAAATTTTTTATGTCAGCTGTCTGGGTTTTTTTTTTGTCCAATACTGTAACTTGAAGCAATTTCTGAGTAATAGAAACATTGATTAATGAATAACTTATATTTTGATAAGTTATTGCATCTCGCATAAAAGTAGTTGACTAAAAAGGAAAAAAAAAGAGAGAGGCGTGACATTTAGATTGTCATTTTTAAAAAACAAATTTCAAATATTTATAAATATACAACAGAATAAAACTTGTCAAATATAGCAGAAACAAAACATTTATCAAGAAATAAAATGTAAAACAACAATATAAATAGATTTCGTAATCTCTATATAAATCAAGTTATTTTAGAATCATGAATGTGTGTGTGTGTGATTTTGCTTGTGTTTCTAATATTCAATTAGATACAAGATTTCATTTTATTTTTTCAATCATATTAGCTTTGCACTATATAGCAATGCTAATATAAAAAAGAATTAAATAGGTCTTCAAGAAAATAAGCATAGAATCACACCAATAAACTGTCATTTATGAGCAAAACTGAGTTTAAAACAAATTAATGAAATAGATGCAAATGTTTAAAGTAATTCTAATGATCAAAGAATTTCCATCAAACTGATTTAACTTTGCAGAATATTTTCACACTACTAAATGCATTGGTATTATAAAATTAAATCATTCTTGCAAAATACATTATTTGTCCAAATAAAAATTGATCTAAAGAGAAATATAAAAACTGAAACTTGGTAACCAAAATGAAGACTATATGCAAGAGACAATCTCATTTAATTGGATGACATAAAATAGATGATTATTTATAAGCCTAACATAACTGATTTATTTGAATGTATAAATATCTAAGCACATCTACTAAACACATGTACATACAAAAGAATCGGTGAAAAGTTCTTCACCTGACCAAGAAGAGAATGACCTAGAACTATACTATTCCACATATTCCTTTAACAGTTCAATTCACTTTGCACATTATTCTTAAGTTTCTTTAACCCTTCCAAAAAATTTAATAAAAATTACTAAGGTCATTTCCTTCTTAGTTACAGTAAGAAGTTTACAGCATGTGTGTGTGTGTGTGTGTGTGTGTGTGTGTGTGTGTGTATAGTTTACATTTTTAAGAATTGATAAAATATTTCAATAATTCAAATGACAAAAATTAAAAAGTTGATTCTTTTATGAAAGAGCCTAAAAGATATCAGTCACCTTATAAAATATTCTAAAATATTTTTATTTGAATTATTAACAAAAGAATATAATAAAAGAACATTTAATATTTTCTTTTTATATGAGAGAAAAAGAGAGAGGGAGAGATCATGGTAGTAACTCTACTAGAATGAAAGAACCAGCCCATTAGTAAAACTAATTGAAATAGGTTGAAACAATAAATAAAAAAAATTGTTGAATTTTATATCATAGAAGAATGAGCTTAATGATTTATTTCAATTACTAAGTAAAAATAAAGTTGGTGACCTTAGTCGAGGGTGATCCGAAGGCTCCCTTTTCAATAGCTACTACACCAAGGTGTAGGGGAGTAGCGCCCTCCCCTGGATTGCTCCACTTTACCCTTGATGCTTAACTTATAATGCTGAGTGTTAAGCAAGGTGGCATCAAGTACTATTTTTTAAGTTTTTGGTATGACTTAACCTAGGATTAAACCCCAGTCCATTGGTGCACACTCTACTCATTAGGCCAATGGATGCTGGTATTTTTATATCTTGTACAAAAATAAACTAACAAACATGATAGAATCTTAATATTTGAAAAGCCTGTCAAACAAACCAAAAAGACAACTTATAATTCTACCAATTATATCAATAATAAAAGATATCATACATATCAACCTTTTGTAAAAACTGACAACGATGTTATCAATAAAAATCAGTTTTATAACCAGATATTAATTGACATTGTCACTTTTCAAATATTGCGACCAATAGGACTCTAGTAACATTTGTCCGTTTATTTCTAGTTAAAAATTTACTTTTTGATGAGAAAAATATTAATAGTGAATATAGGCATTAAGAACTAGCTACAGTAACAATAATTTCAAAAACTATCTTAAAGTTATAATTTATCTATAAATGAAGAGATAAAAATTCTAAATGATTATATCTTTTATTTTATCTATATCTGACAAGTATTTTATAAATGACCTCTTAGCATACCTTGAAGCACATCCACTGCAAAAAATCAGTTTTTTATCACTATATAAATTCGATTATATATATATATATATATATTCCATACACACATTAAAGTTCCTCCTGAATCTATTAATAAAAACAATCTTTATAAATTGGGAAAATTCCTATTGAAAACAATTCTCAAACATAATTTGCTAGTAATAAAATTCAAATTAAAAAAAGGCTGCAAATTTGGTTAAACAGTCACTAAAAATTTGAATTCAAAATGCTGAATGCTGATAAACTCTAAAGTCATGTCTGGAAAAAAAAGTTGTTTCTTGTTTACAGTAGAGAATGTCACAGCCGAATTGACAGCCAAAAAATAGAGCTATTCTAATATTCAATGATAATATAAAATGGATGAATCAAATATAAAAGATGTAAATGACAGCAATTTACCCAATTTCCTCATTGTCAAAGATACTACTTTTTTCTTTTTTGCTAAATAAAAAAATTCTTTAAAAATTTCCTTGTTTTTTCAAGGCTTTTTTTTTGTTAATTTCATTGCTTATTGGCATAAACCAAATATACAAAAATTGTGACTTTTTCTTGAATTTCATTGGACAAATTAGATATGCATATTCAACATTAGAAAATATGGCATATTGAAGTGCATGAATCCAAACAACTAGAATGCAAAAATGCAATAAAAGTAAATTATTTTCAATTATTTCCCCAAAAGTGCATGTACGAGTGTGAACATACTTAATAGGAAGTGAAAATATAAAAAGTATAATTTTTTGTTAAGAGATGTAACAAAATATTGAAAAAATTTATAAAATATACAGTTGTATTTCATTTGTGAATTAATCAGCATGATAAACGAATTGATTTGTTAACACTCAAAAGCCACTTCACATATACAACAAAATGTCCAAGTCACAGATTGTTATGCATTATTTATTCAATAGAACAATTTGAAAGTTGTCTAACATGTCATTTAATGGTAATATCAAATATGTTATTTAAGTTTATTTGAATTGTTTTTTTCTCTTTTTAAAAAATTGTTTTACAATTAAACTATTTAAATTTTACATTTTGTTTCAACTAAATATTTATTACCAAAAATATAAAGCTAAAATACAATTTTTAAAATTATATTATTTTAAATAATTGAATTACATATTCTAATAAAAATTGAGATAACATAACTTTAATTATACACACAAAAAGGATTTTTATATTTTATTAAAATGGATTTAATGAAAGTTTTAATTGAATACCCAGTATCTTTTAAAATACACAAAGGTATAATTTGTGGATGATTCTTTATTTTGAAAATTTTTATAAAATAAATTTTTGGATGATTTTTCCCAAAATCATTGCAATAAAAAAAAAAAAAGATAAAATCACCTTCAATCTTAATGATCTTAAGTATGCTCCTTCATTAATTCTCGAATTCTTGTATTTTAACTTTTTACTAATGAATAATTAGCAATATCCTCCTATATATGAATAATGATTACATCATATTAGAGAAGGTAGATAAAAATATTTATCCAAAATAAAAAAACAGATATAAATGATATCCTTCAAATGACTGCAGTTAATTATTTTATTTAATTTTCTTCCACATTATAACTTGGAAGAAAATTAAATAATTGTAAAGAGAATACTGATTTTGATATTCATCACAAATATTTGTCTGATGAAGAAAAAGTGATAGGTTAAAAAAAAGTAAAGAAAAGAAAAGAAAGGACACTACTTAATACATCATTAAACTAGCATGAGAACTCATGACAACTACTTTAATGGTAGAAATCATAAGTGAAAGACTAATTCAACTGCTAAAATGGCTTAAAATAAAATTGATTGCATGAAGGGGAAATTTAGCAGGAAATGGTAATGGTGTGAATATAACACATTAGTGAGAAAAGCATGAATGTGCTCAGTGTATTAATGTTTGAATACTACTTTCCCACAGTCAAGTTGCTGTTGTTGGTTGTGACACAAAAGTAGAGTCAAATCCTTGTTCTCACACCAATTTATACCACTAGCATTATGACTGCATACATCACAACCAGTGTGGGTAGCCGTGGCAGCTGAAGTGGTGGAGGTGTTGGCTTCAGGGTGATTTCTGCTTTTGTTGCTACCCTTTCGGTTGTAGTGTAAAAGTGGAGACTTTAGATGAGAACAGTGATGATGCCACTGTCGACAGGCTTTCTCCTTATGACAAATCTGGGTGCAGCCAGTATATGAAGGAGTAGCACATTCAGTATCATTGACCACAACATCTGGCATCAGCTGAAGGTAAAGGTTATTTAGACGCCTCATGGCTGCATCCAAAAAAGGCATGCATACGGTGGACACTTCAAATCTGAGGAGAAAATAATACGTTCAGCAATGGTGACAATTACACAAAACAATAGCAAGCATTATCTAAAAAAAAAATTACTATTGATATAATTAACATAGCTGAACAAGATTCAGACAAGTACATAAAGAATTAATTATCAATGATGATGATTCATACTTGATATTTTCTAAGATACATTTTTATTCAAAGTTGAATCTCTGTCTTCTACAATAAATGTAGTAGAAATCATTTCAAATTAATCTATTATAAGAATATTTAAAAGTTTTACAGATGAATTTATTTATTATTATTATTATTCAAATTATCATTCATCCTTTCTATTTTTTCTTTTGTTTATAATGCTTTATTATTCACATTTTCATCTTTATTTGAAATAGTGCTTGTATTAGTTGAATATAATTATCATGATGTTTCCAACTCAAAATAAGAAAACACGGTACAAATAAAATCACTCAGCAAAAAATGAAATGCATTTCTATGTTTGTAAAATCATTGTAGCTACTGAAAAGAAAAGAATATACCAATCAGTAGGATTTGAGCAATATTTATCAATAAAACTAATAATCCTATTTTAAATAACAGATAAGAACAATTAGATTCAAATATCATAGATTTGTCTGTAATATGAAAATTAGTATGAAATTTACTTTGTACATCTTTGACATTTGGTTTCATAAATTGTTCTAATTGGGATAGTAGTGGTGTTAGAAGTTGACCAAAAGAAGAGAAAAATTGAATAAGATTCAAAGATTATGAGATACAACATACATCTGACAAAAACTGGAGAATGTATTTGCTGAAACAGTGGGTTAAGAACAACAAAGATAAAGATACTGGCTTGAATAATCACATGGAATAATGACAATGCTTTATCTTAGAACTTTAGATAATGGAATTCCAATAATAGCTAAATTTATCATAGATCAATATTAAATATTTAAAAGAAAACAAAATAAAAGAATAAAAAATTATGTAGTTACAGCAAATGAATATTTTGAATGGGTATTTTTAACATAAGAGAAAGCAATAAAAAACTCAGCTTTACTGAAAAGAAGGGATTATTCATTAGAAACATTTGAAATGTTTAACAATTGATAATTGATTTGTGTATTTTCTTTTGTAGCAGGTTTATCATAATCACTACCAGTTATTTTTACTCTTGACATTGCAATTCATTCAACTATTGTTCACTTCTATCCAGTTTTGTTATTTATATAAACATTACTTAGTTTCATTAACAATTCCTTATATCTATTTTTCAAGATGACAATCATTATAACCACCATAACTATAATTCTGTTTAGTTTTAAATACCAGCTCTAAAAATTAAGGATTATTCCAATTCATCATCTTTAAATTGGTAATAATCAACCCCCCTTTGAAATCCTTTTGTTTTACCAATACTTCAATGCACTAATATTTCATCTAATATTTATTTTGCTTCATTATTCAACTTGCAGAGTATTCTAAAAGCTGAATTGGCTAACACTGAATTAGAAATATTTACCAAGATAAAGGATTAGTGATAGTTTACTTGTATTAGGTTTTCAGCTAAATGTGTGCACATAAGGTATTTTATATAAAAGTCTTATTATTTGGAAAGGAAAATAAAAAGGAATAATTACATGAGTAAATTGTTTTGAATTATTTTGTATTCAAAATTAGATGTTAATTTTTAACTTAACAGTAAGTTCTTTTTTTCATGACTTGTAACCATATTTTTGGTGAGAAAAACAATGACAATTAATTTTATTTCATTGTTCTGAACAGTTTATTCAAAAATAAGAGGAATATATTTTTGTCTGTATTTTGCAGCAGATGGGAACTGATGAAGTATCTTAGCAAATATCTATTGATTCTGGCGTGATAAATCAATAATTCTTACACACAAAATTTTATCATGGAAGTTTATAAAAATATAAAGTCAATATGAAAAATACTGTTTTACAGTTGAAATACAAAATCCAATTAGACACTACAAATCTAAATGATCTAATGTAAAAGACTGTAAATTCGAAACATTTTAGAAATATCTTAAGAGTTTCTTATATAGAATTCATATGGATTTGAATAAAAAAAAAAAAAATTAAAGAAAGCAAAGTTAGGAGAACATTAAACAAATTCATAATAAATCATTTTACAAATATCCTCGGCAAGTAGACAATTTGTAAAAAGTTTATCTTTTCTTTGTTAAAAATATTAGAATTTGATTATTTTCATTAAAAGGTAGGGATGAAAAGAGAAATGCGTTATACTTTAAAATAAGATTACATTACTGATGTAAAAAAAAGACAAAGAAAAAAAATCAATCATTTTAGGATTAAAAATAGAAAACCCTACTTATATATATATATATATATATATATATATATATATATATATATATATATAAAAACAATGGAAAATTACATGATCAAATAGCAGCCTTGGTAAATAAGAACATTGTGAGTATTTATAAAGAAAAAAATTTCTTGTTGAAGTATTAATAAAAGATATAGTTGACTGAACAGTTTATACTCTCAATACTTACCTTTCTATGGGGAAGGTATAAAGTAGGTTTTCTTGAATTGTTTTAACATATAGATATTGTAGGCAAAGAATGATAAATCATTCTATTGGTACCAAAACAAAATCACCAATATTAAATACTATATAACTGAAAAGGAAATTCCACTAATGCTAAAAAGATGTAAATAAAACCAATCAATCAATCAATCAATATATATATATATAAAGGAATTAACTCTGTTTTGGTATGTATGTGTTGACTTATAACTCAGGAAAGAAATGTCATTGAGCATTAAAATTGCATATAGACTTTAATATATTTAGAATAAGAAAAAGTATAAAATTTAGTTTTTGAATTTTACTCATTAAATTCAATAATTAAAAATCAATTGGTTTGTGAAACTCTTCAGTTTTTATTAAGACCTACCATGTTTAAATATCACACAAATTCTAAAGGTGAAATTTGAAATCAATGCTCTTTTGAAAATAACTGTTTTGTAATTTAGTACTAATTGTAAAAAAAAAGTAAAATAAAAAAATTCTTAATTTTTTGAGAACTAAAAAAAAAATCATTTTAAAATAATTTTTAAAATACTTTTTTAAATCTAAGCCAAAAAAGAAATTGTAATACAAAAAGATTTTACTTTTTTTCATTCTTACACCTACCTATTATGTCACGTTTTTAGAGGGTAAAAAAGAAAAAATAACAAAAATTAAATGAAAACATAGCTTATTGAATTTTTTAAACAAATACTTTTCATATTTCTTAGAACAAAATATATAATTTTTAATCAGTTGAACTAAAAAAAACTTTTTTTTAAAATAGAAATAAAGTATTTATAGAATAAACAAATTTTAATTTGAATTAATATGCAAAATTTTTTACCAAAAAATAAGTATACATTTTTGATTCTTAGCTTCTTTTTATCGTTACATTTTTATAGGGTAAAAAAGAAAATTAAGTAAACTAATACATTTTTTATTACTGTAACTCAACAGGTAATTAAGAACTGAATCTAAATTTTTGTCATATTTAAAAAAAAGTCTTTAGAAAAATAAAATTATAATGATATTTCAAATCACTCACAGGTTTGGAATTATGCTTTTTTTCTTCAAATAATATTTTGAATATAAACAAAAAAATTCCTAAAATTAAAGAATATTGTAATACATGAATTCTTGGATTTTTTTACTGATAAATTTTTAGAGGATAAATAAAAACTTGAATTAAAACTATGTTGCTTTTTCAAAAATTATTAATTAAAAAATTGTTTCATAATTAAGCACTAATTGAAAAAATAAAAATTTATTAAAGACCAAAGAAAAAATCATGAAAATGTTTTAAACCTTTCACCAGTATTGAGTTACATATTTCTATATATCAATTTGAATATAAACTAGAAAAGAATATAAAAAATGACAATTCACAAAATAAAAGAAAACCTTTTACTTGAATTAATAGATGAAATCTTTCAACTACAAATAAGAACACATTTTTAATTCTTAGCTTACTCCTCTCTTCCCCCTTTCTATCTCACTCACTAGTGTTCCATTTGATGCTTCTGTTTAGGAAGAGTGAAGGATTCACTACATTAGAAAATCTTGATTATTTTTCAAATGAAAATTTCACAATATTATGCTGTTTACAGGGTTATGGTTACACACACAATTTTATTTCCCATTTGTATATTTTCATAAAAAAATTAACCTGATCAACCAGTACCTGTATTTGAACACTGACAAACAGTGTAGGCTTAGTATTAAACAATGATTAAGTGACTGAAAAGTAGATATTTTAGATTGAAAAACCGTGAACAGTTTTAAATGATTGTAAATGTTTATTGGTTTTAATAATCATATTTGTTTAAAAATATCTATTTTGAATAAATTTAGATTAATTATTACTTAAACATATATATATATATATATATATATATATATATATATATATATATATATAAGTCACCAAATTCTTTTCATATATATATATATATATATATATGTGGGAGAGAGAGAGAGAGATATGCAAACATATTAGCATAATTCCAGTAAAAAAATGATAAGATTATTACATATTTTACATGCACATCTGCCAAGAGTCAGCAAGCCATCCGTGCACTTTGACTAAGATCAAAGTATTGCTTACAGATACTTCTGTTTAGGAGCTGTATGTAGTATCTATAACTGGATATCAAACAATTATTTTAAAAACTACTACTCTTGCTTTATAATAATTACATTTAGTATATGAAATTCATATGTTAATGAATATTAACCATTATCCATAGATATAGAATAAGATATGCAGATGAAAAAAGTTATTCTAAAGAGTATAAAATGTAATACTTCTTGAAAAATAAATACAAAACACCACCACTTCTGACTGGTGCTGATCTCATCTTTTAAAATTAAAAAAAAAATCTTGGTAAATAATCTTGGGTTTTAGTTGTCTAAATTTCTGAGACAAAGCTTGATGATTTTTATCATTAAGGGTTTTCGGACTCATCTTCATCTTTATTGTTATTTTCACGATGTTTCAGCCGATATGTCCTCCGGCCTTTTTCAGGTGTTTGTCGAACTCGGGAACCTTCACGGAACTTCAAACTACATCCTTTATTGAATCCACGGGGTCAACCTGTTCTGATTCCGTTAGCCATAACCGGGTACAAGTGTTAAGTATTTCTGTATTGTTACTCGCCTGCTGTCAGGATTGAACCTGCAACCTCCAGATGGTTCCCTAAGCTTCTAAGGAGACAATCATCTGGAGGTTCAATACTGACTGCAGGGTGAAAATTATTCTAAAAATTTTTATGAGGTGGTACCAGCACTGGTCAGAAGTATATATATATATATGATTATTTTAATCTTTTAATTAAAAAATCATTTCAGTAATATATTAAATCAGGTTTCCTTGCGTAGAGATATTATACACTAATCTAATGCAAGAGTGATACTTTGATTTGAAGCAGAATACACAGATACTGAACTATCATCCTAGAAATTATAGATAAATGATCAAAGAAAGAAACTAAAGAAATAAAGTATATATCCATTGGCCTAATGAGTAGAGAGTTTGCCAATGGTCCGGCAGACCAGGGTTCAACCCCAGGTTGAGTCATACCAAAGACTCAAAAAATGGTACTTGATGCCGCTTTGCTTAGCACTTAGCACTATAAGGTGAGGATCAAGGGTAAAATGGAACAATCCTGGGAATGGAATAGCCCCCCACCACCACCACCTATTGAAAAGGGAGCCTTCAGATCAGCCTCGACTAAGGTCGCCAACTTTACTTACTATATATAGTTATTGAGTGAACAAAAAAGTAATAAACAAATTATTTCATATACAAGAAATTGTCTCAACTTATTCTGCACCATTCTTAGTACTGAAGCAGTCAATAAGTAGACTTGTTAATGTTTAAAATGTTCTTATCACATCACTTAAAAATAAAAGTAAACAGCACCTAACTTAGCTTATTGAAAACAAAAATGATTCAGTATATATTTATATAACTACTCTCTCAAAAAAAAATATTTAGAATAATAATCAGATATAATTTAAGTAAAAATTTCATGTTGTAAAAGAAAATGACATAATTTAAGATATAAACAATATAAAAGTCAATAACTTACAGATCTTTATCAGGAGATTTTAATATCCCATAATGACGAAGAACACTTGTAACCTGCTCCAGCAGGGATTTTTTGGGTGGGCGGATTTTGTTCAGGAATGTACATAATAAATTTTCAGGAAGATTTTGAAGAATTTGCTCTCTACTCAGACAAATGTAGCCAGAGTCTTGGCGACATTCAGTATCTCCTTGTCTTTGCTCCGAGATGAAACAACAATGAAAAATATCAGTTAAGGCCATTACAGCACCATCACAGAGTGTGTACTGGCTGTCAAGAAAGAGTTTATGGCTAAGGTAGTCTTCAAGAGCATGTTCAGCTTGAGACTCTGTAGATAGTAACTGGCTGACTGTATGAATAGATAAGATCTCTTCAGGAACATCACCAACTCCTTCAGGATCAATTAAATGTCTACTTTTGAACAGAGCACTACGCACATTATCTATTTTAGTTCTGGATGTTAATGCAATAACAGCATATCCTTGAATAGCTTTAGAATTTGAATCACTAGTTAGCTTTGGAGAAGCTGAAGGAATTTTAATACTTGGGTCAGCTGCTTTTATATCAGGTGATACTTGAAGTCTTGCAGCAGCACCATTTTGTGAATCTTGTGCAGATAAAGGTTCATTTTTTTCTGTAACTGTAGGTATATACAAATCTTCTCGATCGATTCCTCCATTTGAGCTGCATGCTTTTCCAATGGCTTGTTTAAGAACTGGCATAGAGATATGAGAAGGAATGTTAGAAATAATCAAAAGCCTGCTATGGGCTGTTGATGGTATTAAAAGCTGTGCAGCATCAGAAATAGCATCTTTTAATGCTTCCTCACCTCGTTTTTCTTTAAATACCATGCAACGCAAAATCCCAGATACAGTGAGCACACGATGAAACCAAAGCATGTCTTCTGGTTTAATACTTGGTACCGACTGAGATTTCAGACTGGAGCTGTCACTGGCAGAGGTTGATGATTGGTCAGAAGCAATACTTGAAGAGGAAAATTGGCTTGATGACTGACTTGTAGATGGTACTGGTGAACCAGCAGATGATTCTCCATCACTTGTTTTAACACTGCTACTCCGTCTCACTGAAACGGTCTTTTCTCGTTTAACTTTGACTTTCTTCTTTTTATTACATACTGATGGACTTGTAGGAGTCTGTAGAGAAGATGCTTGTTCAGCATTGGATGATGCAGAATAACTAAGGAAGTTACTACAACTTAAATGAGTTTGAGTCACTTCAGAGATAGCTAACATCAACTCAAGTAATGCTTGGAAGTAAGTAGAAAAGCGCCCATGGTCAGTAGCACCAATTCCTATACCAGCACCACTTGCAGTCACAGTAGATGTCCATTCTTTGGTTTCTTCTTCATAGAGTTTTTGCAATTCTATTTGAAAACATTTCATAATTGCTCGAGTTGGACTGAATTGTGGATTTAAAGTAGGAAGACCACTGAAAATACCACCTTCTGAAAAGTGTAAAATTCTAAGTGCCTGAGAGAGCAAGTGAAAAATATATTCTTTTATAAGAGACGGGACATCTGATCTCCAAAGATAGCCACAAAGAAGTTCTATTATATGTGAAAAGACAGGTGGTGTTATGATAATGTTTTCTGTGCTCCATAAACTGGAGAGGTTTTCTTTAGACACTGGAGCCTGGATAAATGACAAATCTCCTCTCTGAGAACAAGCATTCTTACCACAACCATACTGTTCTGTGACTAAAGTTTCAATATAAGCAAGTGCAAGTAGAAATTGAGGAGGCAAAGCATGGATGCTCAAGATGATACCAGGTGGTGGACAAACACCAGCTCGTAAATGAATTTTATCACATGGCACAAGAACTGGAATGTACTGGTCATTTTGATTGCTACTTGATGTAGTGTCACGTGGGTAACTAACTACTTCTTGTTTCATAGCCTGACCAGATTTTTTTACCTTGTGTCCTGAGTAAGAATATACACGAGCCCAAGGAGCTTTATAGGGAGAACAGCTGTTTAAAAAGAAAAAGAAAAACATTAATGAGCTAATTTAAAGAAACACAGTATCATAAAAAATCTACATACATAAAAAACTGTTGTCACTAAATTTATTTGTCTGTTCACCTGAATGAGTCACTTTGAAATTAACTAAAATATACTAAATTAATAACTTAGAATATGCATGATTTGAAATTGCAGATGGGTTGGAGCATAACATGACCATTTGAAAACTTATGAACATGCATGATAAAATAGATTCAAATTTCTATGTACTGTTGTTTTTCAAAACTAGATAAAAGTTGATACATAGTTATTCTAATGCATCACATGAATTTTTTTTCAAATAAATTCTTTTCTAATAAAATTTTTTTCTTTTCTAAATTATTTACCAAAAAATAGGATGTTTTCAAGATTTAGAAAAAAAAAATTTAATTGCTTTGATTTATTTATTTATTTTTCTTTCAAATAATTCAATTTCAATTGAATATGTTTTTAAAGAAAATTTTTAGGTTCTTCTCAGACTGAGTGTTTCTTTTTTGGTTTCAGAGTGAGTGGACAAGAAATCTATTAATTTTACAATTAAAACTTTGTACAGAACATTGATTTTCAAAATAAGCTAATAAATTTCAATTGTTTTGAATTTTAAATAATTCAATTTTATAAAATAAAGTATCTCATACAATAGACAACAGTTTAAAAAAATGTGATTAAAACCTGCACAGGACTTTGCTTATCAAAATAAATTTGATGATTTGTTTTGAAGCAAAGTTTCTTAGAGATTAGATAACAGAAAAATTAGTTGTACATTGTTTATATGTAAATAATAATGTCATTTTTTAATGATACTATGCTAGTACCAATACTAGTATGTATAATATTTACAAATGACTTGGTAATAAAAATGAACAAAAATGCTGCACTAACTCAAGATTAATAATTTCATTTAATAGATAAATTATTCTTTATTCCATTCAGGAAATGTAGCTTTGAAACATCTGATATTATGACACTAATATTTTCTTACGTATGTATCTTTTTTCCAACTTGTATTTCTCCATATTTCAGTTAGGTAAATAGCTAATTAAAATGCACACACTTTTTTTTAGTTAAAACTTGATAATACTTATATTCTGAATTTAATCTTTTTTTAAAGAAATGTAGAATGCTACATAACCTTTACCAGTTTGCTGATAAAGCAAAAAATTCAACATTACAGAGACAACAAAAGTACTAACAAAATTTGGTTATTCAAAACTTACATATTTTATAATTAAAATTTCAATTTTAAAACAAAATTTTCATCACAGTCTATTATGACAAACATTAATATAATAAAAACATGAAAATATCACGATATGCTTGCTATGTATGACAAAAGCTGTAAAACATTTTCTATAAATACATTAGACATACAAATAATTCCAATTGAATCAATAAAAATTGGTTAGATTATCATTCTGGATATTAAAAGTAATTTACACCACAATTATATATTTCTAATCTTTATATCTAATCTATAATTCTGTTGGTGTGAAAAAAACCCAGATTGTACAATTTGCAAGTTCTACAGAGTGATATCTGGGGAAAAAAATTCAGTAAAAAAAAAAAAAAAGAAAAGATGATAAACACATGTGCTACTTGGAAATAATCAAGCATCACGTATGTTGAGTCAAAAGAAAAAACACTGATAGAATTACCTAAGCTAAAATGTAATAAAGTGCTCAATATATGAGATAGAGCTAATATGAAAATAATTCCTAAATAGCCAAGCGCGAATCTACCTAGGTTTCACCAAACGCCTCTCCAGAATTGCACTGGTGAATTTGGTTAGGATAAAATACATTTTATTGGTTAAAAAGACCTCTCACCAATACAAAAATTAGCATATTTAAAAGAAAAAAAAAAAGAAAAAATGCAACACTTTATTTGAGAAACCGAAAAAAAAAAAAAAAAAATTTTCCCTTTTCCTACACTAAACAATTTTTATCAATAAAAAAAATTGATGAAAATTGTTTAGTCTAGAAAAACGGAAAAAAATTTTTTTTTTGGGGTTGGTTTCTCGAATAAGGTGGTGTTTTTTTTTTAATTTGGTAATTTTTGTATAGGTCTTTTTAACCAATGCTATTTGGTGAAACCTAGGTAGACTCACTCTTGGCCATGCAGAAATTATTTCATATATATATATATATATTTACACATATATATACATACTTTCATATTTGATAACTTGAGTTTAAAATCATATTGATTGAATTTTTTTATCAATTTAAGAAGAAAACCACATACTCTTTTTTTGTTACTTTTGGATCAGATCGGCAAGATATAACAAGACAAGCTGCAGTTGGAAAGTGCACATCTGTATTGATTTTAACTTCAGTGATTGGAAAATCTTCACAAGGAAACATCTCTGGAGCAGTCTAAAAACAGAAGTTAAATAAAATGGCTTCTATATTTTCATACATATCTATATCAACCATAAGTTATTAAAATTACAAGAAATAGCAGCATAAATCACATGCATGTGCATCAATTGTAAGGATATATTAGATTGGTCAAAAAGTTCATTCAGTTTATAAATTAAAAACATTAATGACAATTTTTTCTCCCAACTTTGATTTGATTAAACAACATATTTATCATTTTCTTTTATTATCTTCTACCATTTTTTAGGTAACTTGTTATTCCATCCTACCAGAATATTTTATTTTTCTGTGTAAAGAATCATTCTATGTACTTTTCTGAAGTCTTCTAGGGAATAGAATTTATCAATAAGAGAGTTCTTTAAAGACCAAAATAAATAGTAATCCAAAGGTGCAATGTCTAGTAAATATGGGAGATGGGTAAAACCTTTCCAACCAAGCTGTAATAAGTTTTGTCTGGTCATCATATAAGCATGCAGTCTAGTATTATCTTTTGGAAAGTTATGCTCTTTTTCTTAATTAATATTCTGATGCTTTCCATCAGTTGCTATCATAGTTGGTCTAATTGGAAGTAGTATCTCTTTGAATCAATTGTCTGGTTCTCTAGACAGAGTTTATAGAAGAAAACTCACTCCTGATTCCATGTTATATACAGCATTATCTTTGTTGGATGAAAATTGGCTTTTGGTTATTTTGCTTGTCCAAAAATCACTTGGATCCTAAGCTGTTGTAAAGTATCCACTTTTCATTGTCACTCAAAAAATGTTAAAAACCCCCCAGAATATTTCATTATATTTAAGTAGTGAATTTAACATAGGAATGCAATTCAGTAGATTTTTTTCTTCTTATGTGGAAGCAACACATTAAAGGGACTAACCAAATCAAGCTAATGCAAATAATTTTTAGAGCTTGATTTAAATATTTTTTAGTATACCTCCTGTATCATATAACATTTTTCATTATATCTTCAGTAGTTTTTAGCATTAAAATTAATATAAAGTAAAAACTTTATTTTAAAGCTAAAATAAGTTTTGAAACTTTTATAGCTAAGAAATATTTTAAAATTTAATAAAATTCTTATCTATTATGAGCTCTGGCTCTTTCAAAATGATACTTTTTATTGATGTCAACAATAATCAATGTATTCCTTGAGATTATTTAAAAGTAGAAACTTAAAACATCTAATTAAAGTTAATTCTTATATTCAATAAACAAAGTCATTAAATATAATCAGCTTTTAATTTTTTCAGAGAAATTTATAGATGACCTTTCCAAATGTCGTCAAGAGATGTATTTCTATTTGTCTTTCATACATAAGAACCTACCTAACTCTTGAACTTAGATGGCACATTCAAATATATTTTTAAAATTAACCACAATTAGTAAATTTCAATTTGAGAAAAACAAACAAAACTGAAAATCTAAAATTCTATAAAGCATTAATGCAAATGAAACACCAGATTTTGAATGATTATGGTAAATAACATTTAAATTCATTCCATACATACATGTTTATAATGAGAGTCTTCAAATTATATCAAGTGAAACAAGCTTATAACAAAGATTTAGATATAATTTTTAAAACACAGAAAAAGGTCACTTTTCCAAGAGAATTACCTGTAAGCACAGACATACTTGGTTTGTTAGTTCAATAAGGTAGTCTTCACCTTGCTTAGCAGCTCTAGCAATAGCTACTGCAAGCTCACGTTTTAATTTGTCTGGATTGGTATACATTATTTCAGTCAGAGAGCAAGTGTTTGATTTTAGACATTGACTGGGTGCTACACATGTAGCTAAAGAGTAGGCTGTAATACAACCATGAGGCTGAGATGGTGTCAACAGTTCATTAGATCGAAGCTGAAGGTTTTCAATGTCCAATTCTTGCAAAAGTGCAGCACTGGCTGCCATACTTGGACTAATGTTTGAGCAAGATAGGTTGTCCATAGCTGGAGAATTGCAATGATCAATTAGTTCCAATAAAGCAGTACGACAAAATATTCGAGATAATGACATTTCATATTTAAGCAGCTCTCTGAAATGATAAAGAAAATTACAAAAGGTTATGAAAGTTTTAAAACAGCATTTACAAAATTTTGTCTCAGATTAAAATATTTGATTTAAAGTCAAAAGATAAAAAAAAAGATACATAATTAATTACAAAAATGAGCAAGTTTAAAAGAAAGCACAAAATAGAAATAGAACACTTCATAGACACTAAAAATAAAAAAAAAATTATTAAAGATATTTAAAGTACTTGAATGTCAAATCATTGTTTCTTTAATATTTTCCATCAATAATTATTTTTATTGTTTGTTCTTTATCATAATGTATCCAAACTAACAGAATATCATGATTTTATTTGCAATTCTTTGCAGTTTGATTAATTGATACTTTCTCTTGAATTTCTATAATAGAACATCACCATCATCAAGTATAGCACTTGATGATGGTGATGTTTCCCTTGTTTCTCTCTCATCATCCACCTCAATCAGCCATCATTTTTGGTAGGTCCTCTAGACTCCACTCAGTGTGTGCAAAGAGCTGATGTATGGAAGTCTTTGCTAATTGGCCAACACTGGTGTGTCCAGCTGTAGGAGTTCATAAGAGAATGTTACTTATGAGTTCATCATTACTTCTCTAGCAGTATCCAGCATGTCTTGAGAGTAAAACAGTTGATTCCTAAACTAATTAATTAATTTTTATTTGTTGAATTAATTTCAATCAAATAGTAAAATTTCTGAACCAAGAAATAAAGAGATTCCGGTTCATATCAAATTACCTTTCGGTTGTTAAAGCTGTTAACAAATAAATGGAGTTTTGTGCTTAAATTTCTCTACTACTATCCTTAATTTTATTCAATTCATCCAACTAATATGTTGAATACTAATAATAATTAAGTATTTCTACACATTTCATGAAAAATTATATTAGTACTCAGAATATTTCTAATAATAGTTACTCATATTTTAGTTATTCTAGAAATGTTGAAAGAATCAATTCAACTCAAGAACAATAGTAAATATAAAACATTGTGGAAATTTAGGTAAAAAAACTGAACTTGTATTCCATTAGCAGAGTAACATTTAATTTTTATGCTAGCCCACTTCTACTACTGCATGTGAACATTATCAGGTAAAAGTAATGTTCTTATTCTTTAAGTTCATTGTATGTATGTTTCTAGTAGAAATAATAAGTATTAATGTCCTGTCAATTTTTTTGCAGAGCAATGTGACCTGGTATGCTACAGAGAGAGGTAAGGGGAGGTCAATTTCCCTACCCTTCTTTATTTGAATCAATAGGCATTAAGACTGACCATGAAAATGGTAGGGGAAAGAAAGGGTAAGCTATCTGCACTCTGTGCCCTTTAGTCTGTTGAATGAAAGAAGTCTGGGTCAATCAAGTGGCATGACCCAGCGGGGCCATGGAAGAGGAAAAGTCCGATGATTGGTCCACAGGCTCTTCGCACCAAAAAGGCCATCATGCGTTAGAAAAATTTGAAGGAGAATTTTAGTTTGGATAAAGCCAGCGTTAGAACCAGATCACTGAGGTCAACCAGCTCCGGGGAAAGACACTCACCCGTAAAAAAGAGAGAAAGAAATCTGAAAATTGAGAACACATCAAAGATAAGTACAACTCAAACCGTTTTCCTTCTACAATTCTTAAATATTGGAAAGTTATATGTATTTAAAAAAAGAGAGAAACTGTAAAGGTTCTGTTTCATCAATAGTTAAATTTATTGAATGAACATTGCTACACGCTTCAGTCCGGCGGCTTAGACACTTTTACTCAAGTAAGAGAAAAAGAAAGAAAGAAGAAAGAGAAAGAAGAAAAAAGGATTGTTGAGAGACATTTTTGTTTGATGTTTTCCTGTTGGCTTAATATTGCCGGTATTTTAAAAAGGAAAGAGAAAAGAAAAAAAGAACTGTTTCTTAAATCTCATCATTATTTGTTTGGTTGTCGCATATTAAAATTTTGTTATATTTTAAATGCACCCTTGTGTTGAAATCTTTTGGTTGTGTCATTTCCTCTGTCGATTTTACTTTTTTGCATGTATCCTGTCGCAGCCTCGTACCACTTTCATTAATTCTCACTAAACATCTTATTGCCTCCTTAAAACATTACAAGAGAATTTTGGAAATCTGTCGACACTTAATATTATCTAACCTAGAAGTTTGTTCTTCTGTGATCTGAGGGGGTGGGGAGACAAAAGACTTGGTGGTGTATGTGAAAGTGAATTGGCACCCCCTTACCAACGTCTGAGGTCAGTTTAACCCCGAATTAACCTCCACATTATTTGTCTGGTTTTCACACGCCTGAGTTTGAGTTTGAGTTTGAGTTTTGTTTAACGGCATATCAACCCCTGTGGGTCATTTAATGCCAAAAAGGTTATTTTGAATTTCAGTCATTAAAGTAGCAGTTCTATAGAGATGTTTGGTTATATCTTGCTGAAAAAGTTGCTTTCTTTTAGAAAATTAAAAATGTTTTCAGGGTTTGTATTCTTAAAGATGTCCCTCAGGTTTCTTGCTTGATAGTACTTGGTACGGATATGTTTAAGGTTGTTACAATTTAGAAGGATATGTTTGGTTGTGAGTTGTACTTTGCATGATGGGCACACTGGGGCATCCTCCCCTTTTAACAGGTGTGAATGAGTAATGTGGGTGTGCCCAATACGCAATCTGGCAAGTATTACTTCTTCTCTTCTGATGCTTCTGTAGCCTGTTGGCCACTCTCCGATAGCTTCTTGTATTTCATGGAGTTTGTTTTGGGTCTGATTGTCCCATGATTTCTGCCATCTGTCTGATATAAATTTCTTTATGGTTGGTTTTAGATCTGTATATGGGATTTTTGATTTGCACATATCAATTTGAAGAGCTTTTTTTGCAGCTTTGTCTGCTTTTTCATTTCCTTGGATGCCAATGTGACTTGGTATCCAGGTGAATATGATGTTATTATTTTTAGAGAGGGTGTTTAGTTTGTTTAGGAGCTTTGTGATCAAGGGGGATGATGTATCTCTGTTCTGTAGTGCTAGTAGGACTGATTTGGAGTCTGTGTATGTGATAAATTTGGAAGCTTTATGGTTTTCTATGATATTCATAGCTAGATCAATGGCTGTGGTTTCTGCACTGTAAATTGAAGCTTCATTAGGTAGGCGTTTTAGGGTTTCTTTTTTTTGAGAAATAGCAGCACAGCCTACTTTTTTTCCTTGTTTGGATCCGTCTGTATAGATGTGATAGTGATCTGGGAACTTATTTTGTATTTTTATGAGTTTCTCTTGATAAGTGATGGGGTGTGTTTTTATTTTGGGTAACTTAGCCAGTTCTAAGTTTATAGTTGGTTGCCTTATGGTCCATGGTGCCGTTTTGGAGAGTATGGTATGGTGTACTATTTTAGTGTTGATTTTGATTTCGTTGAGGAGGTCACTTATTCTTAAGCTAAAAGGTCTGATTTTTTTTGGGTTATTTTGATACAGGTTTTCATATTTTGTTTTGCCGGTGTAGTCATAAGCAGGATTTTGTGGACAGGAGATGAGTTTGATGTAGTACTGTAGTGCTAATTTTTGTCTTCTTAAATAGAGAGGGGGTTCGTTTGCTTCTATGTATAGACTTTCCTTTGGGGAAGTATTAAAGGCTCCTAAAGTAAGGCGAAGTCCTTGGTGGTGTATTGTTTCCAGTCGTTGTAAGTAGGATTTTCTGGCTGCTCCGTATATGAAGCAGCCATAGTCAAGTTTTGATCTTATTAGAGATCTATATAGCTTGATAAGTGTCTTTCTATCAGCACCCCAGTCTGTGTGGGCTATGGCTCTCAATAGTTGCATGGCTTGATTGCATTTTATTCTTAGCTTTTTTATATGTGGGATAAAGGATAATTTAGAGTCAAAGATAATGCCAAGGAATTTATGTTCATCTGTTATGGGTATTTCAGTGTTATTTAATGTAAGTTTAGGGTGGTTGTGCATCTTGTGGATTTGACAGAAGTGTACACATTTTGTTTTACTATTTGAAATTGTAAATCCATTTTCTGTGGTCCATTTTTGGATTTTATTTATGCATTGTTGTACTTTCCTTTCTATGGTTGTCATGTTTTTTGAATTATAGCAGATGAGGAAGTCATCTACATATAATGACCCTTTGATTTCTGGAGGGAGGCAGGATGTTATGCTGTTTATTTTTATTATAAATAGGGATACTGATAAAATACTGCCCTGAGGAACTCCCACCTCTTGTGGCTTCGAATCAGAGTATGTGCTGCCAATCAGTGTCCTGAAAGATCGGTCTTCAAGAAAGTTTTGGATGAAGATGGGAAGTCTACCTTGTAACCCAAAGTTTTTAAGGTCTTTGAGAATTCCGTATGGCCACGTTGTGTCATAGGCCTTTTCAAGATCAAAAAAGACTGCCACCAGGTGTTCCTTTTTTATGCATGTTTCTCTGATTAGGGTTTCTATATGAACCACCTGGTCCATTGTGCTTCTTTTTGTTCTGAAGCCTGCTTGTAGGTTTGAGAGCAGTTTATTTGATTCAAGAAACCATATTAGTCTTTGGTTTATCATCCTTTCTAAAGTTTTGCATGCACAACTAGTTAGGGCTATGGGCCTATAGCTGGTGGGATTTGTTGGGTCTTTTTGTTTTTTGAGGATGGGGATGATTGTAGCTTGCTTCCATAAAGTAGGGATATTGCCTGAGATCCAGATATTGTTATATATGTTTAGGAGATATTTCTGGGAAATTGAGGGTAATTCTTTAAGAAATGTGTAGTGGATTTCATCTGGACCAGCAGCTGAGTTATTGGATTTGGATAATGAATTTTGGAGTTCATCTAGGGTGAAAAGTTGGTTGTAGCATTTAGTATCGTCAGAGGTGAACTTTATTTTGTTCTTTTCTTCTTTGATTCTGATGGAGTTAAATTTGTTGGAATATTTTTTGGTAGATGATGCTTGGGCAAAGTTTTCTGCCATCAGATTAGCTATTTGTTTTTCATTCAAAGCTTTTGTGCTTCCTTGGGAGAGATGATTTATAGGAGTGTGGACAGTTTTATTTGATATTTTCTTTACAAAGTTCCAAATTGTTTTGGGATTAGTACTTGAGTTTATTTTTGCAGTGAAGTTTCTCCAGGAGGACCTTTTAGCTTCTTTAATTGTGCGTCTAGTTTTAGCTCTTTGTTGTCTATATTTGTCTAGATTTTCTGATGAAGGGTTGGTTTTAAATTTCCTGAGGATTCTTTGGCGTTCTCTGATCATAGTTTTGCACTCCTCCGTAAACCAGGGATTGTTATGTTTTGGGGATGTTGTAGTTTTAGGTATGGTTTTGTTTGCTATATTAATTAGGGTATTTGTGAAATGTATTATAGGTTCTTCTTGGTTTGTATTTGTTTCTGGGATTAGGGTGTCAAGGCATAGTTTTTTGTAGGCTTGCCAGTTTGCTTTTTTGAAGTTCCATCGTGGGGTTTTTGAGACTGTTTGTGGGTCTGATTTTCCTGGTTTAGTATTTTCTATTATGATTGGAAAGTGGTCACTGCCGCAGGAATCTTCATGTACCCTCCAGTTATATTCTATAAAGGTGGCTGGATCGCTGAGTGTTAGATCTATAGCAGAGAATGTACCTGAGGATGAGCTTAGGTGGGTTTGAGCTTTCCGATTGTGGAGACATAGGTTGTTGTTATTAATGATTTTTTCAAGGGTCTGACCTCTTTTGTTCGTTGTCCTGCTTCCCCACAAAATGTTGTGGCTATTGAAATCTCTCATCAATAGGGAGTTGATTTATTAAGTTATTTAGCTGTTCTTCGTTTATAGGGTCTTGAGGTGGAATGTATATAGAGCAGATGGCGGTGGTTTTGTGTAAAGTTGCTGAAATTGCTACTGCTTGTAGGGGGGTGCTAATGTTGATTTTGCTTTGGGGAATGTTTTTCCTTATTAGGATTGATACACCACCCGAAGCTCTTAGTCCCGTGTCATGTATATAGTCATATTGCTCATAATTTTTCATGTTTGTTTTATCATTGCTTTTTTTGAATGTTTCTTGGAGACATATAATGGTAGGATTTTGTTCAGTTATTAACAGCTGGAGTTCGTTGTAATTTGCCTTGTAGCCACGACAGTTCCATTGGATTATCTTGTGGGTATTTTGGTATTTGGCCATAACTATTTATGCAGTGTGTGTCTTGGGTTTAGGGTGTACTATTTAATTTTTGTATTTTCGATTTTAGGTGTCGAGTCCATTTCGGTTTCCATACTTTCTATGTTTCTGGATTTATTTTTGGTTTTTGAAGGGGTGTGTTGAGTAGGTTTTTGTTTTTCTTCTTTTTCTCTGGTTCTTGAGGTTGATCGGTTTCTGTTTTTGATTGTTAGCATTTCATTTTTTTGGCTAGAGGTTGAAGGGATATTTTTTGATTTGTCAGTTGGAGTTAGTTGTACATTGGGTATAATAGTTTTAAGGGTTTTGATTAGTTCATGTAGGTCGTTTATTAAATTTGTTAATTCTTCTTCTATTTTTGTTGTTTTTATTTGTGTTTTTGCTTCGTTTTCTACTTGGTTTGAGGGAGTCCTGGTTACCTGAGAGAAAGTTAATTTGTTAAAGGGATTTTCTATGAGTCTTCTTGCTTCAGGGAAGGTAATGTTTTTGGTGATTTTCATTTTGATAATTTCCTTTTCCCTTTCCCAGATTTTGCAGTACTTTGAGTCTGCTCTATGATTCCCTTTGCAATTGTTACAGTTTAGGCTGTTTTTGCAGGATTCCTCTATGTGGTTTGGTTCCTGCTCTCCACATTTGACACACACTTGTTTTCTTGTGCAGTGCTGCTTCAAGTGTCCATATTTCTGGCAGTTATGACATCTTCTGGGATTTGGGATATATGTCTCAACTTTAACCACTGTATAGCCTATTTTTATTTCTAAAGGGGGTTTTGGGTTATTAAAGGTTAGAATGTAGGTATTGGTTTCAATTATTTCATTTTGTTTTTTGATTGTTATTCTTTTGACGTCTATTACATTTTGTTTTTTTAGTTCATTTTTAATTTCCATTATTGAGCATAATGATAGCTTTCCATTTCTTATCACCCCTTTAGAGGTGTTTAATCTCTCATGGGGGTAAGCTTTTATATCTATGTTGTGGATTTTTTTTTGCTTTAATATTATTTCGGCTTGTTTTTTTCCTGTCACCTCTATAAGGATGGTTCCATTTTTCAAGTTTTTTACGGTTTTGGGTGATATTAGAGCTGAAATACATTTTTCTATGATGAAGGGGGATATTTTTGTTAGCGGTAGTTTTTCTTTTGATTCTAGAATGATGAACCTTGGATATGGCTCATCATTGTCTGAATCACATTCAATATGGGGTCTTTTTGCTTGGGTTTTTGTTTTAATAGAAGCCATAAAAGTGTTGGATGAGTTTCACTGAACATGCTCCCCACCCACCTCGGAGCCCCATATGGGGATGTGCCTAGGGGAAAACCCATTCGCCTAGCAACACCAGGGCTACATGTTCATTATACTCATGCTGGTGATAGACGAATTAATTTTTTGTCCCTGGGTTTTCGTTCCCAAGATAACTACTTCCCCAGGGACAGAAAGGACTACGAGTCTTTCCACAGCATGATTGACCCTACAGCCATCGTCCTCATTTAGATTTAAAAAAAAAAAAAAAAAAAAAAATCTAAGAGAGTACTGTCATGACCAGCCGATTGATCGGATCGGGCCTCTCCGACCGCCCGTCTAGCCCAGTAAGGGCCAAAGTGGTGTGTTGCAAGAGACTTGACCACTCGATTTTCAGGCCAAGTACTGCTCAACCACCAGGATCCCGTCCTTAAGCATCACGGGTCGCCACCCACGGCCAACAGGTAGCCTCGTTGGGGGGGTTTTACCCCTCTGCAGAGGTGCAGTCAGCGTATTCTACAGCCCCAGCTGACAGGGCGCACACGCCTGAAATAGGAGTCTTAACCAGGATTTATTTTGTGGAGTGTCAAGTACCAAACTGCCCTTGGTGATACACATTCTATGTATCAGCCTTCTACAGAGGACAATGACCGAGATGTCAATCTCTTAAGGTCAGAGTAGAATTCAACGTCACAGCAAACAAACTCGTCTGGTTTAAGGATTAACTGATGCTGGTGGGGCAAGGCCCAATTTACCCATCACCTAAATACTCACAAATAGACTGTCAGGAATTCATAACAAAACTTTAAACTTGTATAACTGCTATACAATACCCATCTTGTTCTTGGAGTTAATTCCTAGCCATAGATTTGGATTTGTAGTTTGAGTGAATGAAACCAGATTGTCATTAAATGATGTCCTGTTTACTTGTATTAGTTTTAGAAAAGATCTGCTTATGTACCATGTTGTTTGAAGTTGAAGAGCCTAGGAAAGGTTCAAAGTAAACAGACTAGAGATTGAAATTATAAATGTTAAGTCTACTTTTCTGCATTTTAGTTAATCCAATTTGAGCAGTTGATAGAGTTTGCAACCAGTTTTCCACAGTTATACAGATGGTACAGTTCAGTTGGGTATTTTGAGTGAGAAACAACTGAATCAAGTACAAAAATCTTGCAAATCACTTTCTAGACGATTAAAGCACAAAATTTGCAATAATACCAGATATAAATTTGAACATACAGTATCAATTTTGGTTCGTAATATTTCAGATGCTTGTTAATTTAATTCAATTTTTCTGAATATAAAAACTAGTAAAAAAATGTTAAGAGCCCCCACACCCCGGAAAAATCTAAGCATAAACTAAATATCACTCATATTTTATATAGTTAAGAGGAATTCCCAGTAATAGAAAAACTTGGCATAAAATAAAGTATCAATACATTTACATTACCTGTGGATGAGGACATTTGAAGTATCAAGTGTTTGTCCACCAGTGATACTTGATTTACGTAATCCTTGGGGTGGCCTCTCCAACATGTCAATTGGATACCAAAAGCGTACTAAAACACCCTCAGTCCGTAAGTATGTTTCAACTTGCACAAGTTCATTTTGCTGTTTAAAAAAAAGATGAGCAAATTAGAGTGTATTATTTCAAGAATAATACAATCTAATTTTGAAATTAGAAATAAAAAAATACAAAATCTTTAAAATATAGACACCATTGAAAATTTTTGAAATACTTTTGCATGTTTACAAGACTGAAATAAATCGGCTAAATTGAATAATTTGTCTTATTAAAACAATTTTTTATCAAGAAAACAAAGAATTTTTAAAATTCTAAAGGGAAATCTTGACAGGGCTGAGCAATTTTTCCCTCACAATAAACTTGATCTTTTGTCCCATTTCATCCTCATAAGGAAATGGATAGGTACTCACAGTGACTTATTCATGTGAAATTACAATAATCAAATATGGAATAACTAATTTAAGTATGTAACTCAAGATTATTCATTATTTTTGTTAAAATGTCCGGTAGAAATTACTTAAGTTACATAATATAAAGAGAAAAGCCTCATTGAAAAGATTTAGTGAAGTCTGTATAGAACATGTTAGAGTATTTGTAAAAATTATTCACTTTATTTAAATTCATTTAAAAGTAATTGATTTTTTTCATTGCTAATATATTTTAGCATAAAAGACTGTTAAATAAATTTTCAATAAAAGAATTAAAATTATTAAAAGTTAATGAAATTATTCTGAATCAACAAAAAAAAATCAGAATTTAAAAATCCAAATTAGATGTAAATTTGAGAGGATGTACTTACTGAATCAATATCCAGTACATTTCCAGTAAGGCCAAATGTTCTTAGCATACTACGGACAGCATATTTTGGTAAGACAGCAGTTCCTGAAGTTCCTATTCCTGAAGGTGTACGTATGACAACAGTAATTCCTTTTTTCACTCTTTCAATTGTAAATTTAGCCAAATCTTCTTTGATGTCATCAATAGTTGGAAGATGCAGATCTCTAGGTATGCCACCATTTTCCTCATACAAAAATTCCACTGTCTGCCGTGCTATATCTGTCATACCTATGAATATAAGCAAAGAAAAATTTTGCTTTGTTTTTAATGGAAAATAATTTTTTTAAAACATTATTGCTTTTTTAATAATGGAAAATGTTCTATTTGGAAATATTAAATTTATTTTTCTTTTTATGATTTCATTGTTTAATTTGCATTTTATGAATATCTTAATTGCTAAAAATCCTGAAGTATCAGTTTTCCTATCATTCTCGATTCAAAAACTATATTTAATAATTAAACACCAGTACTATTTCTTATCACCAAAAATTAAAAAGATTTAAGCAAACCTTATTTGTAATAAAGAACAAATAAAATATGTTAACCCCTACCCGCAAATTATACAAAATTTTAACATTTTAAGTAAAAGATACTTCCTATCAAGTTATGTTATATTTTTGCTTAAGCAGAGTTAATAATCAGTACAAGAATAATCAACTAGTAGACCTCTTCATTTAGTCATTTAATTTCATGCAGTCCTAATTACTCTTCACAAAATTACTTTGGTTGAGGCAAATATTCTATATGCCAATACGTATATATTGGGTATAATTCCTATCTGTTGCTAGAACAATAAAGGGACTTTTTTTTTTACCTAGCTCAATTTACATTATTTCATCATCAGAGTTCCCTGATTCTCTCTTGCCATTCATCTCTATCATCTTTTGCTCTTGGCAAATATTTTAGACTGCATCCTATGTTCACACAGAGCTGACGTAATTAATTCCTTGCTAGTTGGCCAACACTGGGATATCTTTGTATTGAAGTCCATAAGAGAACATAACTAATAAGTTTGTTCTTGCTTCTCCCGCAGTGCCCCACATCTTATTCATTCTACTTGTATGGTTAGAGAGATGGGAGGCTATACAACTGTTGTTTTGTAGGCTGTTGCTTCCAGGATTCGTTCAAGGCAGCAAGCAGCATTCTTATGTAGTTCTCATCTAGCTTTTTCTCCACGTATTTTGTTAGCATTCATGTAGTGCATCCATATAGTAGTATGAACACAGCTACAACTTGGAAAAAATACCGTTTTATTTTAATGAATAGATCAAATTCCTATATGATCGATAACCTGTCAATAGCATTAAACCTTCATTAGGCACATGTTGACATCACTTTCAGTAGACGAGATGTTGTTGCTGAGGTATATGATCTGGTCTACTCATTTCAGAAGCTTGCCACTTAGAGAGTAGAGATGATTCCTTTTTGTTTAAAACACATGTACTCTGTTTTATTTGCTTTCATGTAGAGGCCAATGCTTCTTGTTGCTTACTCTAGGCTACACACTAGGGATTCTGTTTAGGCTGATGCATTTGCAAGAAGTGCTAGATCATCTGAGCAGTCTGCATCTATCATAGTTTCTATGGCATATTGTCAACTTCTTGCCTTTTTTTTAATGTCAAACCATTTTCTTTCATTAGATCTATGGGCGTTCAAAGTGCATAGTCTAAGTAGAGTATAAATAAATATGGTGCAATACTCCAACAGCAATATCAAAGAAGTTGCTGTCTCTATCAGGTAAGCAAACCATTGCTTTTATGTTCACCTTATCATACACTGAATTTTAAATCAACTTGTATGAAAGATTATAAAGCAGAAAAGAACTAAAATTCTATTACAGATCAAATAATAAAGACTGTAAAACAAATATTTAATATCAAAATTATGACAGTTATTATTCTGCCTTTAAATGTTAATATATCTATTTCTATTCCTTTTATCCTGTATTGCAAATTCAATTTTTTTCATCAATAGGAATATTAACAGAAATAGGTAGAGTATGACAGAGCTGTTTGCTTCTTCATTACTTTCTCTTTTGTTTTTTTGCCTCTCATCAAAAAGTAGTACCCTATTTCTTGTTCTGTAGTGGGAAAACAGACTTAATATTTGATACTTAGCATGAAACTGATCTTGATTTTTGAAATTCTGTTTTTTTCCCAAGCAAATGTAATTTTTAACAAGTGCAAAAGTCAAAAAAATGATAGGAATAAAAAAATAAATAAAAATCATTCTAGTCAGGTTTTTAATTTTGATTTCTAACTTTTAAGTTACTATTTAGATTTAAAAAAAAGATTAATATTACCAAGTTGTAGAGCGCCACGTATTTGTTCCAAGCCATCTTTACGTTCAGCTTCATTCCTGAAACGTCTGCGAATAACTGGAAATACTTTTTGTTCCCATGCTTTTACAAGTAATGCATAATAGTCTTCAGAACACTGATCATCTTCTCCAGCTTCTTCATCTGATTCATCTTCTTGAGAATTTGGCTGAGTATGGTTATCAGAACCTGTACTAGTAAAATTATCATAACTCTCCAATAGTTTATATTGTAAACATAACTCCACATCATATTCTGAAAGATAAAAAGTTACATTTAAAAGTTTTTTTTCACAATTAGATATGATTTCACAATTCACAAGCAATGTATGAATTTAAGAATTTAATCCAAAATGTAAAAATCAGAAAAAGATTAAAGCTAAATGAAATTTTTTAAGCTCTTTTCTCTTATTGAAACATATCTTTAAGAAAATAGTATAATTTCAACAACAGTGCAAATACTTCAGTTCTATAAGGCATTTTAAATTGTATTTAAAACAAAGTATTTTGCTGAAAGCATATAGCTAGCTGTATTGTTAACAGTTGGTCAGGCGAGAAGGGGCTTTATGCTTACATTGTGATGTTCATTTCCTTATTACTAATAAAAAGCGAACTATTAATCCTTACTAACACTGATAGTGGTCTCATGCTAGAAGTGTCGTGTGATCACTGACTTAACTATTTAAGGAGGTGAAACTTACCCCTTACCTTGATTGTTATTAATAGAATTGATGTGGTAACCCTCCCACCCCTTAATTGCAGCTAATTTTTCAAGGTAAGTGTAATTGAATTTTTCTGGCTTGATTAGCCCCACACGAATTTTTTCCTTTGTTTTTTTTTTAGCATTGAGAAAAAATTTCCCCAACATATCATATAAAATCAATACTTAAATACTGAATATAAAGTAAAAAAGTAATGAGGGAAAAGAAAAAACATTAAAATCTTGATATGTTTTTGAAATTTATATTCTAAAAACAATGCAGAGAAATTAAAAAAACAAAATTAAAAAAAACATTCATCTAAAGAAAAGATCTGAAAGGCTTATACAAATAAAGAGTTTTAAATGAATAATATTTAAATGAATATATTTTATTTGTTTTACAATTTTATATAAAATAAAAGCTAAGATAAAAAGCTAAAAAAATAAAAATCAAATAAAATAAAATATTATATGAAATGAAAGTGATAAAAATATACCTTTAGCAGGTTTGGGTATAGTTGCAATTTTACAAGGTGGTCCTGGATGAGATTTAATATCCCGAGTCTCTACAACACTGCTGCTGGTACTGGTGGTAGTGGGACCTTCACTGTCACTGTCAGAACCTGAGTGGAAGGGCAAAGCAATAAAAGACTCACGAATTTCACGTGTCAAGTCATTGCATGCATCTGCAGCTTCACGATGATGCCAACCCTCAGCATAAGCAAATGGACGTGCACCAAAATTGGCTTTAACCCTTGTGTTCTAGAATAAAAAGAAAGCAATGAATTACATTTTTATTCCTGTACCAAAAACATGAAGCAACCATAAGTATTCTAATTATATAATAAATAAATCTGAGAATATATGAGAGTGCATATCTAAGTCTATAGGCTGACTTATTAGCTGAACTTTGATCAAAAGTTTTCACCATATGATGTTCAATTTATGTAATTGATATTCACCACTGAATGAAATGTATTAACAAAGAACATTATGTTGTAAAATAAAAGCTTTTTTCATCATTAAGCTGCAGACTTATTAATACATTTATGTATACTAAAACTTTTGAATGTTATCTGTACAAGGATTTACTCAGGATAGAAGTAAAACTTATCTGTTATGATTAATTATTGGTATTTTATAACAACAAACAAGAAAACTACTAATAGAATAAGAAATTTTTTGTGGGAGATGGAGTTAAACAGTAAATCTATATTTATTTCACTTGGCTTCAAGTATAAGACAAGGCTTTCATAAATGCTGATAATAATTTACTTAATTATTATGTAGTAGATTGAATTAAATTTACAAAATGCCAAAGAATTCTCTCAATCCCAATATATACACAAATCTCAATGAGATTGATTTTCAGAAAAAACTAGAATTTAAAACAAGGTTTGGTTTGGTTTGGTTTGATGGCATATCAACCATTTTAAGTTATTCATTCAATGCCAAATCCATTTTTATACATATAAACAGTTTAGCATAAGTACACAGTTAAATGTAAAAACAGTTAATTTCAAACAGTTCAGTTTAGAGTAATTATACAGTTTAGTTCTATTTGACCTATAGATAGGACTCTATCAGGTGCTATCAATCTACGTCAGAGAGGACCTGCAGAGATGCAGTTGATGTATTCTAAAGCCCCAGCTGACTGGACAAAATTTAAAACAAGTCTATTTTTAACCTATAAGTAAATGATAATTCAAATGAAAGTTGAGTAAACCTTTTTGTTACAGATATTGTAATGAATGATAAACTGATTACTATATTAATATGTTAATCTTAGCAATTTATATAATAATGAATAAAAGATTTATTTTCCTGATATATATAAAATAACTCAGTATGTATCTGAGTAGGTATGGTACATTCACAAGTTCTTATTTGTTAAAAGTGCAGTAAAGGTAACTCAAAGGCAAGTTTTTTTAGATCTTAATTTTCTGATGCAGGTATCATTGGGAAATGAAAAAAATAGCAATTTAATTAAAGTAATCAAATTATAGTTTATAAAAACTTTTCTCATTCCTAGTGATACCTGGATCAGAAAAATAAGGTCTAAAAAATTTGGCTTCAGGTTATCCTTACCATGCTTTTAACCGGGACTATTTATGATTAGTCACACAAAATATTGGTGAGTTGAAGATGGATGAACTTAATTTCAGGATTATTCTGAATATAGATTTCAGGCCTCTTATTTCATTCAGCTTTATAAAAAACAGTAACTTTTTAAAAATATGAAGAATTGAAAATGTGAACGAGCTTTCTAATGGATTTTATTTCATATTTTAGTTTCTAACACCATGATTATTTGTCGTTATCTTAAAACTGCATAACTTGAGATAATCTTTTATTTATTTAATATCTAAAAGCTGTCAAAATACAGATATATCATAATAAAATTTGTGCAATCATATACTAACAAACAACAAAAAACTAAATATCTTTTATAGCAATGCTTTCATAGTAAAGTAGATAATATATTACAAAACTTCAACCTTTTACCAGCGCGACATGATGATGATGATATTTTTTAAATATAACAAAAAGTGATGTAAAATACAAGTTTTACATACAATTAATAATTGTATGTAAAGAAAGGTTTACACTGGTAAAACTAGCAACTTCATTAGAAAAAGTTTAACAATATACTATGTAAATATGTAATGCAAACATATGTAATAACTTGGTGAATGCTGCTGTCATAGAGGGTCACACTTGTAGGAAGCTAGGAGAGACAACAGGGGTTCTGATTAACAAGCAGAGGTCATGAAGTGATAATAGTACTGATCAGTGAGAAATAAGGATTTGTAAAGTAAGGAGGTGTCATGTGACAAGAAGATAGAACACATGGACAAGTCAATTAGAGTTTTGAAGCAGTTGGGTTTGAGACATCTTTCATTTGATCAGCCCTGAGGACACAATGCAAGTGAGAACAAAGTCAGAGTAATATTAGTAAGACTATTAATAAGGTTCCTCATCCAGTTGAAGTGGTTTGAAAAACCATACAACAGGAAAGCCAGCTTTAAATGTAACACAAAATAAAATGGGTAATTAAAAATCAATACAGTTGTCTACTTCTTTCCATAATCCATATGAAATCAATTAATAATGGATTCTGCATCTTGTTTAGGATCAAGTGACATCCTGTTATCCTAACAAAGTAATTCATAAAGTAAGCCGAGATAGAAAAATTTTGTTAATTTTGTTATAGGTTTGAAATTATAAAATCAATAATATGATATTTTAAAAATACACCAGTAAGAAAACAAAACAAATTACATATTCCAAAAGCAAACTGGAAATGAATTTAAAATCTTTACAGAAATAAAATGTCTTAAAATCAAAGGTATTAAAATAACTAATCCTTGAGAATAGGCAATGCATATTCAAGATATTAGACAAATACAAATAATTTTGGCACTTTGATAAACAATAATATCAAATAACACAATAGAATATTAGATAGTCTTAGACATAACAATGGAAAAATTGTTTGTTAAAAGAAGGAAGCCACAAAAACAACTATTTTTATGTACAAAAATATATCTTACTTTCTTTTGAATATGTACAACTGGATACATAGCACCAGCAACATCATCTAATGTTACACCCAGGCGTCGTCCATTGAATGTGAAATAAACTTGACCTCTAGGTGTCTGCCCCTGCCCTCCAGATTCTTCAGTGCATTCCCATCCAACACCAGCAATGTCACCAGTATTTAAAGAGACATCAAGTCGGACACTCCTCCATTGAAGAAGACTTGCACCGTTGTAATGTACTGCTTTACCATTGCTTTAATAATAATTTTTTAAAATATCAGTCAAATATCAATAAATCATTAATACACATTCGTTGCAAGAAAAAAAAAAAAGAGTAATATTATTAACTTTTTTACCGATTCAAGTATATGATTAAAATAGCTAACACAATTTTTGAAACTTACTTAAGAAACAAACATGTCCCTACAGGATTGGTCCAAGCACCATCTTTTTTTTCTGCAGGAGGAGCAAAACCAAAAGAGACAATCGCACCAGATTCTTCTTGACAGTCACCAAAAGAATGAATTTCAAGTTCCCAGTAAAATGATGGTGCCTTGTGAGGATAGAAAAAAATTAAATGATTAACAAGTCAGAACTTATAAACATTTTTGCCAAATATTCTTTTTACAATGAATTACATAAACAAATATTTAATATCAAAATGTAATCTAAATATACTTTGTGTGTGTCTATGTATATATGCTTATATAGTAACTATAATATATAACTAAACTATAATAAATTTAAGCCTATTTCAAAATTTTATCAATAAATTATATGCATGTATATTTATGTTATGTTTATTCTGAAAACTTTAGAATCATTATAGACAGACTTAGTTTCAAATATAATGAACTTCATATTCTCAATTTAAATAAGCTGTTAATATCTGATTTAATTAATTTAGCTAAAAGGAAAATTAATTTCTTGTTAAAAGTAAACTATTAAAATATTTCAGATTACTGCATGCACTTAAGATTATTTATGCAAGCTAAAAATAATGATTTATTTTTTTCTCTGAAGTTGAGGAATAAACAGAAACTAAAGAATTAGATTCTATTTCATTTAATTGGATGGCATGTTAAGTAAATCTAAAAAAATATTTTAAAATGTTAATTACAGGTATTAGAAACTCACTTGTGATGGAATTGGTTGGGCAGCATAGACCATGGTTCCACGTGGAAGTCCAGTGCCTACACTAGGATCACCAAGAAATGTAATACCAGTCATTCCATGAGAAAAAAGGCAGGAACGAACAGGAGGGAAAGAACGGCTTGCATCCCATACAATTTCTTTATTCTGATGAAAAAAAAAGAAAAAACGCAAATAAAAATCACTCAGTAAAGAATAAAATTTTAATATCAAACTATATCTCTAAATAAATAAGGAGTGGTATTTACAATTATTGCACTAAAAATCATTTAAAATAAAATAATGTGATCAAATAATTAGAATACTTTTTATATTGATGACAATTGCAAAATAACATTAAACATGAATCCATCAAACTTTTAAAAAATAATTAAGAAGTAAAAGATAGTTAATTTTTTAAAATGAAGCCTAATGAAGCCTATCCAAATTGGAAAATTAGTATTCAATAGATAAATTAAGGTTTTTCATAACTTATAGTATATATACACACAAAAAATATATAATATGCTTGACATGTCTTTCAACATAGGAACTTGAGCATATTTCAAGATTTTATCAATAAATCAAAAATATACAAACCACTTTGTTGCTGATTTTACTTGGAGGTGGTGGTGGCTTTGCACAATCTCGATATAACATTCTGAGATGCTCACAATGAGACTCAATAACAGGTTGACGATCACCTAACAAAAATTGAAGTCAAATATGCACATAAATTTTGAAATCTAAGTTCAAGTAAAACATTAAAATGAGTTTTCTTTAAAATGTAAACCTAATCAAATAATGAAAAAAATCATAACAGTTTTTCTGGAATTAAAAAAAAGTAACAGCCTTTTTCCATGTATCAATTATGATGACCTAAATTAGCTTGTTTTTTATGCTATTATACTGTACACAATAACATTAGGCATCTTATACATTTACTTTTATGATTTAAGACAATTTTCATGTGATTTGTTGGTAGGCTAATAGATTTTTTGAATTCTTTATTTACAATAACATTCAGAAACTTTGAGAAAATGAAAATATAATTAATTAAATTTGAAATCAATTAGATGATGAAATACCTAAAGATTACTTCAGTAATAAATGTAGATATGTGAAAATGATAGAAACTTAAAAGGTTGAGCAAGCTGAATTCTCAAATATGGGGCATCTATTACCTAAAAACATTAGAGCTTCTCTAATAAAAATGAAAGCCATATTTGGAATCAGTACTTCATATCGCCTCTAAAATTGCTCTAATAATAATAAATTAATGCTGACCAGAGTAATAGTTTAATAACTTACCAGTGCCACACTCCTTGGCCACTGATTTTAAGGTATCAATAGCAGAATCACAATGTCGGATAAATTCTTGAGCAAATGATAACTCATGTAGATGAATAGCAAGCACCATACAAGCTCTAGTCTTGATTTCTGCAACAACCCGACATATCTGATTGGCCAAAGTATTACCATCACCATTTACAGGTAGATTTTGTTGTAAAAACGATGGATAGCCATCTTGAGACATCAAGATGGAGCGCACAGCCATGATAACAGCCTCAGTGGTGGGAAGGTGATGTAAACGACGGAACTAAAACAAAATATATGAAGGAAAAGAGGTGATCATCAGGATGATACAAAAATTAATATTTGAAAGAATTTTCTTCTTTAATATTACTTCCCTTCCCTGATACATTCTTTGTTTAAAAATTTGTTCATAAATGATATTACTTTTTCCCTGATAAGAGTGCATAGAAAATCACACACACACACACATATATATATATATATATATATATATAATTGCTCATAGTGTAATGGTTATCATAGAAGGAAAAGAACATAGCAATCTGAGTTCAAGTCCTGGACAGAGCTATTTGCATTTCAAATAGCACCTTTGGGAAAGGTATGAATCCAACTACTCTTCCTCCAGCTATGGATAAATAGTAGGGCAGACTGAGTTCTTTAACCTTGGTTTGGCAATTTTTCTAGAAGGAAAATTTGAATACAAACCTGTTTAACACGCTTTAAAAATTGACCATATGTCATATCCGGCTTGTACAGAGGGTTGGATAAATATATATATATATATATGTTTGCAATGTTTGTCTTGGTTTGATTGTTTAATGGCATATCAAACTTCGAGGGTTATTTAATGTTAAAGCCATCCTGGTAGAAGAACAGTGGTGATGCTATTTAACCTATAACTGTGAGGATAGGGGAGTGCATACTTTTTCCAAGGGTATTAATCTGAAAGTGAATATAATAGTGTGAATGGAGTTTGAACTCACTCACTATGTTCTACATAAATTGTGTTGCTAAAACAACCACTTATTCCAACTGCAAACAAATTTCTGAGTAGTCTGTTATATAACTTGACAAAAGTAACATTTTTTCTTAATGAGGTTAGCTGATTTGCTTTAAAAATTGCTGAATAAACAAAAAGAAAACTAATTATTAGGAAAAAAATAGATTGAAAATAAATGACTATTTATTATTAATTTTCAATCTCATTTTTTGTTATAATCAACATTTAAAAAAAAAAAGAAAAAAAAAAAAGCAAATATCTTGTTAGTTGTTGTGATATTATGGTGTGTGAATGGTTATGGATTTAAATGGAGATGAGACTGGAATGAATATGTTTTATTGTCTCAGTCTACAAACTGGAACTGCTTCATGGTGAGCCTGTAACCAGAAGGAAGGATAATGGAGAGGAGGAAGAAGACAGAATGGGGCTGCTACTACTAATAATACAACATCCCCTTCTTTATTGAAGGAGAAGTACACTGGGCTGTAATGGGCTGGAAGTGGTCTATGGGGAAGTGGGGTGAGGATAGTTCATTGGTTCTGTTTCAAAGGTCAAGCCTCTGCATGGGTTTGCTCACCCTGCTGGATCTACATGGTTTGGCAGGTGTGGATGGAATTGGTGAATGGATGCTTGGGGTGGTTGATAGGTGACCACCGGCTGACCTTGGGCCCTGTGCTGGGATTGTGGTGTGAAGGTAAGGAAGTTGGTGTGTGCCACAACACATTTTCAGTTGGTGCTGGTACTTTGTGTTGTCTGCTCTGCACTTTTTTGGCCTTAATGACTGCTGGTTTCTGCAATGGATTATACCACTGGCAAGTTTTACCAGGTATGACTTTGATTCTGCAGCAATCTGTACTATCTTTCCTAGTTCCCAGAGCCTTTCATCAACAGCCTCTTACAGATATCCACCATCCTCTCCGCTAATCCATTTGACTGGGGGTGGTGTGGTGACGAGGTAGTGTGCCTGAAGTTGTAAGTTTGCAAACTCTGTACTGGAATACTGTGGCCCATTGTCGCTGTATACTACCTCTGGAATGCCTCGTTCTTTGGAGTTTCATTTGTTGAATTATTGCAGCTGATGTGGTCGAGTGGAGACGCCGTATGAAGGGGCTGCAGCTGTAATGGTCTCCCACTAGTAAGAATTCCTTATCTTCTATGGTAAAGATGTCTGTACTGACAAACTGCCATGGGTAAGACGGGGTCTCATGCTGGTATAGTGTCTCTGATGGGATACTGGGTTGGTACTTCTGGCATGTGGAACAGTTTCTGATTAGTTCCTCAATGTCCTTGTTGATACCAACCCAGAAAACTGCTATTCAGGCCAGTAAATGTGTTTTTTCTACCCCCTGGTGGGATGAATGTAGTTGTTGTAGAATGTCCAGTTGGAGTGAGAGGGGTATAATGATTTTGTTGCCTTTAAGGAGTATCCCATTTGGAGTCCAATTTCGTCCCTATAGTTCCAGAAAACTTGTACATGAGGGTGGCAGTTGGATCGGTCGGCTGGCTATCCAGACATAACAGTGTTGGTGAGCTCTTTCAGTAGTGTCTTTGGATGTTTCTACCTTGATATCTTGTAGGCAAGTTGGGGATGCATTGAGGTGTATGTTAAGTAGGTGGATGTGGGTGTGTACATCACTGATTGGTTCCCCTTGGCTTGGTGACACCCTGAACAAGCAGTCAGCTATCAGGATGGATTTTCCTGGATTGTATTTGACTGTGAAGTCATAGCCTTGGATTTTAAGTAACATTCTTGCTAACCTTGGTGGTGCATTAGCAAGATTCTTTAAGGCTATCGATTCTATCGGTTTGTGATCTGTTTGTATTGTTACTACTTGGCCCCATATATAGTGATGGAATTTTTCCAATCCAAAAACCACTGCTATGCGTTTTGTGTTCTATATTGGAGTATCTTATCTCTGGCCTTGATAGGGTTTTGCTTGCTAGAGCGACTGGCATTCCATTTTGCATGAGGGCTGCACCTAGTCCGGCTGATGATGCATCTACTTGTATATTGATTGGTGCTTTTGGGTCAAAATATTTAAGCACAATTGCTTTTCCTATTTCCTCTTTGATACTGTTGAATGCCATCTGTTCCTGTTCTGTCCAGATGAACTGCGTTTTTGTTGACAGAAGGTCTTGGAGTGGCTTGATCAGCATTGCTAGTTGTGGAGAAAATTTGTTTCAGTAATTTGCTAGCCCTAGGAAGCTTGCTAGTTGTTTTTTGTCTTTTGGTGGCTTCATCTGGACGATCGCCTCTATCTTCTTTGGGACTGGTTTCACTCCATTCCTTGTTATGATATGACCAAAGAACGAGGTTTCTTGTGCACAAGAGTTCCTTGAGTGCTTTGTCATGGTTGCTGCCATCCTCCTCAAATCCAACAATAATGGTGTCATCAGATATTGAGAGGACATTCTTGATGACCCAAAGGTCTCAAATATAGCTCGCTGAAATTTGTCTTGGGCACTCTTGACTCCCATTGGGAAGCGCTTAAACATATAGCGTCCCTCTGGGGTGATGAATGTAGTTAGCTCGCTTGATTTTTCATCCAGTTTCATGTTCCAGTAGCCAGATTTCACATTGACTATTGAGAACCATTTTGCTCCATGAAGTCTGGAGATGATTTCCTCAAATGTTGGCGTAACAAAGTGTGGCCGCATCATTGCCTTGTTTACATCATTGGGGTCCAGGCATAGCCTGACAGATCCGTTATTTTTTGTGACGCATACAAAAGAGTTGACCCAGGACGTCGGTTTTGTTACAGGAGTTATTATGTCCTGGTCAGCTAGACTCCCTTGTAGGGAGTCTAGCTCTTTGAATTTCTCTTTCAAGGCTATTGGTACCCGATGGGGTGGGTGTATTACTGGGGGTACTGACGGGTCAATCTTAATGCTGTACTCCCCCGTTAGACACCCGATGCCTTTGAACATATCAGCAAATTCCTTGAGTATGCGCTCTCTTTCTTTCACATCTCCTTCTGGCTTTGATTCTGTTGCTGCAGTTGAACTGGTGTGATCTTGTTCAGCTATCTTGGTCCCTATTGTAAAATTAAGGGTCACTAGTCCCAGTTTCCTTGAGGTCTGGAGGCCGAGTAGTGTGGGTCCTTTGCTTTTCACCATGTGGAAGTTGGTGCTTGTAGATTTATTGCCATATCTGACCCCTAGGTGACACACGCCCACTTGGTCGATAGGGACGCCCCCAAAGGCGAATAGTCGGATTGGAGTGTCTCGAAGGTGTACATGCTTGAGTTGTTTGAATAAGGTTACTTACAGCACATGTGTCTACCTTCGCATTTATTTCTATTTGGGACATTTTGTTCCCTACTCTCAATTCTGCATATACCTCTCTTGTGTCTGCTGGGATATGGGATTTTGCTATTTTGGATCCATATATGGTATGGAAGTATGCCTCTGTTGGTGAGTGGTTATCTTCCTCATTGCTGGGTGTTGTTATATTGTGGGCGTTTCTATTTTTTGGGTTTTTTGTTGATCTTGGAGGGCCATCTCATATGGGATTTTGCTATTTTGGATCCATATATGGTATGGAAGTATGCCTCTGTTGGTGAGTGGTTATCTTCCTCATTGCTGGGTGTTGTTATATTGTGGGCGTTTCTATTTCTTGGGGTTTTTGTTGATCTTGGAGGGCCATCTCATTTATGAGTGGAGGCTTTCATGTCTCTGGTGCAGCAAGCGACTGTAAAATGCCCTGTCCTCTGGCACTTCCCACAGGTTTTTCCTTTTGCTGGGCATTCGCCTCTGTAATGGCCTTTCCCACAAAAGTAGCAGTTGTTATAGTACTCTCTCCCAGCCGTTATTGCATGGGCATCGTGTTTTTTCCTCAGGAATCTGTGGTGCACTTTGTATTGCCTCCACCTGCTGCAATGTTGTTTCTTCTGTCTCTGCGACATGTAGGGCTTCTGCGATGCTGAGGTTATTTCCTTCCTTGAGTAAGGACTTAGTATGGACTTAAGGTTTAGCCCAAAAATGAAAAGGTCGACCAGAAGGGTTTTTTTTGACGGGTGGATCATACTCGCACTGTTTCATAATTTGCCTTAGCTTCTTCAGAAATGCGTGGGCTGGTTCGTCAGGTTGTTGCTGGCACTGTAGGAGCTGGTATCTTGAGACGCAAAAGTTTGACCTCAGCTCTATATATGCGCAAAATTTCTTAATGTAGTTTTCTACATTATGCACTTCACTTGCCTCAAATTCGAATGTGTCCCTTAAGTCTTGGCCTTCAATTCCCGATCACAGCAACAGAAAATTTACTTTTACTTCCCTACTAGCATCCTTGAGTGCCCTGTTAAAATGCAACATAACCTGTCGGACAAATCTGTCAAAATCTTTTGGTAAATTGGTACTTTGTCAATCCATAGAGGGGGGAAGGTATTTGGCAGGCAATTATTAATAAAGAGAATTAGTGATTAGCTCCCTTGGATGAAATGACTTTGTTTTTGATTTTTTTTTTCTGTTTGCCTTGTATTTTTTTTGTTTGAACAAGGGATCGATGGTTATTATTGATTCACAAATTGACTCAACGGCGTATGGTATTTGTTTATAATGAGTCGCAGTGAAATAGTTTGTGTTGTTTGATTTTATAATAATAATAACAATATAGTAATGAGATGCCTACCTTGTACGTTCTTGACGCCTATTAATTTGACAGTGTTTCCTCTGTTTTTAAATGTATTGTCTCTGTCTGTAACTTTGTAGATTTGTTTACTATTGGAGTTCTCGAGTTGATGCTTGTATTTTGTAATGTTCACTTTACACCGTGATTAATACAACTTGGTTTGAATTCCTGGTAGCACTCCCACATGCGTAGACTGTTTTCTTTTTCTGTTGGTTTGTTTTGAATATCTACTATAACTGTAGTTGTCTGTCAGTTAATTTGCAACAACTTCTGACACCATGTTGTGATATCATGGTGTGGATGGTTATGGATTTAAATGAAGATGAGACTGGAATGAATACGTTTTATTGTCTCAGTCTACAAACCGGAACTGCTTCATGGTTAGCTCGTAACCGGAAGGAGGGATAAGGGAGAGGAGGAGGAGGACGGAATGGGGCTGCTACTACTAATAATACAACATTAGCTTTATTGTAAATTAAACCACCCACCACTAACTTAGTTAACTAAATTAAAAAAAAAAAATATATGTACTTACAAAAGTGAGCTACTTCACAAAATTGAATCCTTATTTTTTTTCCATTCAATTATTTTTTGTAAGGTTATATTTTATTCATCTTTATGCTGTTATTAATTCACCAAATTTTAAAATAAAAATCAATGATTGATCTCACAATGCTATTTTTAGTTTAAATTTGAGCAATTATTCATGCATATTTTCTGAAATTTCCATGTATACAGTGAATAATTTGATAAATTAATTTTGGATACTTTAACAACTTTTACAAGATATGTATTTGATTTATATCAATAAAAAAACAAATCAGAAAGTATATCTGAGTTGCTAAATTTCTACGTTGCTCTTAAATTTCCATTCAGTTTTTTAAGCACTAGTTATTTTTAAGCTTTGTCTATAATCATTATATCAGCTTTTTTCTCAGTTTTGAATTCAAAGGGTATCTTCTTCTAGACTGACTGGATTAGCAAGGCTAGTGAATCCAGTCTGCCCTACTATTAAACCCAAATGAGGTTGTTGGTGGAGAAGGGATGAATTAATCCATTTTCAATGAGAATTAGTACAAAGTGAACACGCACATATGTATATATATATATATATATATATATATATATTGGTTGACCATCATTCCAATGAAGCCAGAATAAATTTTTGTTCACCAATCTTTGAATGACAAAGATTATCATTATTATTATTGTTGTTGTTATTACATGCCTTTCTATAATATTTTACCTAAATAAATGAGAATGTTTTTAGCAAAAGAATTTAACAATTTCATTTAATGAGCAAATTCAAGAATTTAAAAAGTTTTCTTGCTTTTACTAGTTTAAAATAAAAAAGACATTGATATCTAAATTCTTTAGAATATAGCTGAAATTTTATTTTTACTAAATTTTTACTGTGATAGTTGAAGGAAATCAAACCCACTTTTAAAAAGATTTCAATGAAACATGAAGAATAAACTTGTACAGCAAACTACAATTTAGGAGGGTTCTTATTTCTTTTATTACTCACCTGATTTCTGGGAGGTACAAGGCGAGTAAGTGGTACATGAATAACATCAGAAAAACGTGGGGCATAAAAGTTTACTGGATCTGCCTCAAGTTGAATTGTTGCTATGCCAGTCTGTTCTGAAACACTGATGACAACACCCATTGTATTATGTACCTTGTTTCCAATCACCTAAATATAAATTTTTTAAGAATTTGGTTACAGAATTTTTTATAAGCCAACAATTATAAATTATGACAAATATGATTAAAAAAAAATTATAAGATATTATTTCCAGGCATAAAATACATCCCAACATTTAAAATGAAAAAAAAAAATTATGAGTTTACCTTGACACAGCATCCTGGTTTTATGGATTCTTTAAACCCACCAAGAGCACAGAGGGCAGCATTAGCTTGTTTAGCCATGGACATCAGTTTGTAAGGTTGACTTTGTGGACCACCCAAACCATCAACTGATCCAAGAAGAGCAGGGAGGCATGTTAAAGCATTTGTGAGAACCTAAAAAAATTCAAAATTCAAATTTAAGATAAAAGAAAAACAAGCATTTCATTTTTATAATTGAAATATTACTTAAAAATTCTTATTAGATTCTGTAAGAAAAAACTGGAGCATTAGAATGAATAGCTTTCAATACAGAACTGAGCATGAATTATTTAAAAATATATTCCACAAAAAGGTAATGAATACATATAGCAAAGGTGTATTGTGATAAACTATATATATATATATAAAGTGAATCATTTTTAAAGAGCTCAAATGCTGACCAGTAGAGCAGGATAAAACCTAAAATGAATTATATGGGCTTCATTACTGTTTGAGAAAAAATAAAATCATTAGATGAAACAAGTAAAATCGATAAAAAGAATTAATAAATACTGAATATTCCTTGCACAATACAAAAAAATGGCTGCATGGTTGAAGGAGTGAAAGTAAGAGAGGAAAAGTCAGAAAAAATTGCTTTCACTATTGCAATATATAAACAATTAGTAATAAATTGGTCCTAGGATATGGAGCAGGACATACTAACTGCACTATATATATACACACACACACACACACGTTGCAGTTAGTAGGTCCTACTCCATGTCCTAGGGCCAATTTATTATTATTATATGATTTCTTATATATATATATATATATATATAAAATGAATAGGTTTGCAAATAATTTCAAATTTGGTATTACGGTCTTTTTTAACTATTATTCTATATATTTGGGCTACACATGTTTAGGACATTTCAGTCCTCGTCAGACAATCAAGTGGTGTTTGAATTTTGGTTCAATGCTAATTCTTTTTTTTATTGAAAAGATTATTTTGATAGGTTGTTTTAATTTTGTTTAATCCCAGTTTTAGATATAGAATACTTGTAATTAGTTTTTCATCACCACACACACATACATAGGTACATCAATGTCTGCAGTTTAAAAATGAACAAATATTCAAACAAAATATATTCATTTTCAAACATCATCTTTCCTTAATTCAGGAGTGAAATAGTAATCATATAGCTCAAACATTATACAGTGAAAACTCCAAATCTGAATTCAACCAATAACTCCAAAGTTCATATGAACATGTCATATCTTCTGTTAATATTTTTTGACCAATAGGATCCAAGCACTGCAACACCAATGGAAGAAGAGTATGGACCAAAAGGGTAACTACATTGAAAAGTAAACCTTATTGGTCACATTCTATGAAAAAATCTTGGTAAGCCAATAAACTTTTCAGCTGTCCCTCATATATACCAGGTTACGTACTTACTGATATACCCTTGCATAAATTGTGAAGACAAAAGTAACTATGATTTGAACAATAGATCTTTACAGAAACTTAATAACTAGTGAACTAAAAATAAACACATGAATAGAATTTTCAGCACATAAAAGAATGAACCAAAATCTTACAGTAAACCATAAACAAAATTTTCAGTTAATAAGTACACTACAAATAACTTCGAAGCAAACAGCCAATATTTGACCAATCATTGATAATTAAATATCAACTAAATTATGAATACAAGTCTTGGTGATGGCAGAAAATAATGCTGAAAACATTCAGATATAACAAAAAAAATTATACAAATTCAATCATTACTTTCAGAAAGTTACTAAGTAATATGAAATAAAAATAGGCATCATTAAAAAGTTCTGATCATCTACATTTAATCAAATACATGGAAATATAGTTACAACCAAATTGTATAGTAATATTTTAATATATATCTTATATATACAGACACAGCTCCAATGCAATCTTTCACATGTTGACTAAAGAAAATTGTTCTCAAAATACTTTAAGATCTAAAAATTCATATTAAATTTATTTATATAAAATTAACAAAAATAGCATTAACTCAGAATGTCAAGAATGAGAATTTTACATCATGATATGCAAATTATTGAGATAATCATTAGCTAATCTATTTTTGTAAATTTGCTATAAAAAAATTCAAATGAATGATAAAGTTTGTTATATTTACAAAATAAGTTAACTATTAGACTTAAATATTCACAATATAACAATTCTTTTATCCCTTAGATAAAATACATCTTTCTTTTTATCCAGAACCATAAAAATTTATGAGTACGAAGGTATAGATATTTCAGAATAAAGAAAATACATACTTAAATGAATAAAACAATGAACCATATTCCTTCTATATAAATAACAAATCAACAGACTTACTCTTTGTACTGCATCAGCCCATGTTTGTGCAGTACTTGATTCTGGTGCAGTTAATAAACTGTGAAGTAAATCTATCACTTCAGCAGCCATACTGTTTGCCACATGTCCACTGATGAAGGGACGAACTGGATCCATTCTGGAAAAAAAAAAAAAAAAAAAAAAAAAAAATATATATATATATATATAGACACGTGATGCCTTCAATAAGTTTCCAGATTTTTTTGTACTGGCATTTAAAATTGTCGTAGACTCTTGAAAATTCAGTATGTTATTGCAATACATCTTATGAGATGACTGATCAATTTTTATGATTTCAGGTTTAAATGAACAGCTACAGCAGGAATTGGAATACACCCTACTAAAACCTGATTGTCACAGCTGGTGAATTTCAAAAATGCAATCTGGACGTGAGGACACTTTAGAAGATTGATATGCAATAAAATTCTGTTTTAAACTTGGGAAAAATGCCACAGAAACGTATAGAATGCTTCAGACTGCTTTTGGAGTATCTTGCATGAATCGAGCATCAGTTTTTGAGTGGCATAAGAGATTCAAGGAAGGCAGGGAGTCTGTGAGGGATGATGAGAGGTGTGGGCGGAGTAAGAAAGTCAGAATACCAGAGTTGATTGGCCAAATAAAGAATTTCATGGATCAGGACCATCGTGCGTCTATAGAGACAATAACTGCACAGTTTGATGTCAGTGTGGGAACTGTATACACAATTATTCATGAGGAACTGAAGATGCGGAGGATTTGCACAAAGTTTGTCCCAAGGGTGCCCAGAGAAGAACAGAAAGAAAGACGTTGTCATGACAGCAGGGAGATGGTCGAGCTGATCAATTCAGATCCCGCAGTTCTTGATGCTCTGGTGACCTGCGATGAAAGCTGGATCTACTGCTTTGACCCAGAGACCAAAAGACAGAGTTCCCAGTGGAAGCATACTGGCTCTTCCAGACCCAAGAAGGCCAGACAGAGCAAATCCATGCACAAACTTTTGATGATCCCTTTTTTTGACAGCCCTGGCATGATCTACATGCACTGGGTTTCCACTGAACAGACAGTCAACAAGGAATACTATGTTGAGGTTTTAAGGGAGTTCAGGAAGAGATTCTGTCAAAGATGGGCATCAAGACAGTTCGTCACCCTCCCTATATTCCAGCCCTTGCTCCCTGTGACTTTTGCTTATTCCCTAAGCTCATGGAAAAACTTAGAGGCTGTTGTTATGAGACAATTGAGGAGATGAAGGAGGCTGTGATGAAGGTCATTGACATGCTCACACAAGAGGACTTCCATGGGGCCTTCCAGAAGTTGTTGGAATGGTACAACAAGTACATTGCAGCCGTAGGGGACTAGAGTTTCATGTGTGTACTATCAATAAGAGTTTCATGTGTGTACTATCAATAAAAGTGCCCATACGAAAGAAGTCTGGAAACTTATTGAAGGCACCTCGTACGTGTATATATATATATACACACCAAGGTTTTAAGTTTTATACACTCACGTCCCCATCTTGATTATTAATATCACAATGTTTCAGCCTTCTTAAGGTGTCTATTGTAGTCAGTAACAGAACTGAACTGAACTCTTAATTCAATCCACAGAACTAATCCATTGTCCATGATGGGATATCTCATACCAGTTAATTGATCTTTGTGATATGGCTGGTCTGTCTCTTTTGATCCTCAGCATATAAATTTTTGCATTTCCTGACTCAGGGACTGAACTAACAACCACCAGATAACAAGATATATTTTAACCATAGCTTTTATTCACTAAAACAATGTAATATTGGTAAATTGGATTCTTAAACCTAATGTCACTTGTTGGCCTCTTCAATTCTATATCTTGATAAAGAAAGGACAAGACTTAAAAATTTACCTGATTAAACTATCGATATAGAAAAAAGATATATACTTGGGTTCAGCTTAAGAAGCAGACAAGTGACATTAAATCTAAGTGATCATCACCAGATTGTCCTATGAATAAACGAGTTGGTATTTATTTATTTACTTGCAAAAAAAATTATATACTTTGGTTTGGTGGAAAACACAGACAAGCAATATTACAAGAAAAAGTTAACTAGGGAGATTTAACTGATACAAGATATTTTCAAATAATGGACAACAAGGGTTAAGTTTGAAACTTCCAGGTTACTGAATATGGTAGATACCTGAAGAAAGTTAGATAATATAACAGTTGAAATAAAGAGACTATAACAACCCATATATACATATAACTGAAGAATTATATTAAAAATGTCAAAATTATATATTGATCTAATATAAAATTTTACTTACCGAGCTAATTCTGCATTTTTCTCTTTACAAACTAATTCAGCAGCTGTTTTCTTTTTATCTCCAGTAACCGTACTCTCGCATATTATATCTATAGGAGGGCCAGTGGAAACTGTGAGACCCATCTGAGCCCATTTAGCAGCTTTTTTCAATGCACTTACAGCATCTTCAGTAATTATTTCAGCTCGACAATGCTGTAAGGAAAAGAAACATGAAAATAGTGAAAACAAGCAAAATTAGTTTTCATATCAAATGCATTAAAAACATTCAAAACCATTATGTTAAAGAGTAAAAAAAATGTAATACATAAATATATTAAAAAAACATAATTATTTAAATATATATGACAAAAACTACCGCATCTTATCTCCAACTCATTTGATCCCCAACTGATTGAATTTCCTGTGCAGAGTTATATAATAGTTCAACGCCTACCTATTTCTTGTGGGTGTCACAAATCGCACTCATTCAACCCGTCCACGGTCAAGGTTATATTCTGATATTCCTCGACCGGATGCACCTGTTATTTACACAGGTGCATCTCCTATTTTGACAGCTTGGCTGAGTTGGAGGTCAGTATGCAACAATCATCCCATACTTATTTTTCAAAATTCCACATGTGGAGTTTACTTCACGTTCGTCTCCATCCCCTCACACACACATTTTACAAAATAATTCTCAAGGACAATGATAGCTGAAAACACAAAAAGAAATTATTTGAACCACAGCAAAACAAAATCTTACTTAGAAGGCGACCTTCTCACTATGTAACACTTGCCCGACGAATTATTATCTAAATTTGTTTTACTATCTTTGCGTGGTTGGCCATCTTAACATGTGTGCATCAAGGTACAATACAGATGCATCTTTTTTCCTCCCAAACACAACAGGCCCTTTATAATTCCTTGAAGAATTTCAAAACCCTAAAAGAACCATACTCTGGTCCCAGATCATGGTCACAAACCTAGTGACCCTGGTCATTCCAGCAACACATTTCGCCTGGATTCCTCATGACCATACTCCAGTTATTCGCTCAACAGGTTTCTACCTGGAGTAACCGGAGAATTCCATAAACTAAAACACAATATCTTCAAGGCCCAAAACATTCCACATAAACCTACAAAAATCATGGCCCCGAAACAAAGTATCACAATTCTATCAAACACAATACATCCGAATGTATCACAATCTGACACGCATGCAATAAACCACCTAAAATAGACCACGAAAATTATTTATTAGCAATGTGTTACTCATTTTTTTCACATTATTAAGTCTCTGTTTCCATGCTCATTGGTTTGTAAGCCCTTGAGGAACATGCTTTACCTGATTACACCCTCGCTGGGTTACTTTTCAATTTAATCAGGAACCCTTGTGGCTACCAATATATAGGCACCTCGCCTTTCCCAGATTCATTTCACTTCGCCAAATCACACACAAATCCAAAACACCATCGTGACTGAAAGACTCAGACATTATCTACAAAATATTGGAGCAGGCCATGCCTTTCTTTCCTTTATTCCATCCTTGGAACTCCAATCTGAAAATATTAGCCACCACAGGCCTTCAACAATTCCATGAGCCAGCGAATTCTTCGACAGAATTGCATTTTTGCCGTCTACCCACAACAATCTGTAACACAACTTGGATGAATCTCTGTCCTAATCTCGGGTTAGCCCACGTTTCGCTCAAAAACAGAAACCTAAAAAAATATTTCCTATTCCATGAAAACCCAATATTCTAAAAAAAAAATTTAGAATCAATATAATTATAAATATCAGTAAACCTAGTATAAAATCCTCTGTTAATGGTTTTTGTTAAATTTCATAATATGAAACAGGAGTAAAAAATATTCTAATGTCACCTTTAAACTCAAACAAACTCTTTGTTTCTCACAAATTTTCACTTTACAAGTTGAAACAATATTACAGTCACAGTTCACAAATGTTCAGTTTTCTTTTCTTTTTTTTTCTATGTACTGTCTATTTTTCTAAAAAAATGTTCATTCTTTTCTTTCTCTCTTTTTTTTTTCTCTGAGCTGTGTTCAACAGTGTTCAACTTTCCTTTCTCTTCTTCCTTGTCCTTTTTCCATTGTCCTGCACCTTTTTTTTTTTTTTCCTTCTTTTTTTTTTCATAATAAATTGCTCATTCACTGTCCCTTTTTTTTTTTTTTCTTAAACCTCATCTCTGCCTCTCTCTGTCTTTACCTTAATACAATAACTATAGGTTCGCTTCCGTTTATTCAATTTCAACCCACGTTTCCATTAACAGAACTTTCTCAATAGCTTACGGGTACCCCTCTTTCTTATTTTCTTGCACAAAATATCCCGGGTGTTCTTTCCTAAACAACCTAAACTTTTATCAATTTGGCCAACAACATTTCCCAATTCAAAACAATTCCAAATCCGAGTCTGCGAATTTTTTGCTACACATGATTCTGTTAAAATTCTGCGCATCTCTTAATTATCTCCAAAACCCTGTTTCAAAATTAAAAAATAACCTTCTCAAAACCAAAAATCGAACCCCATTCCAGGGGAAATTCCATTTAACCCATCAGTACTACAATACCACAGGATTCTCAAATCCATTCTTAGGGGAATTTACAAAATATCCAGTACGACAAATTTTCTCAAATATTCTCAACCTCTCCCCGGGGGAGACATTCACAAAACATGGTATGGCTTCTATCAGTAGCCAAAATCGATTATCCCAACTTCACAAATATGCAAAAGTATGTGCACATTCTTGAGACAAACCACCGATGTGCGAAATTCCAGTTCTTGGACTGAAATTCTAATTTCCAATTACTATTTTGCTCGGACTACTGACAAGTTACTACAAAATTTCATTTATAAAAATTGTTTACTATAAAAATTCATTCATAAAAATTTAAAACTCAAAAGTTTACTTTATGGTTGCCAATCATTTCAAAGTTGGCCATCATTCTTTCTTTTCTTCTCACTGCCTGCTTAATTCCCTCTCACTCTTTCTTTTTTTTTCTCCCTCACTACGATACAATATTACACATAGTAGTTTGTCATTTTCTATGCTTAGGGCTCAATCTTTTTTTCTTTTTTTTTTTAAAAAGTTATCTCCAATTTTATCCTTCTAGAAAGGTCATTGTCATTAAAACTCATGCTTTCACCATTATAATCAATTCAAATTCTTTTTTCACGAACCCAAATATTAATTGACAGCAGAGACAATTTATTTGAACGAGCAATTTACTTACAGTCTCTTAGGTGTTTCTCTTTCTTTTTCTTTTCTCTTTTTATTCTTGTTCCTGGTCTGTTCCTTTTTTTTTTCTCTTTTTTCTTCTTTCCATCCAGCATGTTGCAGTTTTTTCTTTGTTCTTTCTTTTCTTTTTTCTGTTCTTTGTCGTTGGTCTGTTCCTTTTTCTTCTTTTTTCGCTGGGATTTTTCTAAATTTTCCCTTGCTCGTCTCCTAAGTGCCGTATTCTTTCTGTCTTTGGCCGCTTCGTGGATCGTCTACCCAGGCTAGAAACCATACCATGAATGACATGCCTGGCTCAAGGTACTAAATCGTATTATGTTGTATATTCATATGCATGCAGAATCATAATGACACAACAATAAAGATGAGTGACACTTCTTAGAAAAATATACCTCTCACTTTATTTGAAAGGGTTGTGTGTGAGAGGGAGTTGGAGACTGAACAGAACTGCAATATATTGACCCACACTCCTATGGCCATAACCGTGTTTCTTTCCTGTTCTCCTGGGCTGCTCAACCAGGGGCCTGAGGGCCCAGCCTCTCTGGGAGCTGGTTTTATTTAACTCGTCTGATCCCCAACTGACTGAATTTCCTGTGCACTGAGTTATATAATAGTTCAACGCCCACCTTCTCATGGGCATCACAAATCGTACTCAATCAACTTGTCCACGGTCAAGGTTATATTCTGATATTCCTCGACCGGATGCACCTGTTATTTACACAGGTGCATTTCCTATTTTGACAGGTTGGCTGGGTCGGAGGTCAATATGCAACACTTGAGCACAATCAATAATCAAATAACATATAACAATTGCAGATTAATATTTGCATATTATTCTTAACTTCTTTAAAAGATTACACTGATTAACAACAAATTTGTTGTCTGTGTTTTTTTTAGCTGATTTATGACAAATCTGATGCACTGAATCCAAAAATCACATTGGTTTTGCTCAACCAGGTCAAGTTTTTAGGGTATGGCCACATGCCGTTTTTTACGTTTATGTTCACATGTATGCATGTGTGCAGCATTTTAGAAGAAGTTGGTGGGGGTAAAATGCCATGTCGAATAATTCTTTTGGTTGGAAATGATTATTTTAATGACAAGAAGTATTCAGGTCCGATAGTTCTGGGTGATTATGTCAAAAAGGGATCAGTTTGAAGTCATAAAACCATGTTTTCTGTGCATGTGGGATAGTAGGGACCGTGCTTAGCATTACACAAAGAAGGACCGGCCTTTGCAGGAGGAATTAGTGCCTTGTAAAGAAAGAAATGTCGTCAACGACCTTCTGGTGGACAGGGACAGAATACTCTTCCCACCACTGCACATCAAGCTCGGCTTAATCAAGCAGTTCACCAAGGCTCTGGACAAGGATGGTGACTGCTTCACTTACTTGTGCTAGGCTTTTCCAGGATTGACCATGGAGAAATTGTAAGCTGGCATCTCAGATCCGGTAGCTCATCAGAGATCCAGAGTTCAAAAACTCAATGAATGAAGTAGAACTGGAAGCGTGGAAGGCATTTGTTCTGGTAGTGAAGAACTTTCTTGGCAACAATAAGGCCAGAAACTACTCAGAACTTGTCAACAACATGCTGACTGCTTTCAAAAACCTGGGCAACAACATGAGCGTCAAGATGCACTACCTATTTTCACATATGGACCGGTTTCCTGAGAACCTGGGTTCAATGAGTGACGAGCAGAGGGAGAGATTCTATCAGGACCTGAAAGAGATGGAGACCAAGTATCAGGGTCGCTGGGATGCAGTCATGATGGCTGACTACTGTTGGAAACTGAAGAGAGACCTCCCTGCTGCTGAGCATTCCAGGAGTTTGAAGAAATGGAAGTTCAAGCCCTGAAGTTTGAACAATGGTTAAGCAACATGCAATTTACGTGTACTAACTTTTATCAATACCCACCATTCAGTTTACAGTAATCGATGTTTCTATAAGGTAATCAATATATGTTGTTGGCAAAACATTTTTTTCTCTTAAAGATATATTTAGGATGATATGTGTTGACAAAAATCAGCTGATAATGCTACAAAAATGTAATCGATTTTGTCAAAAGATCTGATTTTTTTCAAATCAACCTCGCAAAAAAACCTGACTTGATGGAGAGAAACAGATGCCATTTCCTGATTCAGCATTGCAAAAATACCCGAAATCAGTTGTAGAAATCTAGACAACATTAAAAAAGTAAAAAAATTGTTGCCCAGTGTTAATGAAATATTGACTACCTGCAAGAGTACTATTAAGAGTTATTTTCATTATTTAATTTTAAAATTGTATGATGAACAAAATTCCTGCTTATTATATATAACATTTTTCAATTTTAGAAAATTATAGAAAAATAGATTTTGACTCAAGAACACTTCAGATTTAAGACATTCATTAATACAATTACAATCATAAAAATTATATAAGCCAACTTTTAATTCTGGAATGTATGTTAAAATTGGATCTAAGGACAATTTCAATTCATGTGTCTCTGAGGGAGAACACTTGCTTTTTTTCCACCTCCTCTATCATTAATAGCTATTTTTTGTGCTAAATACTAAAACTTCTAGATCCCCAACAAAATATTCATTAATCCTCTTTACAAGGTATTTTTATGAAGAGTCACTGGTTAATGAGTTCTTAATGAAGTTTTAGTGAATTTGCAGATCCTCATGACACAGCCAATACATTTGTCTGTTTATGTATAAAAGTGAAAATTTCTATATAGAAATCATGACAGTTTTCTACATCAGGAAAAGAAACTTAATGATCTACAGATGATCCACATTGCTTTTAAATTCATGATTTTTATCATTTTTTAAAAATTGGGACTATATACAGACATCACTGTTTTATAAGAATACAGTATTAATTAGAAATTGTCCAACGGGAATGTTCTAAACAGATCATTCTTTTTACTGTTTGACTTTTCTGAGAAAGGTATATTGATTATTTAATAAAACCATAAATTTCTTTCAACACTTATAAGAAATCATCATTATTATCAAGTCATGTTGACAGTAAGGAGTTCCCTGACACTCTCTTGCCATCCATCCCTATCATCCATTGCTCCTGGCAGGTCTTTTAGGCTGCATTTTTTATCTGCACAGAGTTGATGTAAGCAAGTCTTTACAGGTCAGCCAACACTGATATGTCCATGTGCAGGAGTCCAATAAAGAAAATTCCTTATTAGTTCATCCTTACTACTCCCGCAGTGCCCTGCAAGTCTTGTTCATCTTACTTGAATGGTTTATGAGATGGGAAGCAAATGGCCATACACCTGCTGTTTTGTGAAGTGTTGCTTCTATGAATTGTTCAAGACAGCATGCAGCATTCTTGTGTAGTTTCCATCTAGCTTTTTCTCTATGCATTTTGTTAACATCCATATGGTGCATCCATATTGTAGTATGGACACAGTTACAGCTTGGAAGAAATCCTGTTTTATTTAATCAAAAAGATCAGACTTCTATATGATTGATAACCAGTCGATAGCATTCCATGCCTTTGCTAGGCATATGTTGACATCACTTTCAGTAGATAAGATGTTGCTGCTGAGGTGTATAAACTGGTCTATTAATTTCAGAAGCTAGCCAGTAATAGTGGAGATGGTTCCTTTTTATTTAAAACACATGTACTCTGTTTTATTTGCATTCATGTAGAGGCCAATGCCTTACACTGCTTACTCTAGGCTATGCAGTAGGGATTCTACTTAGGCTAGTGTATTTGTAAGAACCGCTAGGTTGTCTATGTAGTCTGCATCTGTCACAGTTTTTGTGGGATATTGTCTGCTTCTTGCTTTTTTTACTATTTTCTTTTATTAGATCTATTGACATTCAAAGTACATAGTCTAGGCAGATTGTTTGTTTGCTTGGGTTTTATGGCATATCCACCTTTATAAGTTACTTAATGCCAAATCCATACTTATACAAATAATTTTATTTCAAACAATTCAGTTTAGCATAAGTACGCAGTTTAAATGTCAAAAACATTTCTATTTCAAGCTATTCAGTTAAGTCAAACAGTTTTATTTTAAACAATTCAATTTAGCATAAGTACACAATTCAGTTCTATTTGACCCATGGATAGGAACCTTATCAGGTACTACCACTCTGAGCCAGAGTGGACCTGGGAGTGATGGCAATGAAGGAGTACTACGCATTCCCCAAAGTCCCAGCATCACTGGAACCTCACCATCAGATTGTTTAGTGTCATATCCAGTACACTTATTGGGGAAGTCTTACCCCTCTGCAGAGAAGCAGTCAGCATATTTTACAGTCCCAGCTGACTGGGCAAAGTCTAGGCAGAATATAAACAAATATCATCATCATCCTGTTCCACTGCCAGCATGGATCTCCTTGACACTCTCTCGCCACCTGTCTCTATCGACCATTGCTCCTGGGAGGTTTTCAAGGCTACATCCTGTATCGGTACAGAGCTGCTGTATATAGGTTCTAGCTGGTTGTCCTGCCTTTGCTTGTCCATGTGAAGGGGTCCACAAGAGTTTTTCGCTTATGAGTTCATCCTTACATCTCCAGCAGTGTCCCATATGTGTAGTTTGTCTAACTGGGATAGTTTTCTTGATGGGTGGTGGGTGGCTTTATAGCTGCTGTTTTGTGGAGTGCTGCCTCCAGAACTTGTTCAATATTGCTCGCTGCATTCTTGTGTAATTGCCATCAAGCTTTTTCTCCATATGTTTAGTCCATGTAGTGCATCCATACAACAGTATTGACGTGACTGTTGCTTGGAAAAAAATTGCATTTTATTTTATCGGTCAGGTCTGATTTCCATATGACTGAGGGCTTATCAATAGCTGTCCAAACCTTTGCTAGTCATGTGTTGATGTCTTTCTTGGTTGATGGGACACTGCTTCTGAGGTAGGTGAACTTGTACACTAATTTCAGAGAACTACTATTTAGTGTGGAGATGTCGCCTCTTTAATTAAAGCACATGTATTCTGTCTTGTCCACGTTGACAAGGAAGCCTATGCCACCAGCTGCTCATTCCAGACTATCTAGTAGGGTTTTGGCTTGGGTGGGTGTATTTGCCAGAAGCACTATGTCATCGACATAGTCCACAATTGTTTGTGTGGGGTATCTCCTGCTTCTTTCCTTTGCCAGTTTCAAACTGTTATCTTTCATTATATTAATAGACGTTCTATGCTATCCTAGATTGTCGATCTTCAATTGAGTCTCTAATCTTATTGATCTGATTTTGTATGTATTCTGTTTGTTATTTTAAGTATGTGTTAGCTAATTCATTTTGTGCCTTCTTAAGTTTCAGGGCATTGATATTAATTGCATTTGGAAGCGGTTTTCACATCTGCACACTTTTTTCTAACAGCTAATGTCTCCCACAGGACTCTTGGTTTAGCTCTTTGTTTTGTTGGTATGCATTTTGCTGCCGCTTTTAAGTGGGCATTGACGAAATTCTCATATTCGTCATTCGGAGTAGGTGTTTCTGATATCTCCTGAAGTGCATCGAATTTGTTTCTCAGTGTTAACGTACCAGTCATAGTGTACGGTTCTTGTTTGGGCTGCTTTTCTTCGTAGGTTCAGTCATATTTTTGCTGTGTCGATTTGGTGATCAGAGGACACACTCTTGAAAGAGGAATATGTCTCACAATTCAATGTGCTATATTTTCATTTCTTATTCATAAAGACAGAGTCTATCTGTGCTTTAGTATTACTTGCATAGGTGTAGGTCCATAGTTTTCCTTTTCTTTTCTTAAATTTAGTACTGAGGCATGTTAATCTGTTTTCTAGCGTGAAATCTGTTAGATGTTCTCCATTTCTGTTTGAAGAGTTGTATAAGCTGAATTTGTGGTTTACATTTTTACCATTTCGGGCATTCATGTCTCTACTGATGACGAGAGCATTTTGTTTCGGGATGTTACAAACAAGGGAGGATAGCTCATTATAGAAGGTGATGAGATCAGTTTCTTCACTAACATTGGTAGGGCTGTAGCAGGAGATGATTGTTGCGCTGAGGTTGCCATTAAAAGTAGCTACCATCATCCTTGGTTTAATTTTCTCGATGCTATTTAGTGATTTTAGGGCCCATGGTTCGATAAACATATCTACACCTCCTATCATAGCATTAACAGAGTTTTTCCATGCAGATGCAGAGACAAACGTCCATCCATTGCTGGTATCATGATATTTAATATCTTCGCTTTGAATGTATCTGTGTTCTTGTATGCATATTATGTCTATGCTATGATCTATTGCTGGTAGATGACCTATTCAGCCCTGGTAGTTGGCCTATTCTATTTAAAGTTCTAACATTAAATGTCGCTATTTGTATTGTGCATTTGCATTTTAGTAATTTTTGTTTTAGTTTGAGCACTGTAGCTGATTTTTTGAACACTGGGGCTAGGGCTTCAACTTCAGCAGGATGTGCCCATTTTTTACCTGTGTGAAGAGCGATACAGTTTGGACAAGTGGTTTGAGTGTGTGTCATGGTAATCTTTCAATGGCTGTGTTTTTATTCTCATCTATAGAAGCCACTCTTATAGATGAGTAGCAGTAGTTCCCCGATCAAACTATTTGATCCTTACCGTTGTCCCATAGAATTAGTATGCCCTGAATCTGGTTAGGCATGGCGTTGCACCGTCATAGGGTTTGTCTGCCCACCCTTACATCCACCATGCTGCTTCCTTCTCCCTCCTGCCTGTATTAAGTTTTAACTTAGTAAAAAAATTTCAGCACAGTTAAATTACAGCAGTGATTTTATAAAAAAAATCATTCATGCATTTTAAAATGACAATATAGAAAAAGACAAAAAACATGTAGCCATCAGTTTGCCTTCCTTGGTGTTAATGTATTTCCTTGCCAGACTCCTGTGACTATGTCAAAGAAGTTGGTGTCTCCATCAGATGAGTAAACCATTGTTTTTATAAAGCATCATTATAGCATTAACAGTTTCTTCAGAAAGACCACATGCTAGTAGTGTCTGCTGTATTTTTTCATCTGTGTATAGAATCAAATGCATTGGAGAAATTGCCAAAAAGTAGGATTGCCTTGGGATTCTTTGCCCATACTTTGTTGATGATTTGATGGATTATCACAATCTGTGAGGTTGTGGAGTGATTTCTTAAAAAGCCATTCTGATTTTTCCAAAGAATTTCTCGATTTTGGATTGGATGTAATTGAAAAACAAGGCATTATAAAACTTAGCAACTACAGGAGTTAGAATTATGCTTCTGTAGTTCTTAGTGATTCCAACATCGCTTTTCTTGGGGAAAGGGAGGATGAAACCTTTTGTCCATTTCTCTATTGTATTTTGTTTAGACTTAGTTGTATAATTGGAGAAGTATGTGGTTAAATTTTCTTGCTTTCAAAATGTCAGGGGGTATTTTGTAAAAGCCTGCAGCTTTTCTGGTTTTTAATTTTTTCAACACTATGTCAAGTTCTTGCTCTATAAACTGTTCTAGTTTGATGTCTTGTTGGTCATAATGAGTTTTTGGATAGGTTTGTTGGTAATTTCAGGAGGGTTTCTGAGCAAATTCTTTCCACTTCTGAAGGCTTTCTTTCTGGCAGGCAGCTCTTAATATGCTCTTCCTTCTACATAATTCATTTACTATCTGTGATCATCTACCTTCGACTGAATTTCTTATTTTATTGATTTGGCTTTGAATGTATTGTAATTTTTGGTATGTGTTGTTTAGTTCTTGCATGTTAGCATTTGTTGTTCCTTTTATTGAATAAAGATGCATTTTTCAAAAAAATTATCTTGTATTTTCATAACTACTAGTGACTTCCATAGAACTCTACATTTTACTTTTGATTTTGTTGGTATGCCCTCTACTACTGCTTCCATGTGAGCAGTGACAAAGTTTTCATATTTATCATTCAGAGTGTGTCTTCTGAAAAGTATTGAATTTGCTTATTACAGTTACTGTATATTTATTGCTGTATCTCTACTGGTAAGTGAGGACCAGTTGTAATGTGTGGTTTTGACAGTTTATTTCTTATTTCTGTAGAGACTTAGGCATATCTTTGCCATGAGGATTCTATGATCAGAAGGTACTCCTTCAAAAGAGTAGTATGACTCACAGATCAGTGCGCTATTTATCCACTTCTTGTTTATGAGGATATAATCTAGCTAGATTATATTTATAAGTATGTATTTATATTTTATATTTATAAGAAGTATTTATTTTTAATAAATAAAATATATCATTATTTAAAATAATATTTTTTTACTTACATGATTTTACCTTAATTCATAATTCAGTAAGGTTACTTTTCTTGGAAAAAACATAAATTTTTTGTTGATATGGAAAAAGAAAGAAATAGGAAAAAAATAATGCTTATTTTTATCTTTACTTTTGTCATTTCTCGGTCCATACGCACAACTTTCTCCATGCTGGTGCCCACTCCAATACGGAAGGGGCGGCTATCTGAACTATTAAGAGAAATAAAAGATATTGAATTACAATTTTTTAAAAATATACACATATGAAAACAAAAAGAAAAAATTAATAAAGTCAATTACCAGTGATAAATCAAAGACCAGAACATAAAATAACAAATAAACTCAATATGACAGTTGGACACAAGAGTCAGCTATTGATTGTACATTTTGGAGACTAGAATTGGTATGAAAATGATAGCAGTTCAAAACAAAAAGAATAAATCTTTAAATATTTCTTTGTCAAAGTACCTAATTTTAACTTAATAGCACAGAGTGAAAAACAAGAAAAATATGTAAGGTTTAATTTTTCTTTAGAATATCTTATACCAATAATAATTTTGCACACAATTTAAAATTATATACTTAAAACCAAAAAGGTATACTCATAGCTGCTGTAACTTCTATGAGAATTCATTTTTTGTTCTTCAACAGAAACAAAAAAAAAAAAAGAAGGAATATTAGGATTAATAATTTTAAAATCATTAATGATTTGCATATGGAGTGAACATCTTTAAGGAGTTGTAATTCATAAAACAACAATTTATCATACAGTTTTTATTAGAAAATGTTATGAAATCACTTTTCAATAAAATTCGCCAATGGTCCGGGAGACCTGGGTTCAATCTCAGATCGCGTCATACCAAAGACTTTAAAAATGGTACTTGACACCTCCTTGCTTAACACTCAGCAATATAAGGTACGTATCAAGGATAAAGTGGAGCAATCCAGGGAAAGGAGTAGCGCCTTCCCCTACACCTCAGTGTAGTAGCTAATGAAAAGGGAGCCTTCGGGTTGCCCTCAACTACAATTCACCTACTGAGTAGAGTGTTCACCAATGGTCCGAGAGAGTTAGGTTCACTCCCAGGTCGCGTTATACCAAAGACTTTAAAAATGGTACATGATACCCCCTTGCTTAACACTCAGCAATATAAGGTACATATCAAGGGTAAAGTGGAGCAATCCAAGGAAAGGAGTAGCGCCCTCCCTTACATCTTGTTGTAGTAGCTATTGAAAAGGGAGCCTTCTGGTTGCCCTCGACTATGGTCACCAAATTTACTTTACTTTTGAATTGAAAAAAAAAAAAAAAACCCAAACAAACTACTATTCAAAATAATAAATATCTCTTCTTTGATAAATTAATGATGCAAATTATTTTGTGGACAGATATCAAATTCTTGTTGACTAAATATAAGTGCAAGCTTTTTGGAAAAGGGTCAAATTTGCAGTGCCATCAAAGCTTAGATATAGTCATCTGAGCAATTTTTATGGATAACTCAAGAGTTGACATGCTAATTTATTACTGAAAAAGAATGTGAATTTATGTCTGCTTTAACAAATGTTCTGGATAGTATTATGAACATATGAATTTTATAAACTTCATGGCAACAATTTTCTTTTTACACTCATATAGTAACAATATTTTGGACAAACGAATTAGTAAATATATTTTTTAATTGGAAATCAAAGTAAATCTAAATCTTTCAAGGTATTTTGTAATCATAAAACTTATTTCAAAATCAGATTTTAATATCTAAATTTCTATCATTAAAAGTGTTTGATTATGGGATTCAAGCTATTCATTATACACCAAGGAAAGGAAAGAATTTGAAACAATTTTAAAATCATACTAAACACTTTATAATAGTGTGAATCTAATGCAAAGCATTTTTTTGCTGAAAAGTAATCTTTACAAGAACTTAAAAACTAACCTGAGAAGTGGTTGGATGACTTCATGAGAAGACTGATCCTCACGTTTATGAATAAACACAGAAAGACGTCCATCTTGAATATCACTGTTTTCTTTGTCTTTATCTGCTGAATTAACAGGGGAACTGGAAGTGGACAAACTTTCACATGATGAACGTTGGCTTGATAATGTCATTTGTTCACCTTAATGAGACAATAAAAAAAGTGTTTAATAAGCTAATCTTCTACAACATTCTTTCTTGATTAGAATACATATGTCTAAGGCCTTAGATTCAGTTAGTCATTAGTTAAATATTGATCTAAAGTTTTAACTGAATAATGTTTGAGCTATAGGATTAATATTCACTATAGAATTAAATGTACTGACTAAAAAGGAGATGATGTTAAAAAAATAGATATTTGATGCATGAAAAATAAATGCTTTTTTCATCATTAGCCTGCCGACTTATTGATGCATCGATGTAAATTTTTTCACTTATTATGTTGCATAACAAAAAAAGAATAAATAAATAAAATAAACTAAGCTTTTAAAAGTAGAATGAATTAGTCCAGGTTAAAAGCCTAGTAACATGAAGCCAAATTGTTTTAGGTCTTTTTTTTCCTGATACAAGAACTTTTAGGGAACAAAAATGTTTTGGGAAATGTGCTAAACCTGACCCATTTATCAACACTTTTCTCATTGCCCAATAATATCTGCATTGGAAAAATAAAGTCTAAAAAAGTTTGGCTTTTGGTTATCCTTACTGTGCTTTTTGACTTAGACTAAATACATAAATAAAAAAACAATTAGTAATTTAAGTAAATAATTTTCCCTTACCAGGCACAAGAAAATCCCCTAACTTTGCAAGCAAAAGACTAACAATTCGTGCTGGTTGAGCATTTTGACTATAATCAGAGTACAAATGTTGTCCCCAAGATGGTAAAGTGACTTTCTCACAATCTGTTGTGCTCATCAGAGGAAGTGCCACACGACATAGTTGTAGAATAATCAGGACAAGTTTTGGTGATGGTCTAGATAAACAAAACAGAAGAAACTGACATGAAATTCTTTAAACTTTAAAAAGAAATCATAAATCTAGCAATTTTACATGTGTTCAAAAATTCCCAACTTCCTCTTTTTTGAAAACTAGACTGAATACACAATAGAAAACAATTCTTTTAAATAAACAGTAGAAACTTCTGTACAAACCTAATATAAACTATTTTATATGTTTAATTTTATAATAAGATATAAGCAATAAAAGAAAGAATAAGAAAATGTACACAAAAATAAAAAAAGATATAAAAAAACAACAATATACCTTTGATCAAGAAGTAAGGATAAAAGTTTTGATACACAAGCAGGTTGACTCAAGATAGCTTTACCCATTCGACTTCTATAAATGAAATAAAGAATAAATTTAAAAGCTGACTTTTCACCAAACCTCTGAGGTAAAATTTTCCATTTTCTATCAATCAGGGAATATCATAAACAATATGGCAAACTTATTTGATTCATGGTTTTACTTACAATCATTACTGATAATACAAAACAAATAATATAAACTGTTTAGAAAAAAATCCATAAAATTCTGAGTTTCATTTAAATATATTGCTTTAAATAAAATACCGATTACTAACATTTATCAAACATGCAAAACTAAAAACGTCTGATTAGAACTCATTATTATAATGAATTTTGACAAATCTTTAATTGCTTTTTTAATGCAACTGATTTAGGTTAACCTTCTATAATAACAAAGAACTGCATATACCAAAGACAAATAAAGAATAAACCTTGGTGAGACTCAAATCATATTCCTTTTTCCTCTCACCAATAACTTATCCTTTATTAATGTCTCTCACACATGATATTCTTTGTTGTCATAGAAATGGTGACCTAGTTGCAATAAAAAAATAAATAAATAAAAGTAACTAAAATTAAAGATGAGAGGAAAGACTAATCAAAATTATTGATTGACAAGGTTTCATGTAAAAAATGAAATTAGAAACATGCTGTTCATTTTTTTAATAAAAATGATGAAACTCTTTGCTTTTTAAATCCAGTCAAAAATCATTTTTAGAAAATAAAAAATGAGTTACCTAGACAAAGTATTCAACAAACTAAGTACTTCTTGTAATGCTTCTGTGCCAGCAGCTTCATTTCCACTACACTCTGTTGCTCGAGTTAAGTAATTGGTCAATAGTAGTGACACTTGACACGCAAGTCCAGAATGCTCAACTTCCTCAGCTAATGTAACTTAAAAAGAAAAACATGAAAATTTTCTTGTCTTTAAATGACTGAAACAAAATTGATTGAAATTGATATATAAATCAGTCTATTTAGAACATAAATAAAAGCAGGATATTCATAAAATATGTAACACTTTCCTTATAAATTTAACAAAAATAGGGAGCAACAGTCAAACTGCATTGGCTTAATTTTTTTAACAATAAATATTTGAATTCTTAAAAAAACTTTCAAACCAAACTGAAGCGGTATTTTATGAAATATTTAAAGTATTGTTATAATTTAATAAACTATTGGGATTATCTATACCCTCATGTCTGAGTAGCATGTTTTTAAAATTAACATATATGCTCTAATTTGGGCACCTCTGCTAGAATTAGCAAACCATAACTCATAAGTTTGAGTCTCACTGGGTACCCCATACTTCTGACCTTGTGCCACAACTTAGTTAAGCTTAGTAAATAACTATATACTCTCATATATTACACATATTTGAAAGTTTTATAATTTAGATCAACTATGAATTGAGTGTCTTTTTAAATTTACTTACAGCTGAATTCTTTTTTAATTTCAAAGTAATCTATATAACTATTGATATTTATATAATATATATATCCAAATAATTAAACTAGGTGATATCAATAAATTGTTTTCATATATTCTATGAGGGAAACTCCAAAAGTAATGCATTTATTTCTATGGAAACTAAAATAGAAACGGAGCACAGTAATACTACTGGACCAAGCAAGTTTTCAATTATAAAACACTATTTTTCAAATAGTCACAATTATCGTTAGCTATGTATTTTTGTCAGTGATGAAAAAGAGCTTGCATGCTACACTTGTAAAAATCTGTTCCACTCTTTGGACTGTCATTTTGATTTCAGCTCATAGCAATGACACCACTTCCCATTATCAATGATGATGCAATCCAGGAAATTTTCATTTTCAGCCTCATTGTAATTCAGAAAGTCTTGACAGGTTTGCATTTGGTCATCTTTCTGTTCTTGCGTGAGCATCTCTGGAACCCACTGGGAACAAACCTTGCAATATTATAATGCTGCCAACATTATTTCCAATGTATTGATGTTGACATTTAACTCTGATCAGTTCCCTGATCATAAAATGTGGGATGAGGTGATCAAGGCACTCTCCATTTAATAGGTTGACAGCTAAACAATGCAGTTGTTACTCCTGAAAGTCATTACCCACTGTTTAACTGTGTTCACATACACAGTTTGATCTCCATAAACTTTCATAAGCACTGTTGAATGTTAGTACAATTTTATCAGCAAGAAGTAATTCAATGGCACTCCTCTGTTTCTTTCATGTCAGACACTATATCGCCAGACTGCTGCTCAGCTGCTATCTGTAACAAGGCAAAAAAGAAATTATGTGTTATTGGTTGAAAGCTTCAACTTCTATCATACCATGAACATTCGCTTCTGATATTGTGGCCAAACATAATAAAATAAGAAGCATTACTTTTGGAATAACCCTTGTTTGTTTCAAGATTAAAATGATTTAAAGAAACTGTTGTCCACTCTCTGATAGCCATTATTTTAGCAATAGTTTTATAGTTATCATAGTCTTTAAAATAATTTTGCTAGAAAAACTATTGTTTATTGAGTGAAGAGGCTATAGTAAAAGAATATATTGATAGATTTTGCAGGATGCATATGCTGGCATTTGAGTTGATCTGGTAAAACCTTTGAAAACATTAGAATAAACTCAAAATTACTTTTTGCATCTACACCTACTATTTTATGCATATAAATTCTATATATTTTTTTTAGAATTTTTCTTCTAAATCACATATTCAACCTAAAGTTCATGGGTGTGTTTGTGAGATATTAACTGAAAATCAGAAGTCTTTATTTGTGTCAAGTTAACATTAGAAACATTGTGAATATGATTTGAAAAAAATGGTTTTGTTTAAAAGTGTTTATAAATTGTATGCGTAAATGAATAGGTTTGTTCTCTTCTGAGTTTTGGCTAAACAATTTCATTGTAGCAGTTCAGTATTTACTTTTGCAATTTTGGGGGGTAGAATATTGACTCTAAAGTCATTTCCATACTTTTTACAGTTGGCTCTCTGAATGAAATGGAGGAAATGTGAGATGATAACTAAAAATGGTGGTGTAAAAATTTCTAATCAGATGCAATCTTTTAAAGCAGAGAAATATCTCAAAAGGAAACTTTATTACAAATATTTATTTTTAAAAATACATTATTAGTATTTCTTGTAATTTCTCTTAATTTAAATAATCATTTCAGTGTTACAGGGAAGAGATGTATACAAATCCTTCATCTTCCTAGATATGAAATCTCATTCTTTGAGACTGACCTCAATAACTCTACAAGATTATAGGGATTATTATAAAAATCTCTGCTTTTTAAGTTCTGTCCACATTTGATCATTGATGTTTCAGTCCAGACTTTGAGCTAGCCACTCTTCCAATATGTTAACAGTTACCTCAGTCAGATTCTTGTATTGAATGTGATCAGTGAGATAAGAGCTCCATTATGCTGAAACATTTCACCTTCATCCAAGTCTGGTATAAATGGTCCTTAAACAACTGGCACCATTTAAGGAAATCATACATTTTTTTTCTCTTAAGTGATTATTTAAACCGTTTTTTTTTCTGTAAACATTTAAATTTTATTGATATTTTATTTCTTAATTTTGTCAGCCATATTTTGAAAAGAAAATCCTAGCAATTAAGTAAAACAAAATCTTAATTTGTATCAACTGAAATATAGACTAAAATATAGGATATCTTCTATAACTATATTTCTGTTATCTTTTGAAAACTATATTTTGTAATTGAATTTTATTTTTTCTAGACATGTATCTGCTTCCTTAAAAATGTACAGTTTCTTTCAGTATTAACTTCAAGATTGATATTGATAACAATTAAATCTGGCAAATCATGAAGCACTGAAATAAAGTTAGATGCATATAGGTAGTATTCATTTTGACTTGATACTGTATAAGATCAGGTTAAAAAAGGCAAGAACTCTCAGATATATTCAATGTTCTTCATTTACTGGGATTTTTGTCAGTGGCATCTTGGAATTATCAAATAACCCAAAGTACATATTATCATGCCTAAAAAGATATGCAGAGCAATTAGTGAAACTGGATTGGTATGATACATCAATTTTACCATTAAAGTGATCAAACAATAAATAGACATAAAAGAGCATTCCAAACTTAATAATACCCATTTTAGTAACATAAATCATTTCCAGTTCTAGTGCTTTAAAGATAATTTGAATAAACATTAAAATGGTAAAAGATTAATTATTTTCTTTAGTTTATTGAATATCAATTAAGTATAAGAAATATGTTTTTCCAAGTAATTTTTCTTTATTTTTAAAATCAAACTTAAATATATATATATATATATATATATATATATATATATTAATTTAGTTTGATGTAATAATTCTATATCTATCTAAGGATAATTGAATCAAATGAAATGCTTTCCACAAATCAAAAACAAAGAAAACTATATAAAGCTATATTCGCAGTGAATGGAATGGAAAGTGTCCATATTCTGAAAAAGCATAGGAAAATATTGCATAGCAAAAAAAGAAGAGGATATTCAAAAAAAGTTTCTATTTATGAAAATAAAAACATTAAAAGAAATAAATCAAATTATACTATACAAGTAATTAAGTTATATAAATTAAACAGAAAAAAAAATCAAGTAAATATCAAGTTTAATTTACTCAAAGACACCAGAAAATCATTTCAAAAACACTTTATTGCTTTTATTATAGTTAGAAAATGTTTTCAAAAATGAAATTGGTCTCACCATCTTCAGTTTCCCAAGTAACACATCTATTGGCTAAAACTTGGAAACCTGCCCATGCCAGTGCAGCAACCTTCTGTCTTGTATTCTGACATTCTGATGATATTCCATCGGAACGATGAGTACCCAAACTGCATAATTTATCTAAAAGATGAACAAGTCCAGAGCGAACTAAACATTTTTCTTCAGATCTGTAAATAAAGAATTTATATGAAATATAAGTAGCAATGATGAAAATATTAAAGCTTTTGCAAAAAATAATTATAATCTTTTCACAAAGTAAACCATCAAGTATAATTTCAAAAATACTTAATCTCTAACCAAATCATTTTTTAAATTGAAAAACTATGAACAAAACAGTAACAGAAAGGAATTTTATAATAAATGGTAGAACACAAAAACAATATATTGATGATTAAGTGTATTTTTATCATTATATCTGTTTCCAAATAAATTGAAATATCAGGTAAAACATTTCATTACAACTTCATCAGATTAAAATTAAAATCAACTAGCAACAGTTAAATTTCAAACTCAAGTTGAAAAAGTGCACAATTAGGAAAATGATATATTTTCAACTCAAAGAAAATATGAAAAACCAATAGCCTCTTCAAAACAAAATTGCTACAAATTTACCTTGTATATGGTATTATGCAAAGTAATCCAATGCTGTTAGAGCAAGCAATTGGAAAACGAGCAGCAAGTTGTACAACAGATGTCATAGTTTCACCAAAAGCTTCTTGAACCTCAGCAACTAAACCACCACATGTAAGTTCATGTACTCTGCAAAAATGAAAATAGAAAACATTTATTTAAAGTAATTATTTGTTTTCTTACTGAAGCTTCATTCTTCAAGTCGTAAAAAAAAAAGATGATATAGAAAATTGGAAAGTAAAGAATAGCAGAATGATTAGAGCCTAGGCTCCATATAATCATCAACAATTCTGTAACCCAAATGGTTAAGAATTTTCATGAAAGACTGGCTTTTGAAGTATGTAAAAAATGTATATTAAGTCAAAGCAAGATAAGATAAAATAAAACTAACATAAGATAATTAAGTGAAAATGTATCATCTAAATAGTAAAAAAAACAAACTTGTCTTGACACACCATCTAAAAACAGATTTGTATAAATTTTAGATATTGAAGAGTACAAAAGAATATTCTGAAATAATTTGGAATAAAATGATCTCTAAAAATGAAAAAAATTGAAACAAAAAATAATTCAATTTTTAAAGAAATGAACAGATTAATTCTGAAACTGATATTTAACTCTTTAATTCAATTCAGGTTTTACCATCAATACACATACAATAAAGTATTTCAAATGTTTATTTTGAAACTGTCTACAAAGTATTAATCACTAAACATTTTTAATAGACTGTAAAGATTTATGCAAAATTGTCAATGTTTTTGGTTTAAACATTCTTTTACAACTGACTTTTGAGGTATGGAATATAAATTCAAGTCTTGTAAAAAGTTACTTCTCCATTTCCAATTTTGTGTGGTTTGCTCTCATAGTCACAATGTATATTGACTTAGAGTGTTGAGATAAAAAGCAACAACAATAAGATAAATTAAAACTAGTAATAAAATAATACAAGTGAAAATGCATCATCTAAAAATTTTGAAAATGGCAGTATTCAACATTTATGCTGCCTAAGTTCAAAACTAGAGTATATTTTAATGAAGGCCAGAAAATTATATAACAAAGTACAATTATATTTTCACATGGCTAATACTAAAACCAGATTCTTACAAAGAGCTTGGTACTATGGGGGATGGGAATGACTGAACATCTTGCAAATGGTAACATCACTCAAACACGGACAAGACAGTTTTACTCTAAGGTGATCTCCAAAAATGTAGAAAACTGGCAATGCAACACTGGTCTCCTTATTGAATCAAATTCCAATTGGGCAATGAATATTTTGATTATAACAACTTTTTTATTATAAGGGTGATTTTTTATTATACTTACCGGGGGCCTCTTTGTAGCACGGAAGTCACAGCAGCAACTAAATGAGTAGATCCCCCGACTTTAGCTGCAGCAGTTAATAATGCTTTCATATGAACTAGAGCCTGTTTACGTGTGATACCCCTTTTGTATCGAATCTGAGCAGCAGAAAGGAAATCTTCACAAGATATCTAAAATAAAATGAATACAAAAGTCATACAAGTTAAGAAATGAAAAAAAAAAAAAAAAAGGTTAAATATGCAAAATAAAATCACATTTATTTGTACAAATTATGTTATACTAACTATTCATGTCATATAGTGCCAAGTTCTAATAGATTGTAAACTTTTTAATTAACTATCCAAATATTTAAAATAAATGAATAAGTCCATTCTGTAACAAGGTTTATAAATAATAAGTATTATTCTTGTTACATACAAAATTTTCAATGTTCAATTGGTTGTAGATAATTTTCTCTTCCAACGCTGTAGTAGTGCGTCCTTCGAATCTCTCTTATCACTTCCTAGATAACTTCTTACTCTAACTCCATATTCAGCTTATCTCATCCCAACTTACTGATCTCAAACACCAGAAATATTCACATCCAAGCAAGCTCAAAATTTGCATATCAACATCGGTCCTGTGAAATTTAACGAAACCACGATCTACATATTTTCATGTCGACAGCAACCATATTTCTTTTTGAAAAATACTTTGCAAACAAAGCATTGCCAGGTCTGCTTTGGAGTTAATTCAACTCTTTCACTACAGTTCTATTGGTTTTGGAACTCAAGACTAATTGAATAACAGACTGGCAAAGACTTATATAACTTTTAAATGTATATGAGACAATGAAGAGTTCTTACTTATTGTTCTTTAATCAATGCAGATTAAGTAACACCTACAAAACTAATCAAAGCTAAAACAAGATATGAAGTGGTAACAAATACTAAAACGTCTCTTGTATAGTTACACAGACTTGCTCAATTGTAGGTGGTAGCAACTGCTATGTATATATGTATTTACCAACACCTCTGCATGAGCAGAGGTGATACAAGGTCAATTTTTAAGCAGAGTTTAACAGGTTTGAATTCAGAATTTTCTTTTTCCTAGACAGGTAGCTATACCAAAGTTAAAGAGCTCTACTGTTTACCCATAGCTGGAGGAGAATAGTTGAATGCATACCTTTTCTAAGGGTATTAGTGCTATTTGAAATAGAAACAGGATTTGAACTAGGATTTCTGTGTCCATTTCCAATGATAATAACTATTATATCATGAGCATATGCAGAGGGTAGAGGTCACAACTTACAGTGAAATGACAGCTTCTATATTGACCAAGACTGATGAAAGAGTTTTCAAGACATGCTGATGGTTATGAGTAGTGATAGTGATGATCACAGGTAGTCTTAGTAGTTGAAGGAGAAGTAAACATAAAAACAATCACCATTTTAAGCATAGAAACTTTCAATATTTATTTTTAGAACATTAATTTCTTTAAAGGTCACAGAAAGATTTACAAGGAATAATCACTTGTTGAAGGCAAATTCTTTTGTCTGGTGTCTTAAGTTTTGGACTATTGCAGGAATATCACTCAGTGGCTCATGTACAAAGTCAGCACGTCACCACAATACTGTTCTGTATTTATCTGCAGGTTTAGATCAAAGTGTACAATCTCAAGACAGGTTCACAAGGGAAGAAAAAGGCAAAAACAAAAACTTGAGGATATATTACTTTAGAGAGAAGGGGTGTGTAACACTTTGCAAAATGGTTGTGCACATGGATTTCTCTTTATTGCCATGTGGATGGCTAGCAAAATTCCCTTAATTAACTTAAGCTGACTGATAAGTTTTCAGGTTTGATGTGACTTTTCCTATCTCAGGAAGATCTCTCTAACCAACTGACTATGTGACACTATATACGGGTGTAGTTCAATGTGCGTATGTATGTGGGCGCAGGTCTATACATGTGTATGGTTACAGGTTGACCATGGGTATGTATATGCATATGTGTATGTGTGTGTCCATATGTTATATAGTCACATATGCAGATTCACATCTACATACATGCACATATATATGTAGCATAATAAAGACGCAGGAAGGAAAACGCATGATAAAGACACAGGAAGGACTTCTTTAACAACATTTTACCTCTCACTTTATTGCAAGGGTTTGAAAGGGTTGTTTAAGGGTTTGCATGTGAGAGGATGCTGGAGACTGAATATAAACTTCATATTTTGACCCCACTGTTATGACCGTCACGTTGTGTCTTGTTCTCCTGATGTTGGGGTCCACTCCAGTGGGGCTTTCCGAGGGCCCCCTCGGTCGAGTGTGGCCTTCCCTACCACATCTCGTCTCTAACTCTCTGGGAGTCTGCTGGCAACTGCATCGGGGGTTTTCCGAGTGCCCCCTCAGTCGGGTGTGGCCTTCCTTACCACATCTCGTCTCTCACTCTCTGGGAGTCTGCTGGCAACTGCTTGGGACCCAAACTCAACTGAGTTAAATAATAACTCAACGCCCACACGATCGCCTACTGGATCTTTGAATCGGATGTTTAATCGTCATCAAGCGGAAATAACTGTCATGCAGTTCAGAGGTTACTCTCTTCCGGTGCATGACTGTAGTGGCACAATGAGACCTTCACCTTGTCCCATATCATAAGCCTTAATCCGCCCACGCGATCTCTTTCGATTACTGGCCGTTGGAATGTGTCACTTCCTTCCGGTGTATCACCTTGGAATAGCATTTTTAGGCCGGGGCGAGGGGTCAAAATATAACATTCATCCGTAAATTATTTTTCAAAATTCCACATGTGGAATTTTCTTCACGTTCGTCTCCATCAATCTCACACATATTTTACAGAATAATTTACAAAGGACAATAATGGCTGAAAACATAAAAAAAAAATCACTTGAACTACAGCAACCAAAATCTTACTTAGGAGGCGACCTTCTCTCTATGTAACACTTGCCCGGCTAATTACTATCTAAATTTCTCTTACTATCTTTGCGTGGTTGGCCATCTTGACATGTGTGCATCAAGGTACCATACGGATGCATTTTTTATCTTCTCAACACAACGGGCCCTCCATAATTCCTTGAAGAAATTTCAAAACCCTAAAAAGGACCATACTCTGGTCCCATATCCTGGTCACAAACTTAGTGACCCTGGTCATTCCAGCAATACATTTCGCCTGGATTCCTCATGACCACACTCCAGTTCTTTGCTCAACAGGTTCCTACCTGGAGTAACCGGAGAATTTCATAAACTAAAACACAATATCTTCAAGGCCCAAAGCATTCCACAAAAATCATGGCCCAAAACAAAGTATCACAATACATCCGAATGTATCACAATCTGGCACACATGCTGTAAACCACCTAAAATAGTCCACTCAAAATACTAATTAGCAATGTGTTACCCATTTTTTTTTTTCATTAAGTTTCTGTTCCCATGCCCATTGGTTTGCAAGCCCTTGAGGAAACATGCTCTACCTGATCAAACCCGCGCCGGGTTTCTTTTCAATTTAATCAGGAACCCTCTTGGCTACCAATATATAGGCACCTCGTCTTTCCCAGATCCGTTTCACTTTACCAAATCACACACGAATCCAAAACACCATCGTGACTGAAAGACTTAGACATCATCCACAAAATTTTGGAGTAGGCCACGCCTTTTTTCTCTTATTCCATTCTCGGAACTCCAAACTAAAAAATAGAACAGCTTCATGGGCCGGCGAATTCTCCGATAAAATTGCTTTCTTTGCCGTCTACCCATCAACAATCTGAAACCAATTGGATGAATGTCTGTCCTATTCTCGCGTCAGCCACCGATTTTCTCAAAAACAGAAACCCAAAAAAAAAAATTTCCTATTCTACGAAAACCCCAAATTCTAAAAAAAAAATTTTAGAATCAATATAATTTCAAATATCATTAAACCTAGAATAAAATCCTCTGTTAATGGTTTTCGTAAAATTTCATAATATGAACAGGAAAAAAAAATTTTCTCATGTCGCCTTTAAACTCAAACAAACTCAAAAAGTTCCACTTTACAACAAGTCAAAACAATATTACAATCACAGTTCAAAAATGTTCAGTTTTCTTTTCTTCTTTTTTTCAATCTATGTAGTGATGTACTGTCTATTTTACTAAAAATGTCTGTTCTTTCTTTCTTTCTTTTTTTTTTTCCTATATGCTGTGTTCAACAATGTTCAAGTTTCTTCTCTTTTTTTTTTCTTCGTCTTTTTTTTTCTATTGTCCTGTACGTTTTTGTTTCCATTTTTTTTTTCTTTTTTTTTTTTTTCATAATAAATTGCTCATTCAATGTCCCTTTTTTTTTCAACCTTATATCTACCTCTCTGTCTTTACCTTAACACGATAACTATAGGTTCGCTTCCCAGCTTATTCAATTTCAGTCTATAGTACCATAAATTAAGCCTGATTTATAATACAACTTTTTCAATAGCTTACAAGCATTCTTCTTCTTTTTTTATTTTTATTTTCACAAAATATCCCCGTTTTTTTTCCAAATAACCCAAACTTTTATAAATTCTACCAACATTTTCCAATTCAAAATATTTCCGAATCTGTGAATCTTCGCCACACTTGGTTCTGTCAAAATTCTGTGCATCTCTTAATTACATCCAAAACCCTGTTTCAAAATATCTTCCCCAATAATAATCTCAAAGCTTCATTCAAAGGGGAATTCACAAAATATCTGTCTGCCTCATCAGACACAAAAAACATCTGTCTCTTAGTTACTCTGCCTCCACGGCAAGACCGTTTTCAAGACAATACCTATGTCTTCAATAATTGATATCAACAATTTCCACAGCAAAACAACCGGCCTGATTCTACCAGCGCCGAAAATATCGATTCTCCCAACTTCATAAATATCGAAAAATTATATGCGCATTATTCAGACCAACACCAATGGGCGAAATTCATGGACAATTCCATTAATGCTCCCAAGATTCCATCTCTCGGATTAAAATTCTCATTTCCAATCACCACTTGTCTGGACCAATGAAAAGTTACAACAATTTTTTTTTTCTCACAAAGACCTATTTACGATAAAAAATCCCATTGATAAAATTTATCATAAAATTTATTGTTTACGATAAGCTGTCTATCAAAAAACGGACAATAACTGTCCCATAGCCATCTTTGTTCCCTTCTTTTTTCCTCCCTCACTTCGATACAATATTACACATAGGAGTAAGCTCAATTTTTATCTAGGGACCACACATTTTTAAAAAAAAATTATTTCCAATTTTATGCTTCTAGAAAGGCCCTTGTCATTACAACTAATCTTTCACAATTATAATCAAGAATAATAGACAGAGAGATAGAGTTATAAGAATGCAGCAATTAACTTACAAATTTTTTTCTTCTTCTTTTTTTTTCTTTCCGTCTTTTTTCTATTCTTTTCGAGTCGGTCTGTTCCTTTCTCCTTCCTCTTTTTCTTTGTTGCTAGTTTGTTCTTGTTTTTATTTCTTTTTACTTCTTTCAATTCCAGCATTTTTCTTTGTCCTTTTCGTTGATGTCGTGTTGTGATGCTTAAAACTGTTGCTTACGGTAACTAGGTTCATTCTGAGTCCTTGAAGAACTCGCCTGGCACAAGCACCAAATCGGACAAATGTTATATAGTCACATATGCAGATTCACATCTACATACATGCACATATATATGTAGCATAATTCACAGCGACACAACGATAAAGACGCAGGAAGGAAAACGCATGATAAAGACGCAGGAAGAACTTCTTTAACAACATTTTACCTCTCACTTTATTGCAAGGGTTTGAAAGGGTTGTTTAAGGGTTTGCATGTGAGAGGATGCTGGAGACTGAACATAAACTTCATATTTTGACCCCACTGTTATGACCGTCACGTTGTGTCTTGTTCTCCTGATGTTGGGGTCCACTCCATCGGGGCTTTCCGAGGGCCCCCTCGGTCGGGTGTGGCCTTCCCTACCACATCTCGTCTCTAACTCTCTGGGAGTCTGCTGGCAACTGCTTGGGACCCAAACTCAACTGAGTTAAATAATAACTCAACACCCACACGATCGCCTACTGGATCTTTGAATCGGATGTTTAATCGTCATCAAGCGGAAATAACTGTCATGCAGTTCAGAGGTTACTCTCTTCCGGTGCATGACTGTAGTGGCACAATGAGACCTTCACCTTGTCCCATATCATAAGCCTTAATCCGCCCACGCGATCTCTTTCGATTACTGGCCGTTGGAATGTGTCACTTCCTTCCGGTGTATCACCTTGGAATAGCATTTTTAGGCCGGGGCGAGGGGTCAAAATATAACACATATAGGGGCTTAGACATATTTGCATGGGAATCACTGATTCTTCCCAGGTAGAATAAAATGCAGATACCAGATAAAAGGGAACCAATGACTTAAAAAAAACTTATTATCACACTTTTAAGGGTGTCCTAGGGTCTGGTAGTTAGCCTGTGAGTTTATGTTCAGTCTTGAGTGGCCAAAAGTCCAGAATTAGGGGTGTTCAACCCTGGGTATATGCAGAAAAAGTGAGTCTGCTACTGGTATGGGATAGAAGACGGATACAGACAAGATGGAGATGGGAAACAAAGTTAGAGAAGAGACATGAATAGTACAGTCAGAAGAACAGAAGGGAGCAGACGCAGAGAGGATACAATCAGAGCATAGATAGCTGGGACCATAGAGACAGAAATGGGCTAAGAGAACAAATACAGAAGAGATAGTAGGTTGGGAGACCAGAGAATGGAGAAGACAGAGAATGGAAAAGACAGGCAGACATGCAGATAGGCTGAGAAGTTTTTAGCTAAAGGATTTAATTGCAAAGGGTCACACAAACTTCTTCCTCTCCTTAAACATTTATTCAACTTTTTGTTTATGCCTTGTTCTTTCCTGCTGGTACCATTTGGACTCATGCATTTCAATTTGCAGAGAACCTGCAAACATGACATGGGGTAAGATGATTAAGCAGCCGAAGATTTTCATTCTGCGGAGATGCATGGCCAGATTATATTCCCACAACTGCACTTGTATGTATGCAGGGAGGAATCTTACCCTATTCCTGTGTCTTAGTCCCCCAACCTCTACAGGAAATGAAAATATTTCAGACTGTATGTCTCCAGGACACCCTAAAAAGTGTGACAATAAGATTAAAGTTGCAGTCTGAACAATCACCTCATCCTTATCTGACCATATCTACATACACTGAGAGAAATTGTTGGTTGATTGTTTGGGTTTTATGGTATATCAACCTTTGTAGGTTATTTAATGCCAAATCCATTTTTATGCAAATAGTCCGTTCTATTTCAAACAATTCAGTGTAGCATGAGTACACAGTTTAACTGTCAAAAAACATTTTTATTTCAAACTATTCAGTTTATTTAAACAGAGCTAATTAAGCTAATTTTGTTTACACACAGTTAAATGTCAAAACAGTTCTATATATAACAATTCAGTTTAATGTAAGTACAGTTTCACTGTCAACAAAAACAGTTCCATTTCAAATAATTCAGTTTAGCATAAGTATGCAGTTTAAATGTAAGTACAGTTTAATTGTCAAAAATATTTCTGCTTAAGCTATTCAGTTTAGTCAACCAGTTCTTATTCAAACAATTCAGTTTAGCATAAGTATGCAGTTAGTTCTATTTAACCCATAGATAGGGCCCTATCAGGTGCTACCATTCCAGGCCAGAGCAGAACTTGGAGTGAGGGCAATGAAGGGGTACTCTGTATTCCCCAAAGCCCCAGCATCACTGGAGCCTCACCATCAGATTGTTTAGTGTCATATCCAGGACACTCATTGGGGGGTTGGTTAGTTAGATTTTATGGCATATCAACCTTTGTAGGTTATTTAATGCCAAATCTATTTTTATGCAAATATTTAGTTTTATTTCAAACAATTCAGTTTAGCATGAGTACACAGTTTAACTGTCAAAAACTTTTCTATTTCAAACTATTCAGTTTATTTAAACAGAGCTAATTCAGTTTAGTATAAGTACAGATTTTGTTTACACATAGTTAAATGTCTAAACAGTTCTATATATCACAATTCAGTCTAGTGTAAGTACTGTTTCAATGTCAACAAAAAACAGTTCCATTTCAAACAATTCAGTTTAGCATAAGTATGCAGTTTAAATGTAAGTACAGTTTAATTGTTAAAAATATTTCTATTTAAGCTATTCAGTTTAGTCAAACAGTTCTTATTCAAACAATTCAGTTTAGCATAAGTATGCAGTTAGTTCTATTAAACCCATAGATAGGGTCCTATCAGGTGCTACCATTCCAGGCCAGAGTGGACCTGGGAGTGATGGCAATGAAGAGGTACTCTACATTCCCCAAAGCTCCAGCATCACTGGAACCTCACCATCAGATTGTTTAGTGTCATAACCAGGACACTCGTTGGTGGTAGTGGGGTCTTACCCCTCTGCAGAGAAGCAGTAGGTGTATTCTACAGTCCTAGCTGACTGGGCAGAGAGAGAAGTAAATCAGTAATTTACACAAAAAATATGTATGACAGTAATACATCCATATAGGTATATCCAGGCCTCTCTCTCTCTCTCTATATATATATATATATATATACACACACACAAACACACTTATGATCACTTCACAACTATAAATATATGTACCTACACTTCCTCATATGCCTCACACACACACACACACACACACACACACACACACACACACACACACACACACACACACAGACATAACTAACTCTATATATCAACACAGCAAAGGTCTATAGTGTCACACTATTTCAGGTTCCCTTTGGACTAACTGCCCATCTAGGTCTATACTCTGAACTGCCTCCTTCAACAAACCACCAAAGCAGATATTCTGGCCAAACTTTTGACGAGCAAATATATATATACCTAATCCCTCTGAATGAGCAGGATGTGACACATGGTCAATTTTTTTAAGCAGAGTTTAACAGGTTTGAATTCAGAGTTTTTCTTCTACATCAGTTGCCATGCCAAAGTTAAACAGCCTGGGTCTGTCTTACTGTTTACCTATAGCTGGAGGGAGAATAGTTGGATTTATACCTTTCTCAAGGGTATTAGCACCATGTGAAATGCAAATAGCCTCATTCAGGTTTTGTACTGAGGTCACCATCTCCATTTTCTATGATGCTAACCATTACACCACAAGAACCTCCTCACACACACACACACACACACACACACATATATATATATATATATATATATATATGCATATGCTAGAGTATACATAAACACAGCTCACTTGTGCCAGAATATCAAATAAACAAAACAAATCAACAGCACACATTAGTCATTTAGCCACCTTTAACTGACAAGCAGGCTTGACAATATCTATAACACATCTGGCTGGGTCCCAGCCAACAACACTCATCAACAAACCAAGTTACTAAAATACCACCTATACATATTAGATGGCCCAATATCATCAACAATATTACAGTTGGGTACATAATATAAATTTGAAAAATCGTTTTATCTAAATATGAATTTGACACATCATAAATCATTTAAGATTTTGTAATATAAAAATAAATCAGAGAGGAATGCAAATGAATAAAAAGATGAATCCTTAAACATTTACATACTTTTGTCATAAAGAAAGCATGCACAGAAGGACTTTTTAAAGAATTAATGAAAATATTTTTGAAAGAAATAATCATAAAAAATACTTACAGCCTTTTCTGGATTGCTTCCAATGAAATTAAACAATTGGTCAATAAGAACAATATGAGGAGGTTTATCTACTTGGTCTTCTTCAACAAGGTCTTGGAGAATGGAAACAACAGCTTTTTTCCGAGCTTGGCGCCTTCTGAAAAATATTTACTCATCTATATGTTTTCTATTTTCTTCAACAGACTTTTAAAAAATTACATAAATATACAAGTGTTTTTATACAGAGCATCTGCTGCATTTTTTTGTAATATAAAAAAATCTTTATTAAAATTTATAGATAAGTTTTTATTCTAAAACATATTCCACATCAGATCTCATCCCAAACTCAAAATCCTACTTCATCATTAACCAATAAAAAAGGAAATATATATATATATATATATATATATATATATATATATATATATATATATATATATATATATCTCAATGTTACACTTTTTTCATTATATCATCATATGGGATCAGCAAAGATGAATTAATCTATTCTGAATTGAGATGCATGAAAAGATCTTAAAAATATAGATTGTTTTTTTTTCATACTTTCCCATTCTGATTTGAAAGGAACATTTTACCTTTTGTTTCAGTCAATATTTTAAATGGTGTTTCATACAAATCATTAAAATTGATAAAACACATAAAATAAAGTACAGTTATTTTTTAAGATAATCTTTCAGTATACATTTTTCATATTTCAATATAAAAAACCCAGATGATAATCATTAATAAACAAAATTGTTCTTATTATTTCATTATCCAAGCTTGATACAACAACAAAATGTTCATTTAATTATACCTAAAGGTGAACTTAATTTCCAAAATAAATCCTAACCATGATGCAATGAGAATCACTTAAAGTGTATTTCATCAATTACATCAATAAGATTATCTAAAATTCTTCCAATAAGGTGATCATACACTTGATAAAGCTAAAAAACTGTTTTGTTTAGATTTAATTAAAACCTTTATTTAATCTAAAACCTCAACGTGTCTTTATCCCTGTAAAAACCTGAGACATTGTCACAAACAAGTACTCTGGTAGAATTTATGAAAATATAAACTGAATCTTATATTTTCACAAAAGTGCCTAAAAAAATATAAACTGAATCTTAAATTTTCACAAAAGTGCCTAAAAAATTCAACATTAATCACTTGCAAAAAATATCTAATTCCAGATAGATTTCAAAACAGTAATTGAACTTTTTATGGATAAATAAAATTAATTTAGTATACCATATACTATGATCCTGTTTATGAAATAAGATATATCGCTACTATTATTGAAATAGGAAACATAAAATACAATTATCTATGCTTCATATTTAGAGTAAATATAAAACTTTTTTTTCTTGTTTTTCTTGGTTACAAACTTGTTTTTCTTGGTTACAAACTATTATTGAGTAATGATATAAAACTGAAATAATCACTGTATAAGCTCTTGACAAAACTTTGATCTTTTTTGCTTACTGTACTTAACACTCAGTTTCTCTAATTCCTTTGTAGTTTTCAGCAGCAGTTGCTTCTTTGATATCACTTCATATATGAAATTAGATATATATGTACATAAAATGTCTCCAATTAGATTTCTTCAGTTACTCTTGCTTTATACTAAATCAAACCAGTAGGCATCATTTCAGTTTTAACAATTCTTATGAATTACATGAATTATATTAATCAGCTTAAAATTCTTTTGTGTAATTTTTGTTTATTTGTAAACTGCTTGTATCTAACAATTAGGAGCAGGGTGAGTTAATAAAAATATCCATATAAACTTGTATCTTTACTTTTTTCTAACAGAGAAAATATGTATAAAATATATTAAGAATTTGACCAAAGATAATTTGACATAAAATGTAATACATTAATTTTGTAATATACCTTTGAAAATTATATCATTAATAGAAATAATTATATAAAGCATCAAAAATGATTTACCGTTGAAGTTTCATAATTTCAATAATGGAATCATCCTGAGAACTCTCCAGATTTGATGGACAGCTTCTTGAAGAAATTTTTCCAGTTTCTAACATATTAGTATCAGAACGTGTCATAGCGCAAGACACTGAAAAAATAAATCAACAAAGTATTCATAGATTTTTCAGAAAGTTTAAAAATGAACAAAAATAGAATTTTTAAGATCAATTAAAAGATATTGGATTTTGCAATAAACAAAATAAACTCAATAAGATTTTCATAGGATAATTAAAAAAATGAAATATATGGTTAACCCATTACATCAGATCATCCCATCAGTTATTGTCAAATTTCAAGTCAGAAAATATATTTAAAAATTCATGTTTCATCATTACCAATGATCTCCTTCCAATAATTAACAAAATTCATAGACTGTATTTGTAGAAGTACTTTGGTCTGAAGAAAATAAATCTAGAGAAGATAGTTTCTGTCTCTTCATGTGTTTTTAGAAAAAGTCCAAAATGGTTCTGCAAACTTTGGTGATTATCAAATGGAGCAAAATATGAAGGGTGTTGAATTTTATCCTAGACAAGGTCTTCAATTGAGCATTATCATGATAGAACACTATATCTCTTCCTTCAAAGCAGTGTTGACTATAGATGTCTGCTGTAATCATAACATTAATAAGTAGCCACTCAAAATAGACCACATCCGCATGATTCTGTCAAACACTTACCAAAGTTTCCTGTGGATGGAGGTTTATTTGAAGTAATTCTTTAGCTTGTTCACCTTTATTAAGTAATTGACAGCGCCTTTTTATAGTCTTGCAAAATAAATGTTTTATTGTCAGTCAAGATGGCAAGACGTATTCATGAAAGTACTGAAAATACTGATATCCAACACTTGCTTCCTTATTGGTTTCTGCCAAATCATTTAGAACATATTTTCCAAATTTAAGTACCTTCACAAGTTATTAGAGAAGACAGTGAACTGTTGAATGGCTTAAATTTAGTTTAGTTTTCAATTGTAATAGTACTATTCCTATTAACAAAAAGTATATCATCTTTAAATCAAAAGAATTTGTTTGTGGGACATCTCTTAAGCTGAAGTGACTTTTCTTAAACCGTTCAATCCCTCTTTAGCTATTTCTTCTATATAAAAAAATCTATCCCATAAACACTATGAATAACTTAGGTTGCTTCTGTAGTAATTACCTTTTCTAAATTTATAGAGTATTATATATCTTATATGCTACATCTTTAGGAGGTTCAAATTCGTAAGTAAATTAGTTGAATTATACTGTGACAACATAACTTGTTTAAACTGTATGAACACATACTAGTATGTATAGGCATTTTAGAATAGCAAAAATATCATTCAATTTATGATTATCAAATTTCAGACATTACTTATGAAATGGCTTTATCATATAATGTATCAGAGTAAATAAATCTTAGAGTTCGTAAATATATATATCTTGTCGAGAAATGTTTATGACATAGCAAGTGTTGTAAATCTATAATTGCTGGGAGAAAAAAATATATTGTTTTTTTATTTATTCTATCCAGAGATTGTATCCAATCAATTATTATTGGTGTGGATCCTGTCGCATTTTTTCTATTATATTCACCATGAGATTCATTTGAATTTAAAAAAAAGTTTTCTGAGAAAGCTGAAGAATATGCCACATATAAAAGAATTTCCTATCCCAGTTCAATGATCATTTACCATGTCAAATTTTCTATTTGACGATGAGTATTGTCATGTAGCAAAATAATTTATCTTCATAACCAAGAAAAATTTCTTCTTTTGCAGTACATTTTTCAATCAAGCCAATCGTTTACTGTAGTGCAAACAGTTTACAGTAGATTATGTTTAGGCTAAGATACTGTGCTGGATTTAGCTATGATCTTGATTTTGAATTTTCATAAGTTCATCTTTTATCAGCATGTAAGCTCCAAAATTGCTTTTTTATTACTGTGTTGAGTAAGAATAGAGAGGCAAGTTATTTAATGATTAATGTTACTTTCCATAAGTTCATGTGAAATCTATTTACTTAGTTTGAGAATGCTTCTTGATATATATCAATGACATAATACTACTGATTGATGGTGAAGGCATCTTCAAAGATTTACCTAACATTGTGCAAAAGATGGTAGACTATTTTTATATCAGCCTAATAATAATTTTTTGCCAAAGACCCCAATAAAATCCTTTAGATTAAATGTAGCAAACAGTAACATAACCTATTAATCAAATTAACAATAAAAGATCTACTTATATGATTCATTAGTAAACAATAAAGATTACTGAATGTTTTCTATCTAAGTGATATAACTACTTTCAGAGAAAGTTTTCTTTTGTTTATTGGAGAGTGATACAGAAAGTAGGAGATACATTGTTTCTCTTGAATGATTTAGTTGAAATGTAATTGAGATATAATTCAATGAAGTTGGTAAAATGAGAATTCTATTTTTTATATACATAAAATTATGATGCCTAAAATAAATCTAATACAGTGAGAGGATTTTTATAACTATTACAGAAATACATATTGTATTAGATGATACTTTTATTTATAGAATTCATAATTATTTGCAAATACTAAGCTTAATTATTATCAAAGTAGTACGCCAGTTTGGCTGACAGAGAAGAGTGCAGACAGATCAAGGATTCTTTCCTGTTTATTCCTTTTATTTTTTTGTTAAGAAAACTCAGGGAAACAATTTTGTAATTAACAGTTAATAAATCTGAAGTTATCTAACTTGGACCAACCTTTTTTTATCAATTTATACTTGATTATTTAAAAATTATTTAGAATTTGGTGGCTCAATTAGTCTGGAATTTATTTTATTCTCCAAATTAGAGCATTTTAATGGAACTGAACTAACAAAATTTTTTAGTCGTATTATGGTAAAAAACACACAAACATATATAGTACTTGAATTATATAAATTCTGAGACAACAGCTGAAGCTAATTTACAAAGGAATAGAAGAATTAACTCACTAAAACTCTGTTCACTGGTGTAAGAAGAAATACTGCGCACCAAAGATCCTTCTCCATCAGCGGGAGCAATGTTGACATGCAATAATAAGTCAAGACGATTTATCAAGGCCTGTACCAACTTCTTTGTTTTCCTCATAGGTTGTAACATTTCACCTGATTTAATATCATCCTGAAATTTCTCCCTAAAATAACAACAAAAAAGTATCTAAAGTAAAAATGTTAAAAGCTGAAAATATAATGTTTTAATTAGATGACCCCTTTTAAAGAAAATAGAGGAAATTGTAATTTTATTTGGAGAAGTGATTGAGAAAACAGTTTTAAAATCAGTGCTAGTGATATGGAATGTATTTGACTAATTTCAATAATTGAAATGGAAATTCTCTCTCTAAATCAAAAATCATCTGATCTTGTGAGGTAACTGTTAACATGAAAAGAAAAAAATTGTTTATCTATGACAAATGTAAGCAGTAACTTGGAAAAAAAAACAAAAGCATTAAAAATTTTCCAAAATATTTACAAATGTATAAAACAAACGCACTGATGCTCATTATTCTTTGTCATTAGCTTAAATTAACTAAAGCCTCAAGAGACTAAATACTTAAAAGAGCTTACTAAATTTGTAACTTATGTTAAAATATCTAACAGGAAATATTTGTAAGCATGTTTCCTTAAATCTATTTTTACTAATGACTAGTTTTAAGTTTTCCTTGAAAATCTGCCATGAACAATCCAGTTTTCTATATATTTTATTCACAATGGCTAGGAAAGCTATACAGTCAACACCAAATCGATTATCTTCTATAAAGATCATCATTATGATTACAGAAAGTAATCAAGAAGTTGATGAAACTCGTCAAAATATTCATTAGAAGTTTCATAATATTTGGTCTGCAAATAGGAAAGCATGCAAATATGACATGTTTTTTTGTCATATGCTCTACAATATCAAAAGACATCAAACTTAAATCATGTTTTATAAGTATTTCAAAGTGTTTTTAATTGTTTTAGTTCAATTTATTATGTAAAAAATATCAGCACATTTACTATGACATAGCAAATTACAGAAAAAAATAATCATTTCTTTTAAAATATTTGTTTAAACTAGCTATGAAACATGTCAAAATATTGAGAATGATTTAGGAATGTTGACCATGTCAATAATTCCATCCTACTTTAAATTCAAATCATAAAAAAAGATAATAAGCCATTTAAATTGCAATTATACAAATTATTCACTATAGATACTGTTGTATTTGATATTTTGTTGATAAATTCTTTTACATGACAATGTAAAACCTTCCTTGAAAATTCAATAATTCAATTTTAAAAATACATTTTTTCTCTTTCCAGAAGCATCCTGCCATAAACAAATGAGTAGTTGGGAAGCTACTTTAATAAAACATCACTACAAAAGTGAGTTTGATCCTCATTAGGCATCTTATACTTATAGCCTGGTACCATACATACCTATATCAATAAAATGTAGGTATAGCAGCTCATCTTTCACATACATTTCTTAAGTATGAACTATATGACCACAAATTTTTTAGAATAGTCTATAATATAAAACCATAAATAATTTTTACAGCAGTTTCATAGAAATCATATGCCTAAATTTTACCAAGTTAAAAGTTCATTGTTTACCAGGGTAAAGCTATTTAAAAATACAGCATGACTTGCTACATTGTGCATGTGTCTGTCTGTGTCCACATATATATTAGATGGTAATACATGAATTTCATGCATTCAGCAATTGTCAAACAGAGTGAAAATTTAAAAAAAAATAAAACAAAAAAAAAATGAATATGGTTAATTTTTTGTTCGAAAAGTGGGGGTTATTTGTGTGTATGTGTGCCTAAGTTTGTGTTATTGAATGTTAGTATGTTTGGGTATGTGCTGTTGCTTGTGCATACAAATATACATATATTTGCGTATGTACTGGCATTCATCTTTATATATTTACACATATTTCTGCTGTCTGTTGGTGGAAAGGAGTGGAATGAAGGAAGAGAGTGTGAGAAGAGAACAAGCTGTGGATTGTTCCCTGAAGAACAGAAAGGATGCCGCAAAGGATCCAGAGGCAGAGGAGAACTACTCTACATTGATCAGCACATCCTCAACGAAAGCAAGACAAGACAGAACAATCTAGCTATGGCCTGGATTGATAACAAAAAGGCATGTGATATGGTCCCACAAAGCTAGATAATAAACTGTTTAAAAACGTACAAAATATCAGGTGAAGTCATAAACTTTATTGAGAAAACCGTGAAAACCTGGAGAGTGGAATTGACAGCAGAGGGAAAAGCTTAGTTGAAACGAAAATCCAAAGGGGTATATTCCAAGGTGATGTACTCTCACCATTACTATTTATAATTGTGATGGTGCCATTTAACCACATACTCAGAAAATGCACAGCTGGATGCAAACTTAGTCGCAGGAAACGCAGTCAGAATATACAGCCAGGAGATTTGTCATAGAAAAATGTACCATGCTAGTAATGAAAAGCAGCAAACAACACATGACAGACAGAATGGAACTACCAAATCAAGAAAAAAGTAGAATGTTTGGAGAAAAGGAAACCTACAAATACTTGGAGATCTTGGAAGCTGACATCATCAAGCAAGTGGTGATGAAAGAAAAATTAAGAAAGAATATCTCAGGAGAACCAGAAAGCTACTCGAGACAAAACTATATAGCAGAAACCTTATCAAAGGAATAAATACCTAGGCTGTTCCTCTTGTAAGACATTCAGGACTGTTCTTGAAGTGGATCAGAAAAGAACTTAGACAAATGAACCAAAGAACAAGAAAACTAATGACCATTCATAAAGCATTACATTCCAGAGATGACGTTGACAGACTATATGTATCAAGAAAAGAAGGTAGAAGAAGACTTGCCAGCATTGAAGAATCAATACGACTCAAAGACTACGTAGAAAAGCAAAGAGAAAGACTGATTACAGCCACCAGAAACAATACTGACAACATAAGGCACAACAGAACAACAATAACCAGAAAAAAAAAATGGGAAGAAAAACAACTCTATGGATGTTTTAAGTGACTAATAAGCAACATCTCTCATGAAAAAACATGGACATGGGTAAGAATGGGAAATCTTAAAAGAGAAACTGAATCTCTCCTAATAGCAGCACAAAACAACGCCATAAGAACCAATCATATCAAAACAAGAATAGATAAGATGCAACAAAACAGTAAATGTAGGTTATGTGGTGACAGAGATGAAATGATTTATCACATAAACAAATGCAGCAAATTAGCCCAGAAGGAGTATAAGACTTGACACGACTAGGTGGGCAAGGTGATCCACTGGGAATTGTGCAAGAAATTTAAATTTGACCATACGAACAAATGGTACATGCACAACTCATCAGCTGTCCTGAAGAATGAGATACAAACTCCTATGGGATTTTAACATACAAATGAATCATCTAATCTTGGCCAGATGATCAGCTTTTATAATAATCAACAAAAAACAGAGAAGTTGCAAAATTGTGGACTTTGCTGTCCTGGCTGAACACAGAGTAAAATTGAAAGAAAGTGAAAAGAAGGATAAGTGATGATTATTCCAATTATAATTGGTGCTCTTGGTACAGTTACTGAAGGATTATCAAAGGGACTAGAGGACTTGGAAACTTCAGAGAAAGACCATCAGCCAACACTGATATGAAAGACTCTCAAGGAATAAAATAATAAAAGTAACAGTTATGGTTATAATGGTCTTTGACAATACTTATGGGTGTTTATAATGCAATAATGTGAAAAAATAGTGCTTATAATTATTGACAGTACTGGAAAAACAGGTGAGATATGGTGAAACAAAAACCAAACCAAACCAAACCAAAAAACAGAAAAAGAAACATAATCTGGTTCAACCCACCATAACATAAAAACTACTATTAGCAAAGATTTCATCAAACTAATAGAAAAACACTTCCCCAAACACATCACCTTGGCCAAAATTTTCAACAAAAACGACTTAAAAATCAGCTACACCTGTTTTCCCAACACCTTTCTTATTTCCACACCATCCATCAGCCATTCCCAACCAACACCATACTAGTTATACAACAGAACCACTGACCATAAGTAACATTTTCTTCAAATTATCACATTATGAACACCCACAAGTATTGCCAGTAAATGTAAGTAATATTGTAGAATTGTCAATAACTATAAGCACTATTTTTTCCCATTACTGCATTATAAACACCCATAAGTATTGTCAAAGACCATTATGGCCATAACTGTTACGTTTATTCTTTTATTTTTTTATTCTTCATTTATTATTATTATTATTATTATTATAACTATATATATATATATATATATATATATATATATATATATATATTATTGCAAAAGGTACTCCAAACCTAACATTTTTATTACCTACCCATAAATACCATACCACATTAAAAAAAGGTAACAAATGATGATTTTAATTTTAATTATCATCACTGAACAAAATTCCCCACAAAACAGACATTTCCTTTTCAAATCAAAATAAACCTTTAGCTACCATAAACTTAGAAAGAAAGAAAAATTCTGATTGCAACAATCCATTTCCTCCTCCCCAACCCACTCTTCCCTTCTCATACTCTATTCCTTTGTCACCCCACCAACAGACAGCAGAAATATGTGTAAATATGTAAAGATGCATACCAGTACATACGCAAACATATGTATATACGTATGAGCAAGCAACAGCACAAACACAAACATAGTAACATTCAATAAAACACAAATTTAGGCACACATACACACAAACAACCCTCACTTTTTGAACAAAAAATGAAACATATTAATCATTTTTTAAAAATCTTCACTCTGTCTGACAATTGCTGAATGCATGAAACCCAGAGCCACAGACAGTACCATGTAATATAATATATTTATTTCTATATTATTGTCTGAAAGGTGGGAGGGATATTTCTAAAAAAAAGTAACATGATGATTTTAATTGTAATCATCATCACACAACAAAATTCACCACAAAACAGGCATTTCATATTCACATTAAATTAACCTTTAGCTATCATGAAGTTAGAAAGAATTAAAAGAAAAAAAATCATTCTGATTGCAACAATCCATTTCCCACCCCTCCTCACATCCTCTTCCTTTGTCTCACCCCTTCCCATCAACAGACAGTGGAAATATATGTACACTCGTAAAGATGCATGCTCATTCAACATTCAAATGTACACATACACACAAATCCCCCCCCCACACTTTTCGAAAAAAATATTAACTATATTAATCGATCTTTTGTTGAAAACCTTCACTCTGTCTGACAAATGTGGATAGTATGAAATCCAGGGTCATAGACTCTGCCATGTAATATATATATTTCTGTATGTAAAAGATCTATCATAGATATTGAGCACTATTTAACAATACTGTAACATTTGGTCCTCCATTAACTTGCCAAGTGAGCTAGTAAGAACCATAAACCTCTTATATATATATATATATATATAAGGAACATAATAAGGTCACATTTTAATAAAGGAAAGATTACAAAGTTTTATACGTAAATTCTTTTGATGATAATCAGTACAGATTTCTTTTCAAAATATTTTATAGATAAGTTCAATTTTTGTGCTTACCTCAACTACAACAAATATTACATACTTTTAAAATCATATTTTTGTAATATGAAGTACCAGTTTTAAAAAAATGTATGTACATCCATCAGCACATGTATAATTACATCATTTAGTCCTTGCATTAAAAACAACTGAATCAATAAAATCTCCAATGTATATATTTCCATAATGTATCTTATTTCAACCTGAAAGTAAAGGACTCTTTCCTTATTAAGAACAGAATAAGTAATCTTTACAATCATACATAAATTACATTTTTATTTATTTTTAAGTTAAGAAATATAGTAATTTTAATTTGTAGGACAAGAAAATAGACAAAATGCTCATATTTTCTCAACATTCATGACAATATCAGTTTCAGTAAAATGTACATGTTCTTAACAGAAGTAGTTAGAAATATTTATCCATAAATGAATAGTTAGATAACACAGAAGACATGTTCCAAAAAATTATTTTATTGAAAGATGTACTAATAAAAATGCACTTCAACAGTTTATGATAATTTAAATATCAGTGATTTATGAACACTTAAAGCATAAACTACCAGGCATGGAGTTAGAGTGGAAGTCAATGGTAATGATTCCAAACCATTTAATTTTTGGTACATTCATAGCTAATACAATGACCTTTATTCCTCTAACTACTTCAAAATGTTTTACTATTCATTTATAAAGGTAAAATAAACTACCAGGCATAGAGTTAGCAGACCAAGAACCATTGAAAGCCACCATCCACAAGGGTATTGAGATCTTAGAAAAACAAAGAACAGCTGCTATCAAAGCCATTTATCCCTAGCATTGATTCTATGGGTACAATATCCTTGGCAATTCCATGGAAAGATTGGTCTTGTTAGCCCTTTGAAAACCCACAAAAGACCACCCTGTGATCATCCCCAAATTCACCAGAGAGTGGAAGTCAATGGTAATGATTCCAAACCATTTAATTTTTGGTACATTCATAGCTAATACAATGACCTTTATTCCTCTAACTACTTCAGATTGTTTTACTATTCATTTATAAAGGTAAAATTTCTTATTACAACTATTTTCCTTTTTAAAAACAAACATTTTCTAAAACTAATCAAAAATCATGAATATAGAATCATTGTTAATTATCTATAATTCATAAATCTTGCATCCTTTCACACATATTCAAAAAAATAAGTATAAACATAAAACTAGCAAAAATACTCAATTCTACATGAAAATATGATTTTTTATTATTAGGTTATTTGGAAAATAGTGGCTGATATTATATTTACACTTGTCAAAATATCAGACAGTTATTTTTCCAATTGAAGTGGACCAGAAAAGAACTTAGACAAATGATCCAAAGAACTTTGAATAGGGAGCATATGAATCTTTAATGTACATTAAAGATTCATATGCTCCCTATTCAAAGTTACATTTAAACTAAAGATAGTTTATAGAATTTAAGAAATGAAAACTATCTTACTGAGAATTTAAAACCTGAATTACAGGGTTAAAAATTTCTTATGAAATCACATTTTGTGATACAACTATAAAGCATTAAGTTTGTAAAAAAATATAAACTTCTGACAGAAATTTACTGCTTCTGAAAAATTTTAGCTTAAATTACTTGGTTCACTTTACTGTCTAGTCACAAAGCTAAATAAAAAAAAATTAATATTGAAATGGCTGTTGAAAGGAATAGCTATATATCAATTTACAACCACTTTAATTTTACATGCTAAAAAGACAATATATTCTAATATTCTATGCCAAAAACAAATTCTATTTTCATAAGTAATTTTTTAAATAGAAAATAGTTTTAATTCTTACAAGAAAACCTTATTTTAGAAACAAATAGAAAAAATAAGTATGAGGGATGTTTTGTTAAAAAAAAACTGTTCAGAATGAAGCTAATTTCTTTAGGATATTAATGAGCATATAAATATTTTCTAAGAACATTTTTTGACAGTTGGATAGCCAGTATCTCACCCACTTAGTTTGTTGGAATGATCAAATTATATTACTGACAAAGACCTAGGTTGTTTTGAGGTTTATAACTAGAGATAGCCAGATATCAAAGAAAAATGACATTTTTTTCCAGATATATACAGTGTAGATGTAGTTACTATTTTTGAATTCAATACATTTCCTAGCATTATCTAATTTCTATTTACATTTGAGATGAAGAGAAATCAAAGTTCTCTTTAAACTGTTTAATTTATCTTTTCGATGAATCCTTTATATAGTCTGCTTCAACCTTATCACAAGATAAAAATAAAGATGTTGCACTTAATTTTAAAATGTTGTTAATGAATATAAAGTGAATGCATATATATAAAATATTAGTTATTTTTACCTCAAAAATTTTATAGCTTCTTCAGGATCAGCAAGGTCAAGTTCAACATCCTTCAGGAAACAGAGCATAGTCAATTCTTTCAGTTTTGTCTACAAATTTCAAGTAAAGGAAAAAAAATTAAATTAAAGAATAATATAGATACAAGTATAAATTTACTTTATATTTTAATCCAGTATAAATGTTTTTTTTTTTTTTACTTTAAACTCAATACAATAATGTGTTACTAAGGAAAGATTATTTTCTTCCATTATGTTATCATTGAAGGGAACAAAGATGGCATTTAGTAGAAGTATAAATATTAAATTATAATTTCAAATATTCTTTCAAAGTTATCAATTATTTATATTCATTGTTTTTGATCTAATAGAAAATATGACTGATAATAAATTTTCTCCTCTTTTCAATGATTTTAAGGGTACCATGTACAGTAGGGTAGGTCGATTTTGGAACTGTAAAAAGAATAATGCGGTGAAAGTTGCAAAATAACATCAGAAATTATCCCACGAAATATTTTTTTCCAAAATTTTGTATTTTTTTGCGAAATCACATTTAAAGACATAATATTTTGTGATTTTAGCCGTGATATCGGTGACGCTGGAAACCTGTATCCATAGAATTAAAACTGAGACTAAAGGAAAATCAAATAATAAAATTTATTAAATAATTGGTATTTTTAAGTTTATTATCCATTTTCATATTATGTTAAATTTAATGACAAAAAACAAAAATAAAATACATTAAAATATATAGTTTAAAATACAAATAATGACTTACTAAACCTCGTTTTATTTACTGGATATTTTTTTGGCTTTCACCGGTGGTAATTATCTCTCCGTCGTACTTCGATTTGTTTATGTTTTTACCCTTATAATTAACGCAAATATATATATTTCGCAAAGTAGACATACTATTAAAATATCTAAACATTTTATAATTATTGTAATTTATCTATATTTTAAAATTTAGTGTTTTTTTAAGTGAAAAGTTGGTTTACAAGTTAATTTTGAAACTAAACTCTATGGTACTGTTGTTTGGTAAGTAAACATTATTACTTTTTTTAATGAATTTCGAAATTTATTTACAATTTTTTAAAAACATCTTCGTGTATTTTCTGACAATATATATATATATATATATATATATATATATATATATATATATTCTTTTTACAGATATTTTAATTAAAAAATGGCTGGAAAAAACACTGGAGTTTCCACTCGAAGTAAAGGTGCAATTAAATTTTCAGGTTTACCATCACCATTGGATAAAACTGAGCCACCAACTTGTCGACAAATAATTCAATACAGCTATTTTTTAATGAACACGTATCCTCACCTTTCTTGTTTTGGTATTTCTAAATTGATAGCAAAGGACGTGATAGATATTTGGAAGGGTGTCAACCCTTATTTGCTTTTGTTAAAGGAAATTAGTGTTGTCTACAAGGTGAAAATTCTATGCTTTCAGAAGGCAAAGCAAATAAATAGGAAACATCTACCTGCTGCCCAAACAAAATTCTGGAAGGAAAAGTTGGATACATTGTTTGATATATCATCATGTTCATGCAACCTGCCGATTTTAAGTTGTGACAATATTAATGTCAAATGCACCAAAGAAAATTGCCAGACCAAGCACATCATCTGCACTTGTCCTCTGACAAAAAAGCCAACAAAAAAGCATGAAGATATCCCCTCCAATAGCTTCAACATCATACGTTCAGGGTGATTCTTCCCTTTCTTACTCATCTTCTCCAAGTGATGAAACAGAGGATTATAAACAGCTAGATAGTCCTCTCCAAGTGCCTTATAACCTCACAAAAAATCCAAGGTATGCTCTTGAGTTAGTCAAGGGTGATATATTTTATAATCTTGGAGCCAGCCTTGCCCATGCCTTGCTCTTGGATTTGAGGGCTATGGGCCTTCTTATCCCTAATATAGATATAAAGAATATCTATATGGATAAATGTAAAATAGAGCAAAGGCTAAAATGAAAAAAAATGCCTATGAAAAGCATAATGAAAATGTGGAGAATCTTCTTTGTATAGGAGTTGATAGGAGGACAGACAAAGACACACTACAAGGAATCAGTGGAGGAAAATGGAAGTAAAATTCTGAAAAAAGCCAAAGGACCTGAATGCCACTTGACAATCACAAAGGAGACACCAAATGAGAGTATATATTTGACTCACAGGGTTCTTCCTGATACTGGTGCAACTGGTACTGTTCTTGCAGAACAAGTGGCTGATGTTTTGGAGAAATTTAAAAGGCTGCCCTTGTTGACAACACAAATGCAAATACAGGCTGTGAAAGTGGACTTGTTACACTTTTAGAAAAAAAAAATCTTCACACTATTGGTTGCTCCTTACATCAAAATGAACTTCCATTTACAGCTCTATTCAAACATTTACATGGCACCACAAAAGCCCCACTACATTCAATGGTTCATTGGGTAAATTATGTGCAAATGATTGCCATAATTTACCCCCAAAATCTTTTTCAGCTGTTGAGAATCCTCTGGAGTTTCATTTTGGAATGAAAGATATGAATAGCCTTAGTAGTGACCAAAGACTACTCTATGAATATACAGTTGGTATTTCTAGAGGTAAGGTGGACCCTAGATTTGCATCGTGGAAAATTGGTCTATTAAACCAGGCAAGGTGGTTAACTTTGGCCATCAGGCTCATGTGCCTATGGACTCATGGGGCATATCCACAGAATCTTTTGACCAAACTATATAGTTTGATAAATTTTACTGTGAATGTTTATGCTATTTGCTGGTTTGATATAAAAAAAAGTAACAAGTTCCATCACCAGCAAATCTATATTTACAATATGATTGACAGGATACGAAAGCAACCAATTGAGGTTCAAAGGATTACATTAAAAAACCTCCAGTATAATGCCTTTGCATTACTTCCGGAGAATGTTTTATTTTCAATGGTGAAATTTGATGAACCTGAAGTGAGAGAAGAGGGTATAAAAAGAATTTTGGCCATTAGGTATGTTAATATTTATTCATACAAAACTGGTTGAAGTACTTGTGCCAATTTATTGAAACATTTTAAAGATTACACCTGATTTCACCAAATATTATTAAAGCAGAACAAATTGCATTTAAAAATTAAACTCAAATTATTTTTTATATTCTTTCAGAAGAGGGAAGCCATTCAAGAAAAGATTTAAAAAGATCCCAATGATCAACTTTAAAGCTGTGCACTGGACTGATTTAATTGATTTGTCAGTAAATGGAGTCTGTGAGCCACCACTCACACTAGACTTTTCTGACAATGAATTACAGAATTCATTGTTAACTGGTGAAAAGATTAACTTGCCAGATTTCCCTTCACATTCCCAAGATGTGGAACGGGCAGTTAAGTTAGTAACAGAGGCTTCTCAATTCGTGTATGGCTTTGAAGCAAGGCACCAGCACATACTTGCAAAAGTTTTGTGCCAACAATTGAGACCAGCGTTTTCATCTAAGGGCTCATATATGGAACTATTTGATTCCATATATTAAAAATTATTAAACAATTATTTGTTTTTCCATATTTGTTTGTTTGTTGTATTTCAATTCATATCAGGAAAAAAATTTTTTTTTTCAATATATTCAAATATTACTGCTTGAATTATAGCATTTCAAATTCGACACAAGTAAAGCAGGGTTGGGTAGGGGTTCAATTTTCAATTTGAAGTTTTGTTATAATTTATTTATTATATTTCCATAAAATAAAATAAGATTTCCTAATTTAAATACTGAAATTGTTTGGTTTTTACATCAATATTTAGGCCAAATCTGGCAAAATTGAGGATTTTTCAGTACGTGTTTATTCAAAATCTTTCATGCCAAATTAGCAAAAAACCGTTGAAGATTCAGATCTAATTTTTGGTATGAGTATTTAATAGGTATATGCACAACTTTCAGTGCATTATTCTTTTTGATATTTAAAAAAAAAAAAAAATGAAAAATCAACCTACCCTAATGTACAGTACAGTAAAAATATGAAAATTAGATTTTTACAAATACACACAGTATAGAAATCACTTTAAAAGTTTTAATCTGATGCTCTGCTCAAAGATTTATACAATTTTTACTAAATGTTTTCATTCAATACTTATAAACTTTGAGATTGTAGAAAGATGTTACTGCAAACTGAATTTTCAATCTAAGAGTTCCAAATTATCAAAAGCAAATATCAGTTTTGTAGTAAGAATAGGTGTAAATGACAATGTGAAATTGATTCTTGTATTCACTTTCAAAGCAGTCTCTGTTAGTTCAGCGAAACTCCTTTCTCTTCTATGTACACGTCACACAAGAGACAATAACTGAATCCACCGATTCTTGTATCGCATCTCCCTCCTTCCTCAAAGCAACCCGCTTTTATCAAGTCAGAGACCACCTCATTTGCATACGAGCAGTGATAATTTGCACGACTTTACAAGATCAGATGGTTATAAAAAGTCGCGGGCGCCATCTTGAATTTCTTCGTTTCCCGGCCTGTCTCTGAATAATGCACACACGAGGTCGCTTAAAAAGCAAGCCCCTGCTCTCCATTTTCATGATTTTTGCCACAGAGATAAAAGGTAAGCAAAGTCCTTTTTAAACATTCAATGAAAACAATTAAATATGTAAATAATAATCAAGCAATTGTATATTTTAAAAGCCCCAGTTAGAGTTAATAAATCTCAACAGAAACTCAAATTTTGATAATACTTTATCCATTAGATAAAACATTCATATGTTGAGAGAGAGAGAGACACAAGTAAACTTTCTAAAATTCTAAATATAAATGAAACAACAGTTAATATAAATAATTTAACCTAAAAAGATACTTTTTTTCTTACTAACATTCTGCTTATCATCCTTAAAATTATTAAAGAGATGCTCTGAATTTTTTGAAGATTCAGAGAAGTAAATAAGTTTATCAAACAATGAAATTTATCATGAGCAAATTAAAACTAAAACTTGAAAATTTTCTTACTTCTTGAAGATGGTAATCATCAAAAAATGGTGGGAACTGGGATGCTTCTTGTTTTAAATCATTGACTTCATTGTGCCACCTTTGCTCTAACTCAGCCAAGCTCTAGAAAAATAAATTAAAACATTGGAAATAAAAACTATTATGAAATATTTGGGCATGTCAGCAGATATAAAGTTTTTTCTTTTTTTATTAGATATGCGACCAGATACACAAGTATTAAGTTATAAAGTGAACATATACCTTTATAGAATTTTAATCATGTATTTTGGTTGAATGGTTTTTACTAATATCCACAGTTATAAAAAAAAATTGAAAAAATATTGTTAGAGCAAAAACATTAAAAAATATTCATAAAATATACATTTTTTCAATTAAATTTACAATAAAGAGATATCACTGAAATAAAAAGAGAGATTAATTTTAATGTCATGTCAACCTATGTAGGGTTATTTTATGTCTGAGAGGGTAAGGAATCATGTACATTGTATGTTTATATATACATTTTTTGTGCAGTTGTTTTTTTGAGAATTTGTTGCACACAGTTATATGATATCAAGTATCTAATACAAATGATTTACACACAATTGTATGCTTTCACATTTCTCATCCAACACCAATAATTTGCAAGCAATAATATGATTTCAAGTATTCCTAATATTAACGATTTTATTTAATAATAAACAAATAATAATTTGTTTGTACAGTTATATGCTCTCATGTATTCTTAACCAATACTAATAATTTTTCAACCAATCTACTTGACAAATAACTATAGCTTCAATAAACTACTTTTAATACAAATAAGTTGCACACAGTTATATAGTTTCAAGTATTTCTATCTAATATTAAGGATTTTCATTTAACCCATAGATAGGACTCTAAGAGGTACTACCACTCCAGGTGAGAGTGGATCTGAGTAATAGCAATGAGGGGGTACTTCACATTCTCCAGAGCTAGAACCTCACTATCAGATGCAGCTTAATAAATAAAAAAACTTTAGTATAGCTATTTTTTAAGTAAACAAATGTGATTTTGTAGAAAATATACTTTACCATTAATAATTATCTTTTAAAAATCATTTCCTTTCTTTTTTGATAATTTCTTCTATTCCATTCATTAAAAATGTTGTGGCTCACTTTACACATATCTGTTAGTTTCATGTTTCAACTGTACCCTGAGAGCTAATTTTAATGCAACAAAAAAAATAATGAACATTATAGAGTTACTATGATTTAAATATGTACAATTTTCATTAAAAAAAAGATTGTATACTAGTTTTTGTTCAGTGTTAATATCTACCCATTCATATTTGCTTTTCGTTTTTTAATACAAGATTTATAAGAATTGAAACTCACCTGAAGTTGGCGTACAAGAGCATCAGTACGTTTGAATACCTCCTCAGTGACACTGGATAATAATAAAAATTCTTCAGTCTGTTGTTGATTCTGAGACAGACAATGTAAACTCTCTGTCAGTGATGAATGCTTTAAAGCAGCTGAGATGACACGTTCTTCCAAGAAATCAGGATTGATGACATCCCTACAAAAGAAAAAACACAAAAGCAATGTCAGAATTTATTTTTCAGTAACTTGATCAAAAACTTCATAATGTAACAAAAACTTATAAGAATATCAAGCAGTTCATCAAAAATGCATTTTCAACACTATAAGAGATATGTTTGTTTTGGTATGTATACGTTAACTTAAAAAAGCAACAATATTGGACATTAAAATCATGCATACACTTTAATATGTTTATAATAAGAAAAAATACAAAATTTAGTTTTTTATTTTTACTGATTAAATGATATAATTCAATAATTAAAAATCAATTGATTTGTGGAACTTTTTATAGTTCTTCATAAATACAAAAAGTGTGTGTGTGTGTGGGGGGGGGGCTCTTCAGTTCTTTTTGAGACCCACCATATTTAAATATATGGATTCTAGAGGTGAAATTAGAATTGAATGCTTTTGCAAAAATTACTATTTTATAATTTAGTACTAATTGTAAAAAAAAATTCTTCATTTTTTGGAGAATAAAAGAAAACCATGAAAATGTTTCAAACCAAAGGGTAACTTTTTTTACAAAACTATTTTAAATGTAAACTAAAAAAAGAAATTGTAATATGAAAAATTTATATTTTCAATTCTTAGCTTCTTTTTATTGTAAGGACACACTTTTATTTCTCTAGCTTATTTTTATTGTACCTACTTATAATGTTACATTTTAGAGGGCAGAAAAAATAAACTAAGATAAGACGAAAGCATTGTTTATTGATGATTCAAAAACTGATTTTTTTAAATGAATACTTTTCATATTTCTTAAAACAAAATATATCAATTTTTAATAGGTGTAACTCAAAAACTTGGGTTTTTAAAAAAGAAACAAACTATTTATATAATAAATGAATATTTTTCATTTGAATTAATTAAGAACTGAATTTAAATTGTCACATTAAAAAAAAAAAGTCTTGAGAAAAATAAAATCATAATAAGAACCACTCATGAGTTAAGGGTTACTTTTTTAAAAATAATATTTTAAATCTAAACAAAAAACTTCCTAAAATAAAAGAATATTGTAATATGTGAATTCTTAAATTCTTTTATTGTTAAATTTTTAGAAGGTAAATAAGATTTGAATTAAAACTATGCTGCTTTTTCCAAAATTATTAACAAAAATTGTTTTATAACTGAGCACTAATTGTAAAAAATTAAAATTTTAAAAATTTGATTGTAAAAAAAATCATGAAAATGTTTTAAACCTTTCATCAATATAGAGTTAAATATTTTTATATATCCTTTTAAATGTAAACTAAAAAATAACAAAAAGAAAAATCAATTCATAAAAATAGAATACTTTTCATTTGAATTAATAGGTGAAATCTTTCAACTACAAACAAGGACACATTTTTAATTCCTAACTTACTCCTCTCTTTTCCTATCTCATTCAATGGTATTCAGAAATCCTTTTTAGCCCAGTCATGGATTGGGTACTTCTACTAGTATTCTATATATATTCTATATTTGACAAGTAGAAACTCTAAAAAAGAAATGAATTAATATTTAGATTTCAATGATAAAATGATGATGAAAACCAAACAGACATTATGTTGTATGCTATATACAATGAATAAATGACAAATCTATTACTTAAATATTTTGGAAATGCGAAAGAGAAACTCACTGCAAATATTTTTGAGGTCACTGGTGTCATTGATTTTATAAAATAAATCAGAACATTTTACCTTATACTTGGTCTCAGTTGAGGAGGTGGTCTCATTGACAGCTGACGAAGTTTACGCATAATTTCCAAAGGTAATTTTATTCTTGGCAATTTGGTGGACTTTGTTTTATCAGTATCATCTTCTTGATTAAGAGATGTTATTTCTTTTACAGGAATCATTTTGTCACCTGAGCGAGACTGCCATACACATCTAAAAAAAAATATATATATATATAAGAGGTTTCATTTTTTAGCACCATATATATTACATTGATATATTTGAATTGTAGTCATTATTTTATTATAGTTAGTGTTTTGGTAGTTGTAGTTTCAAGTGCCAATTGTATTGGTAACATCTTTGGAATTTTGAACAGAAACTTATATTCAATCTATGTTCTCATTCTTTTGTTCATGTTAGAGGGTTTATTAAATAAATCCTTCAAGAAAAAAAAAAGCCTAGTTGTTTAAGCATTGCAGTTTACCTGGTAGTTGTAAAAGCAATTCTTAGGTCAGGTAAATGGATCCATTGGAACAAGCAGAAGCAGCATCACAAGGATGAAATAACAGGCAGATAAATTATCAAAATAATTAACTAATACAAAATATCTCCTAGCAGCAACAGTAGTGTTATGTGTATATCTTGCAGAATAGATGTTGATTGACTAATAACATTAACTTGACCCCATTTGATATTGGGCTACTGCTTTTATGGGTGCATCTAATTTACATATGACACTATAGCTGCTTGAACCTGGGAGGTGTATGCCCTTAGTTGTTCTTGTGCTTCTCCTGATTGTTATCAGGAACCTGTATTGTTTTCTTTATGACTTTCTTGGTTTCTTCTAATGAGTGATCTATGTCTAAGTTCATTTTCTTCATTAGTCTCTTCTAGGAGTTCATTATCACTTTCTTCAATACCCTGCTCTGTTTCAGTCAAAATCATTAGTCTCCTTCTGTTCTTCATTCCTCAATTTTTTTCTCCATTTCTATGTCTTTGGGTTTGATTCGGGATCTAAACTGATCCACATGGACTAGTATGTGTTGCTCATTTTTCTCTAATATTGCTGCATTATGTCCTTTTTGCAATAGGAATTTTGCCTTTTCTGGATTTGATTCTTCATTTTTTCTATACTAAACATTTTCTTTTGTTGAAAATGACATGGTTATGGGGGCTCTGATTTGTCCTATCATTAAAGCAGAAGAATTTTTTTCTTCCTGCATGAGGAATCGTTCAGTAATTTAAGAGCAATCCGGGTAGATAGGCTTCTGTACTTTCATTAAACAGGGAAAATGCCTTTAACCCTATTTTCAGTTTGCACTATTAGATTGCAGGTGGTATGGTTATATCTTGTATAGGATGCATTCAATATATTTTAGCCATGAATATAGATTCTTACCGCAAAATTCTGTTTCTTGAAAATATTGTTCTCACTACTTGTTTTATGGTTGTGGCTTTTTTGTCTGTTACTTTGATTACCTAAAGCCATCCTAAAAATGAGTTCGCTAGTATTAAGAATAAGCCTACACTTTTGATGTGTGCGTGATCCATGTGGACCCTAATCCATAGATCTTTTCCTTTGGGCCATGAGTGAACTTTGGTTTGTGTAAAATTTTTCATTTCAGCACATTTTAGGCATCTTTTAATATAATTTTCTTGTGAATATCCCAGCCACTAGACTTGTAATTTTAACTTTCTTTGTGTTGCCGTTATGTCACTATGTACATCATCATGTACACTCTTTAATATATCCTTTATAAAGGTTTGTGAAGGTACAATTATGCCCTTCTCTAAGGTTAGTTTGAGTCTAATTTCTTTGAAGGACTTCTCTGTCATCAAGCAATTGCTCCATATATTTCTCTATTCTCTCTCATATCTTGCTTAATACAGAGGCTTGCCAAGTTTCTATTCTGAGTTGATTTAAGGGCAAAACATCTGTTTCCACAGTGTAGTATTTTTGTCTTTTGCATTTTGTGATTTTCTACCTTTTCATTACCAAAATCTAGTCTGGATAGAGTGTCTACATGTGGAATTGTGTTCCTTTTTATGTATATTGTGTCAAAATCGAATGCAATATGCTTAATTACCCAACTTAAAATCTCAATGATGTAACACTTGGCAACTCTTTTCCTGGATTACATATGAACACTAATGGTTTGTGGTCTAACTTCAGTAAAAATTTCCATCTTAATAAGTTTCACACTCTTTCCAAGCTTCACACTATTGCTAGTTCTTCCTTTTCAATATCCAAATAGTTTTTTTCTGTTACCATTTTATTTTAGGTATATTACAGGATGAACTTCTTGTGATATGATTGTGGTTAAGGCATTTTCACTCACATCACTGGTTAGTTCTTTGGACTTGAAGTCAGCTTGAAGAAGACTGAGGTCCTTCACCAGCCTGCCTCCCTAGAAGATTACTGCCCTCCCTACATTACCATTGGAGGAACTGAGCTGAAAGCAGTTCATCAGTTCTCTTATCTGGGGATAAGTAGACAACAGACTGGCCAAGGCAAACAGTGCTTTCGGCAGACTTTACAAAAGAGTATGGAACAACAAGCATCTGAAGAAGGGCACAAAGATCAGTGTCTATCGAGCAGTTGTACTCACCACCCTGCTATATGGCTCTGGGTCATGGGTAACCTACCACTACCATCCACAACTCCATGAGTGCTTCCATCAGCACTGTCTCTGCACCATTCTCAACATTCACAGGAGTAACTAGATCTCCAATGTTGAGGTCCTTGATCAGGGAGAAATCACCTGCATAGAGGCCATATTGCTGGAGCCACAGCTATGATGGGGAAGGCATGTCTCCAGAATGGGGAGCCATCGCCTGCCCAAGATAGCCCTGTATGATGAACTCTCCACTGGCTACCATGACAGAAGGGCACCAAAGGAATGTTTTAAAGACTCCCTCAAGAAGACCCTCATTACCTGCCACAATGACCATCATCAGTGGTCGACACTTGCTGCTGTCCACCAGGTCATCTCCACCTTTGAGGACCCCTGCAGAGCCAACCTCAGGGAGAAATGCTGCAGGAGGAAGATCCAGGGAGCCTCAGCAGCCATACCATACCATACCAGACCTTTAACTGTAGTTGCTGTGACTGGACTTGCCTGTCCCACATTGGCCTAGTCAGCCATCAGCATGCCTGCAGTCGATGTGGACAACCTCCTTCATAAATCTTTGTTCATGAAGTCTAGCCAAGAAGAACTGGTTAGCATTATTTCTTTCTTTGGATTTTAATTGAGGTCCCATTGAATTGCTTTAACTGGAAATTGCTCTTTCTCAATTTTGGTTTGTCCATTTTCTCCTAGAAATTTCTTGGTATTAAAGTGACATCACTGCTCATGTCAACTTGCATGTAAAAAAAAAAAAATGCCATTCAATTTTATTTTTTCTTTGGTCTTAGTAGGAGTATTATTGCATATATTTTGGCATTTCTGTTGGAGGATCTGTGCCTTTTATTCTTTTTTTGTAATTGCATACCATCTAGAAACAATCTTCCTTTTTGCAATTTGAATATATTTTTCCAAAAGGGTTGGACATTTACTCTTATTTCACTCATGTTCCTTGCCACAATATTTGCATCTGATTACAAACTTGATTGTGTTGTAGGTCTCTTGATAATCTTTTTTTGTCTTTAATAAATTCTAGTTGTAAAAATGTTATGCTTGTTTTTAAATTCATCTTACTTTTCTGTAACTTTTCAAATATTTTATGTTTGTGTGGTGTATCCTGCATGCCTTTAATTAATCTGAGAAGGAATAATTTATCCTCTGTAGTCATGTCTTTTGTTCCCAGGTTTTTGAAGTTGCAATATTTAGATGCCTCCTTTAATCTGTGCACCTACTGTATTATAGACTTGATTGGGTCTTGTATAGTCTCCATGAATTTGGTTCTCTCAGCAACAACTATTTTTTTGGTCATATATTTTTCTTAATTATTCTAACAATCTCTTCATAAGTTAATTCTTCTAATTCTCTTGGGTAAGCCATTGTCATTATTTTCTTTGCAGCCTGCTGAAGCCAGAAATAGGTTTATGATCTTATTCTTTCCTTTGTTAACTTTTTATCCTTTAATTTCTTAACCCTAGCCAATACTGTGAAACATTTGATTCATGTATCTATATGCTCCAGTTTGTCAAGCTTAGTTAAAGCTTCTATTGTTGACACTATTGTCATGATGTGTATATCTCGCAGAGAAGATGTTGACTGACCTTGTTTGATATTAGGCTACTGCTTTTATGGGTGTATCTAATTTACATACAATACTACAAGTGAAATGAAAACACTCTATTCCTGTAGAGGGAGTAAAAGGGTTAACTTGAAGTTCTACATAATAAATATGACAGGCACCATAAGAAGGCCAGTAAATACAAGGAAAAAAATATGACTATAACAACCAAGATGAGGACAATAATTATAATAAATCAGGGAATAATAATTTCCCATTTCAGAAGTTCAGACAAACTGTATGAAATAATAGTTCATAGTAGCCATAAAATCTTATTTAAAATAAGGATATAAAATTATATTATAGAAATTATCCAAAAATAAATGTTTTAAAATATATCTACATACATCTAATATTTGTTAGAAAAATAATTATTTATTAAAATTTAAAATCTATGTATAAAGATTGATATGCAAAAAGTCAATCATCTAGTTAAAAGAAAAACAGAAAATAATACTTAAAATATTTGAGATTTTTAGGCAGAATTATTTATACTCTACCTTTGTAGCAGTTTAGATTTCAATAAAAGATCACAAATATATTCCTGTAATGTTTTTTCAGGTCCCTGATAAAGAAGCTGAAGCATAGTGCAAGCAAGCACTGACAAGCCAAGGGCTAAATCAGCAAGAAAAGGGAGGCCACATGACACTTCCTCAGCTGATTCCTAAAAAAAAATAAAAAATAAAAAATAAAATAAAATCTTATAAGATTTTAGAAGATATAAAATACAAAATCAAATTTATGACCAGTTATTATTTTATATGAGTTAGGTAACTTTTGCCTTGTAGATTATCTAATAGCACCATATTTCATTCCTGAATTTGTGTTTTTATTATATAATGTGAAGTTCTTAAAATAAAAGTGTGTGTGTGTGTGTGTATATATATATATATATATATGACAAAACATCTTTTAATATATTTTGTATATGGATTTTCAATCTGAATAAATAAAACTCCACTGATTTTGTAAAAGAATTTATTTTATGTTTATGATCAAGATTTTTACTATTTTTCTGAAATGTACAAAAACATACACAGGGACATTGAATTAGATTAATGTTAATTTTTTTCACTATCATAGTATACTTCTCTACAAAGAATACATTTCTTAACATAAGCAAATAGATAGAAATTAAGATAAAGGACAATAAAAACTACTCTAGATAAATACCAGGCTTAATCACAATGGATATAATCTCAGCTTAACAAAAAGCTGAATCTTTAACATTTTTTATATTTATGCTCTGTGGTTAAAAAATATGAGTTAATATAAATCAACAATGAATATCTCTTTAAGTTGATGTTTTATTTTTAGATTAATTACAGTTAATATCTATTGGTTATTTTTAGAGTTGTATCTTTGTTATTCTTGCTTTCTTTTAAAGTTTTTTTTCAATTCAATCTAAAACTATCCCCAACAAAATATCAATTTAAATATACTCAGTTCAAATTTTAGAATAAATAAATAAATAAATAAATACACAGATAAATTATGAATAATAAATCTAAAAATTCTCTTATTTATTAAAACTTATCTTTGTAATGAAATATTTTTCTTAAAAATACTAAACAATTCACTGTTTGATAAAGAAGATAATATTCTAAATCAGGAATAAAATCAAACTGGTAAAAGAACAAAAAATTGAAAAATAATTATCAAATATTTGAATTAAAAAAAAAAAGAAAAGTTAAGTGCTAAACAACAAAATGTAGAACTATTATATACTTACTGTAAAATGATTCTGAAAAATAAAAGAAATTAAATTAAAATGTAAAGTATAAATCTAAAATCATATATCAAAAATTTCTAAATCATTTTCAACAAAATTTCAAATTGAAAGTAGAAAAGTGTAGTTTTTTCTGTGAGTCAATTACACTAAAACAAATAATTATTATGAAATCATCTCCATAGTTAAATAGTCAACAATAGCCTAATACTTCATAAACTGTACAAATGTTTTGTTTCTTTTTGCATTTATTGCATTATTCTATTTCTTAAACTAAAAAAGTATAATAAGTTAAAAATGTTGGTTATTTTCTTTCATCCTTAATGTTAGAATTCATGAGCAAAAATATGACTATTTTGATAATTAAAAAAAAATAATGCATGCTTATGATAGCTGCAACAAGTACAATCAAAAAGGATCTTTTTGAATGTAGTGAAAACTAAAATCTCTTAATGCCATCGATCAACATTTTTGGAAAACCCAATAATTGAGCAACTTGAATTAAAAGTACATTTTACTAAGTTATAATTTTCTGAAATAATATTTAGATATATGTCTTGAAAGAAAATTAATACATCAACAATCTTTATTTTAATGATATATAGTGATCTTGTTAAAAAAAAGAAAAGAAAAGAAAAAACAACACAATTATAATTTCCAACAAAAGTGTAAAATATTATCTCTAAAAATAATTATTTGTAATTTGAACTTTTAATACTTTTAACTTTTAAATAAGAGGCAAAATTGTTTAAAATTTTTCCTGTAATAATTTTGTTTCAATTATAAAAATTTTTGTTTACAATATCAGAACATTTTCTTCTTATTTTTATTACATTGCTTGTTGATAATATAGTTTAGAATATGAAAAGGAAAATTTACAGACATAAAAGTGATTACCCGGGTATTATGTGACTTTCTGAGACCAAAACTTTGGCCTAATATAAGGGTTCATACCATATGCAAGACACAAATTTTGTGTGTGTAAATAAATGGTCAAGGCTAGAGCTAGGACAACTGGTATGCCTACAATTTCCAGCTGCAAAAGTCAATAGTTCCAGATAGTATCAAATGATACTCAATACATAAAGTCTATCTTATATTGTGGTATTCATTCAAGTATCTAATGACACAAAGTTTTAAACAGATGATAAAGTAATTTTTTTACCCGCATTTAAAAGAGTATGTTTTGGTCTTGATTTAAATAAAGGATCAACCCAATAAAACTGCTATATCTTCCAAATTACTGACATAAATCTAATAAAACTTATACAGCTTCCAAGATTATCAAAACTATTTTTGAATAAAAGTTTGTGCATACACAGAAGGTATTTTTCTTAAAATAATTTGTATTCAAAATGCAATTTTTTTTAGCACTGTAATAATTTTGAGAGCTTATGTTTTATTACTGCTAAATTGTATATTTTTACAATATTTATAAAAAATGTATTATAAACTGAATAACCTTAATGATTTATATAAACATATATTATAAAAAAGAAAATATTAAAATAATCTAAAGTATTCATTTTCAAATTCATATCTGTAACAAGATATTAAAAAATAAAACCATTTCTAGAAACATTACTAAATAATTGTTAATATTAGATTTTTATTTTGTTTCATATTTACCTATTTATATTTCAAAAACGTGAAGTGAAATGAGAACTAATGAACATCTTTATTCTGAGCATTCCTTTTAAATATTTGAAAAACAATATATAAATGTACACTGGAAAAGGAATATGATATAAAGAAAAAGCTTTTTCATACATGCTGTCAAAATTATAGTAATAAGACTTATTATTTTTATTTATAACAGCTAATACTTATATCTTGACTTTTAAAAACTTCAGCCCAGTTTCTTCCTTTATTTAGTGTGCAGAAATGATCAATAAAGGAGCTGGCAGACTAACAATTTTTGTGCTGTATAATTTTTTTTATTTGGACAACTACTTTGTTGGTGGGTGGGCAGCAGTAGAGAATATACAATGGGGAAAATCTTAGTAATTAGTTCTTAATATTTACTTCTTGTCCATTGGGTCTTTCCAGGATACAATGGTGGTTGACACAAGCCAGAAGGATAACAGAAAAATATAAAAGGTGTTGTGTTTATTTTACTAGATACAGTATTCATGTATTTTCACATTTTATTGTAATCTGGTCGATATTGTAAAATGACTGTCAGAGAATGTGACTTATTCACTCAACAGGGCCTTTATATCCATATGGCTTAATGGATAGAGTCTCTGTTTCTTGGCTATGTTACCTTTTGTCAATGAATGTTTTACTTTAAAGTGCAGGTGTTATTTTGCCATTTTTCTGAACTCCCACCCACTTTCTTTACACTTGTACTGTGAGAGAATGATTTGGTTTGGTTTGATGCCATATCAACCATTGTAGGTTAATGACAAATCCATTTTTACACATAAAACAGTTCTATTTCAAATAATTCAGTTTAACATAGGTACAGTTTAAATGTCAAAAAAACAGTTCTATTTCAAACAATTCAGTTTAGCATAAGTACAGAGTTTAATTCTATTTGGCCATAGATAGGACCCTACCAGGTGCTACCACTCTGGGCCAGAGTGGACCTGGGACTGATGGCAATAAAGGGGTACTCCACATTCCCCGAAGCTCCAGCATTACTGAATCCTCACCATCAGATTTTTTTTTGTCACTCATTAGAGGAGTCTTACCTCTCTGCAGAGAAGCAGTCAGTGTATTCTACAGCCCTAGCCAACTGGGCAATGAGAGAGAATGAACTTGTTTTCTCTCTGTGCCTCTTTTATCGGTTGATTAGTAGACTAGTATTTAGAGATATAACATAACTTTTGGTTGTACACTGGGAAGTCATATTTTGTAGTAATAATGTTAATAAATTTTCCTCTGAAGTAACATGTGTTCTTCCGATTGCATTTGTATGCTAAACATCATCACAACAGTAGTGACACTGGATTTTGAACAAACCCATGTATACACTAATTTTTGAATTTTTCAATTGAAAATTGAGGATTTGTAGACTATGATACTACACCAAACACATATGTTGGCATTCCTGTTACAGAAAATTAATGAAACAAGTATAAATGTTTCATTTACACCTGATGCTGCAGCAAATTCAATTAGAGTATTTTTATAACCAGGAAGAAGGCTTTGTTTTTCAAGTATACTATAGGAGATAAGAAGAAATATTCAAAACAGATTGCCAAGTCTGGCCCGATGAAAAAATGTGTTTGTTTGCAAAAGTTGTGCCCAGCATATGAGAAATACTGCGATAATATCTTGCTTGAGAAACTGAGAAATATCAATTTTGATCAGATTGTGCTCATTCTTTCAAAAATTTAAAAACATTTTAATTCTGTGAATATTATCTTTAAAGCCCAAGATTTGCATAAGGCCAAAAATAGAAAATTTGTAAAAGTAAAAATGCATGAAAACAAAATTTCAGCTAGATACTGGTAGTGATATCACCATTATTAGAAACCAGTTATGGGACTGTATGGGAAAGCCAAAACTGACATACATGCAAAGAGAAATATGAGGTGTCATAGAGAGAAAAAAATTTTTTTCAGGTCAAAATTTCATGCCAGGTTTTGTGTGCTGGAAAAAATTTATAAACAAAACTTTTTGCATTGAAAAATAATACATCAAATTTATTTGGTGCAGAGTGGACAGAAAAATTTTCTCCGTTAAATTTAACCATAAATTTGTTTTATAAAAAAGTAAATTGTCACCCCACCACCACCTCTCAATGTGTCCAATAGTTTTAAAGAAAAATTCCCAGTAGTTTTTGCTGAGGGTCTTGAAAAAAGCACTAAAACAAAAGTAATTTTGCATTTAAAAAAAAATGTGGTTCCTGTTCTTAAACCACAGCATGCTGTGATATTAGCTGGAGTGGAGTCTATAAACTAAGAACTTGATAGATTGGAAAATCTGTGTGCTATTTTACCGACTGAATAATTGGAATGGGCAACACAACAGTTTTTTTCCCAGAAAAATAACAAAATTCATGTTTGCATAGATTTTTCAAGAAGTCTAAATGAATGTTTATTAGCACATTCTTAAGAAATCTTCACCATATTGAATGGTGGTAAGTTTTCTCAAAGCTTGATCTTTCAGAAGTGTGCTGGTAAATTGAAGTTGACAATAATAAAAGATCATATAAATCTAATAAACTTTGATTAAGCATTTTTCAACAAATGGATACAATGCTGGCTGGTTTAAATTTTACTTTTGAAAATTTAATGATATTCTTATTAAAAGTGAAACTAGCCAACAACATTTTGAACACATTCAAGAAGTTTTCAATGAATCCAGGATTTTGGTTTTAAACTGAATGAAGAGAAGTACCAGTTTTTATGACTAACATAAAATACTTTGGACAAATCATTGATTTAAATGGATACAGATATGATCCAAGCAGGTTTAGTATTATTAAGGAAATGCCTGCTCCGACCAGCATCTTAACTTTACAATATTTTTGGGGTCTTGTGAATTAACATAATTCATATATATTTAATATGCTTAAGTTAAAAGTTCCAGTAAATGTTTGGTAAAAAAAATGCAATTTGGAATAGGTCCACCCAATGTCAAAAGTCTTTTGAAAACAATAACATTTAAACATCAGATTTGGCTCTGACGCATTTTGATCCTAAATTGGATACTATTGTAGCTTCAGATGCTAGTGACTACAGTATCAGCAATCATTTCATACAAATTCAAGAAAAGAAAAATAAAGACAATAGTTCATTTATCAAGGACATTGATTCCAGCCAAAAAAATTATAGCCAACTTGAAAAGGAAGTGTTGGCAATTATTTTTGCTGTTAAAAAGTTTTCCACAAAATGATTCCAGGCAGGAAATTTGTTCTTCAGACAGATCGTCAACCACTACTATTTTTGGTATAAAAAAAGGGAATTCCTACTCACACTGCCAACAGACAACAACATAGGAGCACCATCTTGTAGAACTGTGAGTTGAAAATAGAATAATTATCTTTGAAAAATTGGGTTGTGTGGATTGATTCCAAAATTAAGGAACATTTTGAGGATTCTATAATTGCTTCTTTGATTTCCAAAACAGAAATTAAGTGTTTTGTGCAACACAATAAAAGAACTGCTAATTACGTTGGATGATATAAAGTTAAAATCTGAAGAGGATGAATATATTTCAAAAATAGAAAAAATATGTAAAATTGGGATGGAAATAAGGGAAAAACACTTCCTAAATAAAATTATTTATCTGTGATGTTGTAATTCATATGTCTCTCCAGAAAAAATGTTAAAATAATTTCATATTGGTCATTCTGGAATTGCTAGAATGACGTCTTTGATGAGGAGTTACATGCATTGGCAAAAAATGAACAAGGATATTGAAAATTTGGTAAAAATCATGCAGAAATTGTGCTTCAGCTATAAATGAACAAAGTAAGAAGGTAAAGTTAGGAGGATAGCATTATTTTTTAAGTTGATTTAGAAGGTTATGTATATAATCCAGGCCAGTGCCTGCCTAATATAAAAACACCTGAATAAATTCTAATGAACACAACCTTATCACAAGAATTGCCTTTCAATTTACTGTGCAACACATCCAAGATGCCAACACCGGAAATCTCACCTACAAGTATTTGAGCACTCTGAATAAGGAAATGGAATCTCACAATATAGTTGGAGCTGAACTCAAAAAGAAAATGATATGTTAAAAAAGAGAATAATATCTTAAAAGCAGAGGTGTTGTGTGAGAGTGGAGTAGTTTTTTGAGATATAACAGGACTTTAGGTTGTTCTTTGGTCAGTCTGCTTTTGTAGTAACAATGTTAATAAATCTTCTTCTAAAGTAATGTCCATCCTTCACTTGCAGACTAAAGAGCATCACAACTTGACACTTATTATTTTCCTAAGTCCTTGATTTCTTATCTCTAAAAAATTTTAGTTTAGCTTTTCAATTTACTTTTAAGCTATGGGACAATTTAGAATGTTTCCTAAGAATGCCAGTGCCTGTCTTTTTTAATTAAATTATTAAAAATGTCTTCATAAATCAACATGCAAAATCAGTTTCATTGTCATCATTATTTCTTCTTTTTCATCTGTCTAATCCCCACACTGCCTCTCTTGCTTTCTTCAAATTTGTTTTTTCTTCAAATTTCACAAAGCAGAAATTTGTTATCTTATGTAGAACCAAAAACTCGCTTATGCAAAATTTGGGTAATTTGCATAAATGGAATTTTGGCACTGTTCAGCTACCACTACGATCAGGTTTTCATTAGTGGATGTCCCAGGTTTGTGTTGGCTATCATCTTCTGCATAGACAACACACCAAATGTGGTCTCTTCAACCAATGAGGATGGCCATTCTCACTAATAGCAGCTGGTGGTTCACTCTGCCTTTTGCTTCCGTTACACTTTTTCAACTAGAATATTCTTTCTATATTTTGAATTAATGTAGGAAGTGTCTCCCAATATCTCAGTCTGGATGTTGGAATGTGCTGGTATAACCAATTTATCAAGAGTCATGGATAGAGAAGGCTATTTGATTAGGCATCATCCTAACTATTAGTTAACTTTTCATTTAGCTTAGTTGTTACTGCTTAGCTCATAAAATCTCTTTTTTCTAGCCATATATTTAAAAAAGAGCCAAAGTAAAGAAAAATTATTAAAACATGAAAAGTTATAGAAAATAATAAACAATTATAAAAATGTCTAATTCAAAAGTGAAAAAATAATTCTAATGCATACTTGGGCTCGAACTGTCACTGCAAAGCCCCACATTGCTTTATTGGGTGTGTTGTGTTCTCGACCACTGCGCATTTCAAATGAAAATGTCACTGTGTCACCTTCAACCTGAAGAATTAAAAATTCATAACTGAATAAAGTTATTTAAATTCAATAAATCTATGTTAGAAGTGCAAAAAAAAAAAAAAAAAAAAAAAAAAAAAAAATCAACAAATTTTTTTAGTCATTCTCAAATAAGGTAGATAAACAATGAAGAAAAATATTTATGAAATTTCCGTGATAAATTTAGCCTCTATATATATCAATGATATAATTATAAAAGTTTATATATCTAAATATAAAAATTCAATGCTAATCTTAGTTATAACTGCTAATGATATTTTAAAATTTACATACTTTCTTAGCATAAGTTTTATCATTACAATTTAAAAATTTTATATTCTTAACAATTCTTTGAAAAAAAAAAAAGAATCAAATCTTAGGCTTTGTTGGCAACTGCAAAAAATAAATTATGGAAAGCAAAAAATATATACAGTAAACTGTTAAAAAAAGATTTTTCTAAGAAAATGAATAATTAAATCTATTGTCTCTAATCAATGTATCTATATAAGTTTCTAATGTGATTAGATATAAAGTTAGTTTATGGATTCATACATAATTTTGCCACGTTACTTTTTCACATATGACAGTAACTTGAAAATATTTTACAGTCAATAAATCTAATCTCAATGTATTTATTCAGGTTTGATTTGGTTTCTTTGTTTAATAGCATAGGTTATTTAATACCAAAGCCATCCTTACAGAAGAAAAGTAATGGTACTATCTAACTCCTAGCTGGGAGGATAAAAAGGTTCATACCTTTCCCAAGGGTATTAGCTTGAAAGTGAATATAAAAGTGTGACTGGAGTTCAAACTTGCATACTATGATATCACAGTCCAGCACATTAGCTACTAGACCAGTATGTTGTTGAGGTAAATTTAGCAATTAAAACATTATTAAGGAAGCCTATCCAAAGAAAAACTAACACAGAGTACAATTTGCATTCAAAATTTTGTTATCTTTAACACAAATGGTTAGCTTTGCAAACAAAAAAGTAGAAAGATAAGCAACCAAAGTCAATGAGATAAAAATACGTGACTGTTTTTCTAACAGAAGATATCATTCTGAATTTCTGAAATTTAATCAGACAATAACTTTACTATCTACTACTAATAATTAAATGCTAAATTAAAGACATAGAGAACAGTAAAGAGAGTTTTTTTTCAGCAAAAACAATATAACAAATAAATGACTTTCAATGAAAGATATCTCATTTTGTTTACACTTGAAATGTTGCCTGAAGTAATTACTCACAGTAATAATGTTTGGACAAATTTTCATCTTAACACTAACATCTGATTTACAAATGTAATTAAAAGCCCCCCACCACCACCACCAAAAAAATGAAGGCACTACTGAAAATAAATAGCAAGACTTTAATAACTAATAGATAAGTTTATCTCATGAGAAAATTTCACAAACAATGTCTCAGATTATCAGACTGTATATATTTAAAATGAAAAAGTTATTTGGAATTTGATTTTTTAAAAGAAAACTAAATTCAAAATTTTAACAGCAATAAAGCTTATCTACAGAAAATAATAGAGAACATATCTTTCTTCTGCCATGCTACTATAGCAAAATCTGAAAAGAGCTTAAAACTAATTTAAAAGATTATAGACATTAAATAAAAAGCTATCAAAAAGATCAAATTTAGGACATACACACTGCAGGTTAATTTTTTTCCAGAAATCAAAGGAATGAAGCGTGATGGATACTAATGGTTCCTCCAAGTAAACACAGAGTTAATTCCATATTTTCAGACTCTCTCACACATTATCAAAAGAGCTGTTAATTACTGGATTTTAATGAAGTTTTGTTAAATCAATCCTGAATCATAAATGTTAATCATTAATTTCTTATATAAATTTGCAATGTTTTTTTGAAATTTTAACAAATTATACGGTCCAGTTGAATTAGGAAAATGTCTCATAATTGAAGGTATATTAGATTATATAGTTTACTTGCCTCTTTTCTTTGTTGATTATCAAACCAAAATATTTTAAAAGTTTTTATGAGCTGAAATGAATGTAAAATACAATCACTGACTGGCATTTTTTTTTGTTTGTTTTATATATCCAGTTAGAATATAAGTTAATTGGCCAACTGTAATCAAGGGTGACCCAAAGGCTTTTTTTTCAATAGCTAGAACACCAAGATGTAGGGAAGAGCACTACCCCTTTCAATGGATTGCTACATTTATTCTTGATTGTACCTTATAATGCTGAGTGTTAAGCCAGGAGGCACCAAGTACCATTTTTTGAGTTTTTGGTATGACTTAACAGTCTCCTGAACCATTGGCAAACACTCTAACCATTATGCTAATTTTATTTCATTGTTTTTAAAAAGCTTTCTTATTAGAAATCCCTGGCATTAAAAAGAAGTACAAAAAGTTGGAATATCATAATGTTAATGGCATGTTTATCCCAAATAAAGAAATTCAAACAGAAAATAACAAATATTTAGATTTTTCTATAGAAAATCTCCTTCATATTCATCAAGGCATGTTAATAGCATAAATTCATTTGATTCTCTCGCATCATCCACCCCAATCAGCCATCACTCTAGGTAAGTTTTCTAGATGACATCCAGTATCTACACACAGTTGATGTAAGTTTTTGGTGGTCGGTCAACACTAGTGTGCATATGTGTAAGAATCTATTGAAGAACACTGATTATGATTTCGTCCTTACTTTTCCAGCAACACTCAGCATGTCTTGTTCATCTTACTTGGATGGTTTGTATGATGGGAGGTAAGTAGCAGTACAACTGGTGTTTTGTGGGGAGCAACTTTCAGAAAGATAACCATTATACCAATTCAAAGCAAATAAATCTCCTTGGATGAATGATAAGTTGTAAGAATAGAATAAAAGATGCCTGCTTGTTTATTGTAATCAACTAAAAAAAGCTAGTCTTCATTATATGAGAATAGACACAAAAGAAATGAATGCATCAAGTGAATATGAAAATTCTTATAATGTAAATTAGAGTAAAACAAAATAGAAGTACTTACTCTGACCAAATCTTTTGGCCAACCAGATCCAAGAACACTGCGACTTCCAAAACCAAGTGTATTTCCTCCATACTCAGCAACTTTCTTTGAGTTTGTATTTGGCCCACTGTAAACTATCAGCTGTAAATAAAGCTAAAACAGTAAATCCAATTTCAAAAATAAACTGTCTCTAAAAGTATAATAAAATTACAAGGAAAATATTCATTCTATAAAATTTAAAAATGCTTTGATAAAAATTTGAATCCTAAGCTATCACTTTCATTCAACTTCACCATTGGCATTAATCTATAGTACTTCACTAAGAACTGGAAAATCCTAAATGTGTTCTAAACTTTGAAAATATATGAGGAAAAGCTATTGGTTAATTCAACATTGATTTTGCAAAAAAATTGAATTTCTAGAAATTCCTAATTTTATTTTAATTCTCAGTTTTTCTTCCTTTCTTCATTACTGACCCATAAATTTTAAAATACTGAAAAGTTATGTAGCTTTTTATTTCTGTTAGTAATATATTGCTAACAAAAATGCATAAGCTTACTTCTTTTAATTGTTTATTTAGTAGGTTCGCCAAATCATTTTTATATGTAGGAACTATACATTACAAAAATGCTGCAATTATTGAGAAAAGATTTCATAACTTTAAAATTTAATTTAATGGAATCTTTAATAGCAGTAATTTTCAAAATTGGCCAAAAAATTTTTAAAATGGGTTGGGAATGAGTGGGATTTTCTGCAGCAAATGATGTACTTGCAAAGAAATGTAATTCATTGGAGATTAAGAATAGAGGAGACTTATGGCTTAAGCTGAACCAATGTTTGGAAGTTCATTTTGACAAGTTGATAGATAGATACAAGGGACCAAGTAGTCATTACGATTTCTATTTTCTACTACATTCTGCTTTTGTAAATAAAATTTCCTGCTAACATTGAATTTTTATTTAGGCTTAAAAGGGCCTGAAAAAATTGGCCACAAGGAAGGAAAGGTTGAGAAACATAGATTATGATTATATATAATTATTTAATAATTGGCCTAATGAGTAGAGTGTTCGCTAGTGGTCTGGGAGACCAGGGTTCAATCCCAGGTCAAGTCATACCAAAGACTCAAAAAATGGCACTTGATGCTGCCTTGCTTAACACTCAGTATTATAAGGTAAGGATCAAGGGTAAAGTGGAGCAATCTAGGGAATGGAGTAGCGCCTTCCCCTACACCTCGGTGTAGTAGCTATTGAAAAGGCAGCCTTCAGGCACCTTTGACTGAGGTCGTCAACTTTACTTTTACTTATTCAATAATACAAATTCAAGGGAAGCAACTTTAGATATCTTCCAGATTCAATTTCCTTTTAAATAGGTATGCTCTTAGAAAACCTATCAAATTTGAGCAAAATAAATATAATAATGTTTTTTTTTTCATTTAAATATATAACATTTTACCGCTGATTATATCTATGATCAATAAATAATATCAGTGATGAAGTATACAAGTATGTAAGACAAGAAAAGTAAATAAAACTGAAACAGTAAATCCAATTTTAAAGATAAACTCGCTCTTTAAAAATATAATAAACAAGAAAAAATATTCTACAAAATTTAAAAGTGCTTTGATAAAAATTTTCAGTAGGTATGTTCTCAGAAAGCCTATTAGGTTTAAACAAAATAAATATAGTAATGTTTTTTTTTTCCTTGTAAATATGTAACATCTTACAGTTGATCATGTCTATGATCTTAATAAATGATATAAGTGATGAAGTATACAAGAAATGAAAAGTATTAGTTTAGAATGCAATAATTATCAAAGAACCTAATCATTTGAAATGATATACCCAAAGAAATACAAAAGGTGAAGATATTCAACAAAAAATAGATCATTACCAAAGCATACAAAGATGTTGGTTAAAGAAAAAAGAAAAAAAGGAAATTTTAGCTCAGTATGAAACCAAATAAATCAATGCATTCATCATATATTGTTGAGAATGAAATAATGATATCAAAGAGTGCATAATAGATACAATACAAAATAACTACAAAGATACCAAGTTGAATCAACTTGTCATTTTTCCTGAAAATTATTCTATATTTATATATCAACTATTTGTACCCATAGAAATTACATAAAATATATACTTAATAACATAAATTCAGACTATAAATAACACGAGAAAAATCATTTTTTATTTCTATTTTAAAATTTAGTGAATTAATAACAACACACATACATCACAAAAATAAATCAAATATAATGATACAATAATAAAATTTTAAAAAATAGATCTTGAATGAAAAAAAAAATGAAGATTTGGTAGTTCATGTTCGTAGGTAAAAATATTTATATGATTTATGAGAAAAAAATTAGTTAAGTTTTTAGGTTAGTCATTTGATTGATTTGGTTAATGTTGTTAGTTCCAAAGTTAAGATGGATAATACTATCAAAACCAAGAATAATTATATGTATAAACCAACTCCTCTTCATAAATAGGATGTGAGACAAGGTCAATTTTTTAAGTGGAGTTTAACAGGTTTGAATTCAGAGTTTTCCTTCTAGACCAAGAGCTTAGTCAGCCCTACTATTTACTCATAGCTGAATGGAGAATAGTTGGATGCATACTTTTATCAAGGGTATTAACACTATGCGAAATGCAAACAGACTTGTCTCAGATTTGAATTTGGGTCACCATATCCCTTTCCTATGATGATAACCATAATACAATAAGCACCTCCAAAAAGCCAAGTATAACTATATTGTCTATCAACAAAACAAAAAAAGTTATAAAAGTAAGATTGAGATGAATAAAAGAAAACAAATATTCTTAATTTTTTTTTCTTTCTAAAAAACTATTTTCATTTTTATATCTTAATAAACAATTTTAAAAGGAAAATATGAAAATCAACAAACACCATTTGAAAAACGTCACTATCTCTGTGAAATTATATAGTAAGCTACTCAAAGCCTGGAAAAGTAGTTATTTTGGTGATACAACTTTAGAACCCAAAGAAGCAGGCTGACAGATACAGCAGGTATATATATATATATATATATATATATATATATGTAGACATTATAGTCTTATATGATCCAAGGAGGTAATCCAAAGGGTAGGAGTATCCAATTTGAGTGCTCAATGCCAGCGGCTATTGATGTATATATAATTTGGGATTAAGAATACTTCAACACTCAACGTGCAGAGCTAAAAAATCTTTTTATATAAAGACAAAAAGAAAAAATTCACTTTCTTGGTATCATTATAAATTTATTTCAGGTTGTTAAAACTTTCCTCAGATGAACAATTCATGATTTTTTATTTAAAAAATTTAATTTTAAAAGTTTTGAAGAGTTCATCTGAGGAAGGTTTTAACAACCTGAAATAAATTTATAATGACACCAAGAAAGTGAATTTTTTCTTTTTGTCTTTATATAAAAAGATATACACATAGACATATATATATCATCATCAAGTCATGGATTTCCCTGACTCTCTCTCGCCATTTGTCTCAATCATTCATCACTCCTGGACTTCTAGACTACATCCTGTTGTAGGTAAGTTCTTGTTGGTTGGCCAACACTAACATGTCTTATGAGTTTGTCCTTATTTCTCTAGCAATGTCCCACATGCCTTGTTCATCATATTTGGATGGTTTTAGAGAGAGGAGGTAGGTGGCTGCACAAGTGTTATTTCATGGGATGTTGCTTCTTGGATTTGTTCAATATAGCTTGTAGCATTCTTATGCAGTTCCTGTCTAGCTTTTTCATCAGTATCCATGTGGTGCATCCATATGGTAGAATTGACACTACTGATGTCACTTTCAGTAGATGAGACGCTGCTACCAAGGTACATGAATTTGTTCACTAATTTGTATTTTGCATCTAGATAATTTTTGTTTGGGTTTGAGTTCTGTAGCTAATTTTTCGAACACTAGAGCCAGAGCTCTAATCTCAGCAGACAGTGCCTCATGTTTTCATGTGTGAAGGGCTATGAAGTTTGAACACATGGTTTGAATCAGAGTAATGGTAACCTATCGATGGCAGTATTTTTATCTCATCAATAGATGTCACCCTTATAGATGAGTAGCAGTAGTTTTCTGACTGAACCATTTTATCCTGGCCATTGACCTGTGGGGTTCTTCCACCCATCATCAGGTAAAGTATGCTGTTGACCCGATGTTGGGTTCATTCAAGTTACTTAACATCCATCTTGCTGCTTCCCATGGCTTCAGAAGTTTTATGTGTGGTTCAAAAAAATTCCCGATTTACTAAGTACCCACTTCTTTTTCACTACATTTCTCTTCTTCAAATAACCAAAAAAAAAAAAAAAAACGCACACAACTTTCTTTGATGATATAGCAGAAAACTTAGTCTTAAAAAATATTTACTAACTGGTAATATTTTCCAGTATTTTAGCAAAGTTGAAGTTTCCTAAGAAAATGTTATCATCATTATTATGATTATCATTGCCTTCACTACCACCATTTAAGTAACTAAAAAAAAAAAAAAAGTTGAAACGAACATTGAAGTTAGAGACACTTTTCCTGCAGTTCAAATAAAGTAGCTTGAAAAAAAAAAAAAATTTATTAACAATGACAAGTAAAAGAAAAATATAATTGAATTATAGTTAAAAATATAGTTAAATTAATTTCCATTCAATCATCGATAATCTAAAATAAATAAATAAATAAAAATATATAAATAGTTTAATGTTAAATAAATAATTGAATTTAGCATCACTTAAATTCATATCATTATTATTATCATTACCACCTTTACCACAACCATCACTACTCTTACTATTAATGTATGAATATGAAAAAAAAACTTAATGATAAGTAAAAGAAAAATATACTCAATTATAGTTGAATTGGCATCATGAGTAGAGTGTTAGCCAATGGTCCGGGAGACTGGGGTTCAATCCCAGGTCAAGTCAAGACTTAAAAAATGGTACTTGACGCCACCTTGCTTAACACTTAGCATTATAAAGTAAGGATCAAGGGTAAAGTAGAGCAATCCAGGGAATGGAGTAGTGCCCTCCCCTACAGCTCGGTGTAGTAGACTAAGGTTGCCAACTTTACTTACTTCATTATAGGTAAAAATATAGATAAATTGATTTCTATACAGTCATTGATAATCTATCTAAAAAACGAAATGAAATAAAAGAAAAATTAATGAATGAATCTAGCATCTCTTATTTTCACATTATTATTATTATCATTACTATCATTATTACCCTTACCACCACTACTAATACTATTGTTATACTAAATACAAAAAATAAAGGTAGAAATGAATATTAGAATTTGAGACACCTCTCCTACAATTCATGTAAAGTAACTTTTAAAAAAGTCAATGATAAGTAAAAGAAAATAAACTTAGATTATAGTTGAAAATATTTTTGAATATTACAGTTAGAAATATAGCTAAATTAATTTTCACACAGTTATCACTAATTTTTTAAAAATTAAATAAATGAATATAATAAAATAAAAATAAACAAATGAATAAATTTAGCATAATTTCATTTCATATTTTAATGTATTGTAACTTACAAAATAAATTATGTGCCAATTCAAAAGAATAAAGAAAAAGCATATAACTATTTACAAAATCTTGGTACCTCTTTTTACATGATAATAAAACATAGATGAATAAATAAATAAAGCTCAGTCATTTGCACCAAATTTATAATTAAGTTAAATATAATATAGTTCATTTTCATTTGATAAGGTTATTAAAGTTACATTTTTTTTAGAATAAAGCAATTTATGTATCAATTTTATATCTTAAACAAATAGTAATCATAAATCTGTACATAATTAATATATATATATATATATATATAATTCATATTTAATTTTACTTGAATAAAGAATATGATACAAAGAATAGATATATAAATTGACAAGTAAATAAATAAAAATAACCACTTCCCTTATTTACTTTAAAATATACCATTTTAGAGGAGATAAAAAAGATGTCAGTTCATTTCAACGTCAGCATTTCATATTCTCTCTCTCTCTCTCTCTCTATATATATATATATATATATATATATACACACACACACACACACACATATGTAAAATTTTTTCTTTTTTGTTTGTCCAAAGAGAGAAAGTAGTAAATATTTCAAAATGAATAGGTCCAAAAGAGATTTATATCCTTTTAAAAATATTTTATTTAGTTAGCCTATGGCTTTCTTCAGAGAACTTTTAATGTTTTTTAGGTGTGGTATTTGGTTTATATAGAGGTCACCATTTTGATTAGGTGGTTATTTCTTTTAACTTTGTGATAGATTCCCTGTAGGGGTTGGTTCTTTCTCTTTTTCAAAGTGTTTGCTGTTCTTCCTTGTGGCTGCATTTTTTTTATTTCTCCAATTAGTCTTTGATATTTGATATGCTATAAAGCTTTTTTATTGCTTTACTCTGGGTCATTGTGTGTATAGTTGATATGCAACAGAATTGGTTGTTTTGTGTGTGTGTGTGTGTGTGTGTGTGTGGTAAAGTAGTTTAGAATTCAACTAACAGCTACTTTTTTACTTCTTGTTATATGTGAGTGTATAGTTTATATTTTATCCAGTGTGGGCTTGAATTTTTTTGAATACTGTAGGAAATGGACACTGTGTTTAGAGTCATATCCAGGACACTTGTGTGTGTGTGTGTGTGTCTTATCCATCTGCAGAGATGCAATGATGTATTGGCCCAGTCAACTGGGCTAATATATATATATATATATATATACACATACACCTTCATAACAGCTTACATTTATAATTATTTATTGTTCAGTTAAAATTTCTGAAATTCAGATTTTGATTAAAGTAATATCATTATTGATTGTAATATTTCAACGTACCTTGTCATAATCATATTGTGATGAACACCTTGGATCAAATCTTAAATAAAGACATCGTGCACCTGGTATATGGACTGTCTCCTTGAATTTGTAATTGTCACGTACTGGGTGTATTGTCTCTACAGTTTTTCCAGATGCCCATGGAGCAGGAATTTTTAGTCCAGCTAAAAAACCTTGCTCTTCATCATCTTTACTTTCTACTCTGAAAGTCATAATATTTAATTCACATAAAAATATATGATAAATAAAAAATATGCATCAAAATTTCTTCTCTATTTATTGATATATCCTTAGATTTTCAAAAATACATCTTAATCTTTTATAGATACCACAAAACTGGTACTGGCATAAGACAGAATATATAAGTAAATATAAAGTTTGTCGATGACCTCGCATTCTAATATACTCTCAAGAATGTTAGTTATCATGAACTTCTCAAATTTACACAGCAAATTAAAAAATACTTGGAGTTATGAGTTGATATACTATTCTCCACTTTAGATTCATTAATTAAAAAATCACAGTATCTCATTTTTGGGGAATTGTTAATACTAAAATTAATATTCATACTTTAGAAATGTCTAGGTTCAAACATCAAAAGTGATTTATATCAAGTATATATTTGGCATATCAAAAATAACTTAAATAATCCAAACACAGAAAAAACATAACTTACTGTTCAAGATTAATGGACTCGCCAATAAGATCTATGACATCATCATCTGTACCAAGATCAGAATCTTCCTGAATTGCTTCAACTTGCCTCTTCATCAATGATGTTGCCTAAAAAAACATTCAAATAACTTAGTCATTGCTTTCATTATTGATCATACAACATTATACATCATTTTCAAAAAGAAAAAAAAAATTTAATTGTATAAAATTCAAAGAATTTTTTTTTTTACAGAAAATATAACATAATTGTGAAAGTGCTCAACATTTCTATAGACATTTTATAAGATGAGAGGAAAAAATATCAATCAACAAAAATGAAGGTATCAGGTCAGCCAAAAAGTATATTTTGTTTTAAGATGACATGAGGAGTATTTAGCTTTAACTGTATTCATATCAAAAGGATTGCTTTTGATAGCATGTCATAACTGTGAATATTCTTAAACAAATTTTGCCAACTTGATATATTTTATTGATTCTTGCACTGAAGATGGAAGAAAATAGGCAACACTTTCATTCAGCATATTGTGCTACTTTTATTTTTAGAAAGGTAAAAATCTAACACAAATTGACATACAAAAAAAAAAGATCTGTGCAATTTATGGGGAAGTTAACTTGGATTATCAGACAGTTTATGAAGATTTGTGCAGGAAATTTCTTACGAAATGATGCTCCATAGTGAAGTAGACTAGCTGAGGTTGATATCAATCAAATGAAGACATTTGTTGGTTGGTTGGATTTTATGGCATATCAACCTTTGTAGGTTATTTAATGCCAAATGCATTTTTATGCAAATAGTTCTATTTCAAACAATTCAGTTTAGTATGAGTACACAGTTTAATTATCAAAAACATTTCTATTTAAGCTATTCAGTTTAGTCAAACAGTCCTAATTCAAACAATTCAGTTTAGCATATGTATGCAGTTAGTTCTATTTAACCCATGGATAGGGCCCTATCAGGTGCTACTATTCCGGGCCAGAGTGGACCCGGGAGCAATGGCAATGAAGGGGTGCTCTGCATTCCCCAAAACTCCAGCATTATTGGAACCTCACCATCAGATTGTTTAGTGTCATATCCAGGACACTCCTGGGGAGGAGTCTTACCCACTCTGCAGAGGTGCAGTTGGTGTATTCTACAGCCCTGGGCAAAAGACATTTCTTGAGAATAATCAATGTTATATGATATGGAAAATAGCTAACATATTTAAAATTTACAAATCAAATACTAAAATTCTTTTGCATCAGATCAGTTAAAGTTGTTTTGATATATGGCTTCTACATAGGTGAAAAAAAAACTATTTGATCATAATTTTAAGTGTGATTCACTATTTAAACATTAGAATGATCTGTTTTTGAAACAAAGCATGGCTGGTAATGAAAAGGTAAGAGATTATGGTGCAAGCAAAAAGAGCTACCATTAATTGTACCAATGACTAAAAAGGTGATTGTGCATATGGTTGGATTGGACAGGAGGCCTTGACTATAAGCTCCTTCCAGAGAAGAAAATGACTGATTTGAACAAGTACTGCTCTCAATTTGACCAACTAAAAGCAGCAATAGACAAAAAATGTTAATTAGTAAAAACACAAAATACTTTAAAAAAATAATGCTGACCAGACAAACTTTGTTGCAGTTTGACTGGGAATGTTTGAATCATCCACTATATTCATTAGATATTGAACCTTTGGGTTGCTATTGATTCTAATGTTTACAGAATTTTCTTAATGAAAAAAATCAGCTCTCTTAAAGTCTACAAAGTTCATCTTCAGTAGTTTTTTGCTAAGAAAGATAAAAAGTTATGGGAGAAAGAAATTATCATATTGGTTGAAAGATGGCAGAAGATGAGAAAAGGTAAATGTGTTGTTCAATAAGGTTAATGTTGAAAATAAAAAGATTGTCTTAAATGTTTACTTAGTGAAAAGAACAAGCTTTTCTGACCCAATAGTTTCATTTTAACTCTTTTGTAGGCAGATCATTAATCCTTAAACAATGAGTAAATCATTTTCGGAAAATTTGCTAAAGAGAAGGTATGTTCAAACAAATCAATTAATCATGTACAAAAAAAACAAAGAAAACATGATAATTTGACTAGACATTGTATCATTGTACAATAATATGAAAACAATAGAGCACTCACTTTTGATTATGATATTTCACAAAACAACTACCTGGCCATTGGCCTAATAAGTAGAGTGTTTGCCAATGGTCTGGGAGACAGGGGTTCAATCCCAGGTTGAGTCATACCAAAGACTTAAAAAATGGTACTTGATACCACCTTGTTTAGCACTCAGCATTATAAGGTGAGGATTAAGGGTAAAGTGGAGCAATCCAGGAAATGGAGTAGTGCCGTCCCCTATACTCGGTGTAGTAGCTATTGAAAAGGGAGCCTTCGAGTCACCCTCAACTAAGGTCGCCAACTTTACTTACTAATATTGAATTGGTCAACAAGCAGCCAATCAGAAATTGCTTTACATTGAGCTATCACAACAAAATTGTCACTCTGCCTGCAAAAGGGGTGAACTATTAAGATGTTGTATCATTATTTTCTTCTAAGAAAATTAAATTTTTCAAATTTCTACATATGTGGTAACTCAATATTTGACTTTTGTGATGTTATAAAGTCTAATTCTAACATAGAATTGCAGAATATTAGAAGAATGAGCAAATTACCTTTTTAATTGAAAATTGCATCTCACCGGGTGTTTGTGCTGGGTAGGTGATTTAAAGTTAATCATCAGGTCCCAGAGGGCCTTACCCTAGGCTGCACCTGTTCCCTTGTGTAAAAGGGGCAGGGCTGAGTTTATTGCTTCGCCTCAGAAGGGAAATGCCAAGAGGACCAAGTATTTTTGTAAATGGTCACACTCAAGTCTCAGTGTGTGTCCCTACCCACTATAAAATGATATCATGTAAAATCTAACTTTGTGAGAAGTTAGATAAATCCCTATATCTAAAGTAAATCATAAGTGCATTATAAGCAATAGCCATTTAAAATGAAATTTAAATTAATTTCTTTTACACAAAATAAAGACATTTCTGATCAGCAATGCAGTTTAACATTAAGTTACTTTAAATTATAATAAACATCAGTTAAGAAACAATCAATTCAAGAGTAACAACAGCAAAAGAACAAATATTCTAGTTAAAAATAAAATGTTTATTTATACACCAGCATAATAATACTTACTTGACTTGTTAAAACAACCAACTGCACTAACTGTGGCATTAATGCATCAGCAATTGTTAAATGTCGGAGATTGTTGTGAGTCATAGCCGTGATAAGAACAGGAAGTAAGTGACCAAGTCCAGTTGCTTTAGCGATACGTTCCACACCTTGTAACCAAAACTCCAGGTTATTAGGATACTTACTGATGAGAAATGTGCAGGTCTCTATGAGAACATCAAGAACCTAAAATAACATAGATTTTAAATGATTTATAATAGTCAAAATTTGCATTCTCTTAGCTGATTTTTACTTTTAATTAAAAGGAAAGAATAATGTAATATTATCAAAACAGTTATAAAATGAAAACTTTATCAACTCTTATCAAAATATACTGTAAGAGGTATAAATTATGATTTGCAATTATGTCAAGCATTCTTATTAATTAGATTATTTTCGTTATAACAATATATGAATATTATATATCCTTTTTCATTACTCACATATAAATGATAGTTTATAATCCCTGTGTTACCGGGCCATTGGCCAAATGAGTAGAGTGTTCGCCAATGGTCTGGGAGACCGGAGTTCAATCCCAGGTTGAGTCATACTTAAAAATTGTACTTGATGCCACCTTGCTAAGCGCTCAGCACTATAAGGTGAGGATCAAGGGTAAAGTGAAACAATTCTGGGAATGGAGTAGTGCCCTCCCCTACACCTTGGTGTAGTAGCTATTGAAAAGGGAGCCTTCGGGTCTCCCTTGACTAAGGTCACCAACTTTACTTTATTTACTTTATAATCCCTGTAAAAATACTGACATTAACTAGTGTTCCTAGAAATTTTCAGTAAACTTATAATCAACTTCAGTAATAAAAACATCAAAATTTTGTCAGGTATCACTGATTTATATCACAATATATACTTGAGTTTGTTTGAACTTTTGTTATTAGTCCAGATTAAAAAAAGCACAGTAATGGGATCTTGAATCTTTTGTAGACCTTATTTTTCCGATGAAGGTATCATTGGGGAATGAGAAAAGTTTTAGTAAATGGACCAAAACTTAAGAATAAAAACTTACTTATAAAAATAAGGTCTAAAAATAGTTCAGTTTTGGGTTAATTATTTCATTAGTTATATATAATATATAAAGATATCTTTCAACTTGGACTACATAGAGACAGATTTTTCTTGTAGATACTGCATGGATAAATTCCTGTTTTCAAAATATAAAAAATTATTTTTTATGTATTCAACAAATTTAAAGTATTTCATTTTCATTTAACTCTTGTAAATAAAAAATTTAAATGAATAAATTGAACATACACTTCATTGATATTAATAAAATGAATACTAATTAGAAAATATTAAAACCAACTATAGAAGTTTCATGAGATCTGCTATTATAGGAATCAAACATTTTAGACCAAAGAGAAAAATGTTAGATTTTTAAAAGATATATATATATATATATATATATATATATATATATATATATATATATACATAATAATTACCTATTGAAAATAATGAAATGGTTAAAACAATGTCAAAAATTTGTTCAATCAAATTAATAAAAGAATTTTTAAAATATTTAAGTAAAAGCAAACAGAAATAATCTTTTAAATTTGTAAAATAAGATAAAAATGTGTTACAAGCATCAAAAAATTACCTCATATGTGCCACTGAAAATTTTTGAAGAAAGTTTCAGTATATCAAATTGAAGTTTCTGTAAACAAAAAAAAACAAAAAAACAATTTTCCTGATTATTATAAATTCTAAAATAAATTTCAAATCAATTTTTAGCATAATCACACTCTTCTTAATAATAACAGATACAGGCATTAAAAAGAATTCAATAGTAACATAATTTGCTTTCTTGTTTATTTGCTATTTCCTATACTACTACTATGGGATTTATCTGAATTAGTGAAGAATTTTTGCAATGTAAATTATACTAATTTTTTAGATAGTCTGATTGATTTTGAAGGTGACTATCAGTTTTTGATATATTATTATTTTATTCATTGATCATCCAATAATACAATGTTTTGTAAATTATTACTTAATAAATTCAATAATGATTATTATAGTAACTACTTTAAGCATGGGGAAAAAGTACTGTTTACAAAATGAAAAGTATAAAAAAAAAAAAAAACAATTATAGGACATGTAACACTTTGGTCTCCTAATAGTGTTGCAAATTGATAAACAGAATGTGGATGAGGAATGATGAAAAAGATTTACTGTAAAATTTACTGAAAAAATAGAGTAGTCCTTCTAAAAGATAAGGTATGACTTACAATAAAATAACATATTTACAAATAGCTTACTTTCAGTTTTCACATACTTATCAATCACATACTTATCAATCACATACGCAACATTAGATCTAACCATTATTGAGAAAGTGTAGAGGTCATTTGCAGACATTTTTTTGCTGAAATGAAAATTTTAGTAAAAAGATTAATCTGAACAATGTCATAAGCATTCAGTTCACAATGGAGATAGTTTAAGGCACTAGGCATGTTATGATCTATGAATTCTACAAATTAATTGATATGAATTACCTTGAAGTTGTAGAAGGCTATATATATGTGTGTGTTTGTACATATGGCAAATTCATACAGAAGAAATCTAAACTCACTGGCATATACAATATACTCGCTCACCACAACCTAAGATGGGCCAGCCACTAGAACAGACTTGAGGACAGCAGACTGCCAAAATAGATCCTGTACATAAAACAAGTAGACCAAATCTCAAGCACAAAGACATCATCAAAAGAAATCTGAGGATCATGAACATGACCCCCATATTAGCAATATCTGTTCAAAAATTGAAAGATCAGCAGGACATCAACATCAAATACAAGAGACAGTTAGTAGTACTAGTAGTAGTTCTCTTTGGGCTTTTTAAAGTTTCTGCATGATTGCATTTGTTGGGTTTCTTTTAATAAGTAAAGATGCTTTTTTCATTTTTCTCTGATTGCTATTAATTCCCATGGAAATCAACATTTGGCTCTTGGTTTGATTGCTACTGCTTCTATATGAGCAATAACAAAGTTTTCATATTCATCATTCAGAATGTATTTCAGATGTCTCCTGTAGAATATCAAACTTGTTTCTTACAATGATTAAGTGATTTTTAATATTACTATTGGTAAGTGAGAACCAGTCATATCATGAGGCTTTAACTATTTGTCTTATTTCGACGGAGACTCAGACAATTCTTTGCATCACAGTTTAAAGCACTATTTACCCACTTCTTGTTTATGAATATGTAATCTAGCTGTGCCTTAGAGTTATGTGACAGAGAGAGAGAGAGAGCCTCCACCCAGGTGGGTTTATTAATTAACGGTTCTAAGGGATTGGAATGAATTTACTAATCAAATGGATAGAAGGGTAATTCCAGAAATAAGTTTGCTTTTTTTTATACAGAGAAAGAAAAGGAATTTCCAATGTTTTTTTTCCTTTTGGAATAACATTTCTGGGGTTGAGTTTGTTAGTTAAGTGAGGTGATGGTTCAGGGTGGTTGATGGATGGGTTCGTTAATTAAAGCCTATGATAAATGGTGAATGGGATTTTGGGTGGTCTGAGGATGAAATTCAGACCTAAGGTCCAGGACAAGAAAAGTAGGTTTAGCAGATTTAAGTGGATGATGGCGGTGAGGAAAACTCAGCAGGGAATCCAAATTCATTTTTAGTACTACTTGAAAAGCAGTCACCTGCAGAGTTTCAGAGATTATACAAAAATTCATGGTGGTCAAAGCGATTTACATATTATGATTCAGGGGCGGGGCCAAAAGTTGTCTTTTCTCCACCTTACTCGATATAAGCAGTCAGTCCAAAACAGCAGTCCAGAGAGAGACCGACATTTTTTGGAGTTCAAAGGGAAGACAAAGTGGTCAGATAGAGACACTGAACACTGTGAAAACAACTTGTTGAATCTTGCAGGTCTGATCAGAACCAAGAGATAGAAATAGAATCCAGATAATTTTGTCAACAAAGCTGAGAAAACAAACTGCTAAGTCAATGAGCCTGTAACAAATTGTCTCCCTTATATCGTCTGAATAGATCAGACTGATTTCGCCTTTTCTCTCTGTCACTTCCAACCGAATGAGTCAATCTCGTGTAACCTTTTTTGTACTTTTTTGTACGCATTTGTGTAATTTCTTTTGTAGCGAGATAAAGACAATAGCCTTAAAAAAGATTTTATTATACAGGAATCAAAAGTGTTGCTTGTTTCTTTGTGTGTCCTTGTGGTTGCGACAGGAACTATATTCTTTGTAAATAGTGATTCCTTTCGGCGTGGAACCCAGCCTAATCAACTCCAACAATTGGACCATTCTGAGGGAACAGAGCACCACTGTTCAGATCAAAAATTTCACAATGTGGTGAATAATGGTGATTCTTTCAGCCCAACAAAGGGAGCCCGTGTGATTTTATTTCGGCCAAAACTGCCACAGAGAGATGAGATACAGTGGCCGGCAGCTGAGTTCTATGTCAGAGTTATTTGGGTGGGTGTAGGCCCATAATTTTTCCTACTTTTTTTGGAATTTAGCATTTAGGCATGCTAGCCTGTTCTGCTAGATATTCACCATTTATGTTTGGTGAGTTGTGTAAGCAGAATTTGTTATTTCTGTCTTTGCTTATATGAGCATTCATATCTCCACCACTGATTAAAACATGTTTGAAAGTGTGTCAGACAAGGAAAAATAGCTCATTGTAGGTGATGATGTCTGTTTCATCACTGGCATTGGTAGGACTGTAGCAAGAGATGATTGTTGTGCAGGGGTTGCCATTAAATGAAGCATACATCATCCTTAGTGAGATTCTCACTATGCTATTTAGGGATTTTAAGGCAAAAGGACTGAGAGGCATTTCTACACCTTCTATGATGGCATTGACAGATTTTCCATGCAGATGATGAGAAAAATGTCCACCCATTACCAGTATCATGGTATTTTATTTCAAGTTCATTATGATAGTATCTATGTTCTTGTAGGCATATGAGGTCTATATTATGCTCTGCTGCAGATGCTGTCAACTTGGGTAACTGGTTTACTGTGTTTAAAATCCTAACATTAAATGTTGCAATGTTGACAATGTTTTTGCATTCACATAATTTTGGTTAGGGTTTGGATTTGAGCTTGGTAGCTGCTTTTTCAAACACTAGAGCCAGACCTCCAACCTCAGCAGATCATACCCCTTGTTTACCTGCGTGAAGGTTGTTGACCTATGAGGTTCTTCTACCCAGCATCTGATGAAGTGCACTATGAACCTGTTTTTGGATTCATCTACCTTACTTCGCATACGCTATGCTGTCTCCCATGGTTTCCATTGATATATGCTTGTGTGGCTTGAATAATTTTTTCCATCCTTGGAAACTGTTACCTAGATTATACATGTATGGTGTTATACTTATAGGGTTCTTATAATGTAAGTTTTCCTCCTAAGGAAAAAAAAAAGTTTTATATTTACAACTTGAATTTTCTTAAGTTTTACCAAACTTGGTTAACTTTTTTTTTTTTTAAATTATTTAGACCAGGCTTTGTGAGTTGACAATTAATTGCTTTTTTACTCTTTATATAGTCTAATTGTAAATGTTTAAATATCATGTACTTAGAAAATAATAAAACTTGTCACTTTTTCAGTCACATATTTTTAGTATTATGTTAGATATTTCCTGTAATAAAATTAAATGAGATAGCAAATTCAAGAGATTTGGCTCTCCCTTTGAAGACTTTTCTACTGAAAACATTCTGCTTGAAGATTAGCTTCTTGTGTTTTGTTTTTTTTCCTTCCCTATTCCTTTCTTTTATTTTACTTTTTCCATTTTTTTCTTTTTCTCTAGCCAATTTAAGATTCTCAACACATTTATTTGATGTTACACATAGGATATGATTTTTTTTTGGTGGTGGTGAGAGCAGGTGTACTGGATCAAATTCCAGACTTCATTATTGATTCTTTTAGGCAAATATCACAATGCAAATTAAGATTTGTAAGTTTAAAAGTGAAAGCATTAAGTTTTAACTTAGCATAAATCCAACAATCCCTTTTTATTTTATTTAAGCTTTGTAAATTATTTTTATTCCTTACTTTAACAATTAACCTTCAATTTAATTATTGCCCTTTTCTTTTGGCCTTTATCTTTTGATTCAATCTATAATAGTCATTCTTGTTTTATTTCTAGGGTAGTTTTATGAGCATCAAAATAATTGCAAAGATATTATTTGTCTAAATTTCTGAGATGAAGCTTGATAATCATTATTACTTAGAATATTCAGACTATTGACCTCATTTTTATTGTTATAATCACGTTTCAGCCAATATGTCCTTTGGCTTTCTTCAGGTGTTTCAATCTTGAACTGAACCTGTTACAATGGCAAGGATACATGGCACAGTGGATAAGGTGTTTGGTTGGAAGGTGCTTCCGAGTGAAATCATCTGGAAGTCGCTGGTTCAATCCCAACAGGTAAGAATAACAAGAAATACTTAACATTTGTACCCGGTCATGATTAATAAAATTAGAACAGTCTACCCCTGTGGATCAAGTAAAGGCTTCAGTTTGAGATTCAGTGCGAACTCCCAAGTTCAACATGAAATACTTGAAGAATGCCAAAGGACATAATGGACGAAACATTGTGATTATAACAATAAAAATGAGGTCAATAGTCTAAGTAATTGCAAAGATATCAATAATAAACATTTCCATTTTTTTGTTAGCAGAACTATGGTTTTGAATATTAAAATGTATGCAAAGTATTTACACAGGAATAGTTATGCTTTTAACACATTATAGAAGAATATTTCAACTTTTTTAGACTCTGTTTGATGCCTATATTAGTGAATATTTCTGGGGTTAGATGTTTTTATCTTCTCAAAAAGCCCATGACCATTGCTTGGGCCAGGGAGAGGAATATAGAAGGTTTTTTTTTAAGCCTTTAACCTCATAATTCTATCTATAATATTCCTTCTTCATTGTTTTATTATCAGGGGAATTTGAACATTGAAATATTTGCAAAATATAGATAATAGACATTTCCACTTTCTAGTTAGTAAAATGATGGTTTTGAACATTAAGATGCATACAAAATATTTACACAAATAGTAGTAGAATTGCTAAAGATTTTATTTAGCTCTCATAAATGATATAAGTGAGAGACCAGCATCCGTGACCAAAGAGATTAATGTGTTATTTGGGAGTCTAGATTATCCCCTATTATCACAAAAAACAACTGATTTTTTAAAGGATTGCAGTTGTGCTCTCACTTTCTTAACTAGGTTTTCCCTTAGAGATAGATACCTACTTATATAGATCCTAAACTTCTTCAGAAATCAATCGGTTAAACAAGCCAACTGAACTTACAGAAAATCATGTGAAACATAGAAGGTGCTTGTAAGCCATATACTTAGTAATACAACAATAATGCCAGCTAGTTTTAAAATTATAATAGTGATTTAATTTGTATCCTCTTTAAGTTATTCTAGTTAGTTGAAATCATGTATCCAACTTTTATTGTATTGATGCAAGTTATATTTTAAAAAGTCTTAAAATGATTCTAACAGTAAAATTGATTTGAAATTAACTTTTAACTTTTGCCATGGAATCTGCTGCAGTCAACTATTAAAAATGTTTTTTTTTAACTTATTTTTATAATACAGGAAATAAACTAGTTTAAAATGTTAAAGTAAAATTTGAATATTATTTTTAGTAATAGTAGTCAACAACAACAACAAAAAACTTACCTGGAGAGCATCATCTGACTCTTCTGTTTTCTGGATATCAGACTTTTTTGAATGAAATACAGCTTTTCTCAATAAATTAGATTGAAGAGCCATTAAATAGCGTGTAGAGGGGGATGCTAACTGAAATATAAAATTAAAAAAAAATTTCAGATTCCCAAACCAGTGAGACTTATAACACTAAGGTTTCTATTAGTTGACAGTAGATATTGTATCTTGATTGTTGCTTATGCCCCGACTAAGACCAACAGCCCAGAAAAATAAGCAGATACTTTGTGCAATCCTAAATGCAGACAAAAATGTCCTTCTTAGAGATTTTAATACTTGAGTTGGCCAATCACATTATATCTGGCTGAAAGTTTTTGGTAAGTTTGGAATGAGGAAGGCTAATACCAATAGCAAACTGCTGCTATCCATCTGTACCAAACACCAACTGGTCATCACCAGCATCTACTTCAAACACAAACTAATCCACAAGAACTCCTGGATGTACCAAGATCCAAATACTGGCGCCTTATCGACCACATCATCCCATGACAATGTGATCTGCCAGACTTTCTGAACACAAGACTGAGGAGCGGAGCCTACTGTAGTACTGACCATATTATGATTAAGTCCACAACCAAACTATGAGTGAGACAAAGAATGAGGAAAAACAAAATGCCAAGCAGGAAGCTCACAATCAAGATCAACAGAGTCAGGGATGAATTACAGGCCTCACTACATGAGAGAAAAGCTGACATTCCAATAGGTACAGTAGAAGAAATGTGGAATGCCTTAAAATCAATTGTGTACAAAGTATCCAGAGAGAAACTTGGGACTGTAGTAAGGAAGCACGAAGACTGGTTCAACAGAAACACCAAAAAACTGTAGAATAACCACAACAATAATAATAACAATAACACTAACTTGCACCCAGAGGTTCCAACTAGTGTCCAGTTGGCAGACAAAAATAAAATAGGCTGTGGCCCAATACAGTCCCTGCAACAATACTATTGAAGCTGTATTTGTATACTTATATGTTCATGGATAGACGAGCAAACTAATCATAATCAAGGGAATGGACTTGCCCACATGGACACATTGGAATGCTTCAACATGCCATAAATAACTCTCCTTCTGCATAACTAAAAAGTTTATTCAACTTGTTACATAACTGATTGCTGATTTTGATCACCTACCAAACTCAATATGGCACTGCAGACAAGACTGATGAAACCTGAGGATTGGGAATGCTACCTCATCAAAGTGGGGATCTCAGCTGACTCAGCCAAAGTCCATGCAGCAATGTTCATGAACAAGAAGCTGATGAGGGAGAGTTTACAGATGCTTGATCGATCTATGTTAAAAGAGCTCGGAGTCACAATAATGGGAGAAACCCAGTGTATCCTTAAACAGGCTTAGGAGACCGCTTCCCAGACAACCCAAGTCGAGGCAGCAGTAATTGCATGGGCATTGCAAAAATATTGTATATTTGTCATGGATTGCCCTAACCTCATAGTGGTCACAGATCACAAACCACTAAAAGGATTATTTGGTGATAGTGACCTAAGTAAGATCCAAAACCCACAACTATTCAGACTAAAGGTAAAAACCTTAAGATACAAGGTTTACCATCCAGCACTGCCCTTGGAAATGGCACAGAGCCTCTGACGCACTCTCCCACAACTCAGTAGCCATTTTGCAATCACTCCTAAATGTATTTCCTGCTGAACCCTCTCAGTCAGACATCATAGTCTAATGACATGAATTATTGGGTCGAGTCAACAACTTTATCAGCAACATTTAGGGTGAATGATAACATAGCACTCACCTCACCGGATCTCATCAATGCAACCAGACACAGTGACCCACAATACACCAAGCTAATAGAGATGATACAAGAGGGATTCCTAAAGATATGCAGCATCACTGCACCTGAGGTCCACGAATATTGGGAAGTGAAGCACTGCCTCAGCACTGACAACAGCTTAGTACTCTTAGACCAAAGGATCCCCCACCTCTCAACATGCAAAAGTTTTACATAGCCTACATTCTGAAAACCAAGGCAAAGTCAGCATGAAGGCCCATGCCAACAAATCTGTGTATTGGCTTAGAATGAATGCCTCAATCCGTACTGCCAAAGCCAATTACACTGTATCCTCAAAAATCATCCCAAGCCAACCAAGAGAGCCAATCACATTGACACTACCTTCTGGGCCTCTTTCATGTGTGAAACCATGGATATCTAGCATGCACTGACAGATTAACAGGCTAGCTGATTCTATACAACTTGAGCCACGAGTAGGCTAACACCTCAAAGCTTATTTCAATCTGCCAAGACATATTCCAAAGTTACGGTGCCCCTGAGGAACTAAGCAGTGATGGCAGACCACCCTTCACATCCCTCCCATTCAGTTTCTGGGGGACTATCATTTGCTGCTTACCCTCAATCCAACAGTAACTGGAAACACAGGACCCCAAGAGTCTTTGGACAATGACCATGCAAGAGCTATTTTGCAATACAGGAAGACGCCCATCCAAAACATCAGGCTATCCCCTGCTCAACGCTAGACCACTCACCAAATCATTGAAACCCTCCCTAATCACCAATACCAGATCAGGGGTAACAGATTAGATAGGATCACCTTGAGGGATTGCAGATTCCTCAGGAAGCTTGAAGCCCCTGCAATTTCATTTCCCATTCCTAGTGCTTTTCCAAACTCCCCACACCAACACCAGGTGGATACCAAGAACCCAATACACCAGTGTCACAAACCACAGACAGTGGAACAAGATCATCAACACACTCACTATCAAACAACATCACTCAGTCACCTAAACTGACGCAAGCAAAAATTGCCTGGGCATTGTCCAGATTACTCCCACACAACCAGCCAGGGTTGAAAGAACTTATTGCCTTGCAGAAGCCATTACCCTCACACAATGGAGGAGGAGATGTATAATAACAATAACACTTACTTGCACCCAAAGGTTCCAAATAGTGTCCTGTGGGCAGGCAAAACTAAAACAGGCTGTAACACAATACAGTCCCTGCAACAATACTATTTAAGCTGTATTTGTATACTAATATGTTCATACATAGACCAACAAATCAATCATAATCCAGGGAATGGAGTTGCTCATGTGGGCACATTGGAATAAATAACTCTCCTTCTGCAAAGCTCAGAAGTTTACTCAACTTGCTATGCAACTGATTTCTGATTTTGCTCACCTACTTAACTCAATAGAACCTAGCCAGGAATAACATGCTCAGCGAGAACAAGTATGCTAAGGCTAGATATAGAACATGCTGTCAACTTCCTCGACAGAGATGCAGAGAACTCAAAAATAAATGGTGGCTGACAAAAGCGGCGGAACTCCAAACACTTGCAGACTCTAATGACCCCAAAGGTTTTAACCAAAGAATGAGAGCTGTGTGGGAGGCCAAGAATGAACCACCCAGAACAACAGCTCTTGACAACAAAACAATACTCACAGAGAAGCGTAAGTTTCTTACCAGGTAGAAGAACCAATTTACCACAGTGCTCAATAAACAGTCAACAGTGGAACAACACATAGTTGACAACATTGAACAAAGGCCAACCTAATACTGGATGTGTAAATGCCCAGAATTGGATAAAGTCTATGCTGTATGAGGGAAAGTTTTCTGTTGCAGATGAAATGCATAAAGTTATTAAGAGAGGAGGCTTGTTGAGGTACTCTACGCTATTATAAAAGACCCTAGGTAAAACTTGCAAGTCCTGGCAGATGGGAAAGATGCCCAAATAGTCACCATCTTCAAGAAGGAAGACAGACAAGATTGCAGCAACTACTAAGAGGAGAAATCTCAGAACCATTTGAGGTTAGGAACGGAGTGAAACAGGGTTGTGTTCTTCACCTCCAGCACTGTTCTTGATTTTACTTTCTAAGGTCTTATATGATGCTTTCACTGATTCCATTCAAGGAGTATGGATGCAAAGTTGACTAAGATCAAACCTGTACAATGCCAGTCAATTTAAGTCTGCAAGAAAGACCAGAAATGTTCTGGTATGTGATCTCATGTTCACTAACGATACTGTCTTCATGGCACACTATCACCAAGATGCATAGGAAATAATCCCCTATTTCTCAAAATTTACAAAGGCATTTGGGCTGAAAATTAACCTAAAAAAATGAGGTTATAAACTAACCTCTTCTGGGATCTCATGATATTGGCCAAGACATACAATTAGAGGGCGAGGTACAAACCCAAATAAACAAATTCAAATATCTAAGCTCCATAGTCGCCAACAACAAACTAGATGTAGAACTAGATACACAAATCTCAAATGCTTCCAAGGCCTTTGGTAGGCTGAGGAAATGAGTCTGGCTCAACTAAGTTCTCTGTAAAAAATTTCCAGAGTACCACCCCATAGTTCTCAATCCTCCTGTATGACACAGAAACTTAAATGGTATACAAAGCGGATGGCTAAAGACTCCACGTCTATATGATGCATCACTTGCACAAAATACTAAATGTCAAGTGGTGGCAACATATCCCAATTCATCCAGGAGAAATCTAAATTCACTGGCATATACGATATACTTGCTCACCACAGCCAAAGATGGGTTAGCCACTTGAACAGACTTGAGGACAACAGAGTGCCAAAACAGATCCTTTACTTGTCCCATAAAACAGGTAGACCAAAAAATAGGTATAAGGATATCATCAAAAGAAATTTGGAAGTCATTAATATCCCTTTAGAAAATTGGCAATACATGTCTAAAAACTGGAGTCAAAAAATCAGCAGAGCATCATCATCAGATATGATGAACAGTACTAGTATAACAATATTGAGATAGGGTATTATTTTTTGAAAGCAATAATTCATAATACTATATAATAGAATATACAAAGAAGAAATTAAAATCAGTAGACTGTACCGGAATTGATGCAAGTAATTTTTCAAAATCTTCTTTGTTTACAGCTTTAGCTTTTCTCAACAAAATGCAGGATTCTTTAACAGTTATTTTCAAAATCAGCTGAACTAAATCATCAGACAATCTAGAATAATAAAGAAAAATATGAAATAGAAAATGAAAACAAATTTTCAGTGCTTAAAAGCTTTAAATATTTTCCTAAAAAATTATCTTTAAATTTACATGTATGAAAATAACCATTTCCATTCTAAAATTTAAAAAATAATCAATAAAGGAGCATTGTTAAAATTTAAACAGCAATGTATAATAAAACTTCTTTAAAATAACAATAACCTTCAGATAAATCACATTTACTAAAATAGTGGGTCATAAGATTTAAATTCAGAAATATTTCTTTGTTTAATAGCATATCAGCCTTTGTGAGTTATTTCATGCAAAAGCCATCCTTATAGAAAACAGCAGTGATACTACTTAACCCATACCTGGGAGGGATAAGGGGGTTCATACCTTTCCCAAGGGTGTTAGTCCAAAAGTGAACATAATGTGTGACTGAAGTGTGAACTCCCTTACTTTGAGGCCATAGTCCAGCACTTTAGCGATTACACCACAGAGACTCCACCCAAACTCAGAAATGATATAAAGAAGTATAAAAAAATTTCCAGAAAACATACTAGTAACAAAATTTGGCTTTGCTTTTATACTTGTTTGACCTTTCTGGTGAGTAAGATTTCAATTATACTATGATGATGCTAAGTCTAGTGCCAACTATTGATAATTTTTTTATCAAGAAAGTCACTAATTCAAGATGATTTTGTGTCAGATCTTTAATATAAAATAGTGTATTCACTTAACTGAATTTTGCTTTATATATATATGTGTGTGTGTGTGTGTTTATAAAAGAAAATGATAATGAGCTATAGTTGCAATATTCTCATTAATCCCAAAATATATTTCAGTATGAAGTAGTAGTTGTTGGTTGGTTGTTTTGTTTTATGGTGTATCAACTCTTTTCAGGTCATTTAATGCCAAATTGAGTCATTTTGATAAAACTTTCAAACAATTCAGTTAAGAGTTAATGTCAAAACACTCCTATTTCAAACAATTCAGTTTAGCATAAGTATACAGTTTAAACACGGTTAAATGTAGAAGTTAATTTTAAACAATTCAGTTTAGTTCTATTGGACCCATACGAGATCTTATCAGTTGCTACCACTCCAGGCAAGAGTGGACCTGGGAGGGATGACAATGAAGGCTGCTGTGTTGTTTGGGTTTTATGGCATATCAACCTTTGTAGGTTATTTAATGCCAAATTCATTTTTATACAAATAATCAGTTCTATTTCAAACAATTCAGTTTAGCATGAGTACACAGTTTAATTGTCAAAGACATTTCTATTTCAAGCTATTCAATTAGTCAAACAGTTTTAATTCAAACAATTCAGTTTAGTATAAGTATAGTTTTTGTCCACATATAGTTACATATCAAAACAGTTCTATTTCAAACAATTCAGTTTAGTGTAAGTACAGTTTCAATGTCAAAGACTGTTCTATTTCAAACAATACAATTTTGCATAAGTACGTGATTTAGTTCTATTTGACCCATAGATAGGACCCTATCAGGTGCTATCACTCAGGGCCAGAGTGGACCTGGAAGTGATGGCAATGAAAGGGTACTTTGCATTCCTCAAAGCTCCAGCAATACTGGAACCCCACTATTAGATTGTTTAGTGTTATATCCTGGACACTCATGGGGGGGGGTGTCTTACCCCTCTACAGAAGATGCAGTTGGTGGATTCCCCAACTGACTAGGCAAAGTAGTAATTGTGACAAATGCATTAAAAAAATCAAGATAAATGCAGTTGGAAATATTATCTAAGTAAAGGTGAACAAAATTTATAGCTATTTTCAAATATTTCTAAAAAAGTAAATCTAATGTGAACTATGAATGCTGGTTAGCAAAAATTAAATTACAGCTGCAAACAATGCTCTGAATCATCGATGCGTTGTTGTTTTTGATTGACTGTGAGCAAACACAGCATCCACTTTGAACACAGTTTTCTCATTGACAAATGTTCATGCAAAATGGTGAATACACTGCCTTCTGATAACTTCAACCTCTCTGCTATCTCACGCAACTTCAATTTACGATCAGTTAAAATGAGATTGTGGAGTTTTTTTGGTGTTTTCTGGGACAATTGTCGAATTTGGGCAACTTGAGTGTTCAGCATCATTTGTATCTGTACAGCCGTGTTTAAAGTCAGCATACCACTTCTTGAGCAGAGTCTGAGTGACACTTATCAAGCCATGGCTTTGCTTGAACAGTATTTTTCCCATAAGAAAGCAATGTTTTATCAACACACAAAATTACATTTTTTTCATTGTTTTGAAAATCTGCAACAGTAGCTTCACTTAAAAAACTGTAATTTGTAAACTAATAATCCAATTGAGTTCAAATTTTGACATGTGCCATTTGAAGGTTAGTACTTTATAAAAATCACATGGATTTTTTATTAGTGGTGCCATCTATATGTCAGACCAGGGACTTATTGAGTGATGTGTTAGGCCTCACTGACAGTGTGCTTTGGAAATTGAATTTGATTATAAATAAACAAATTGAAACTTGCCTTTATTTAAAGAAACTTACCTAAGATCAGCTGTATTGTCTTTAGACATTACATCTGATTTAATTCGTTCAGCAAGATCAACTAAAATAAGATCTCTCAATTGATCAACACCAGTTGACTCCCCTGAAATATAAGAGCATTTCATAATTACAGTAAATATCAAAACATTTTGAACATTTTTTCATTATATGACAATTATTCTCAAGCTTCAAATAACTATTTTTCTATACAATAGATGCCATTGATTTCATTAAATAGATAAATCATGCCAGCAAAGTTCATAACTGCTCTATGACATTCTTACATCATTGAATTAGTTTCAATGTGGAAACATGATAATTAGGCCCATAAGCAAATACCAGAAAGTTGTAAATACAAAAAGCTGCATTTTCATCTGACATTCTTATACTGTAACAGAAAACCAATAAAGCTTGAGCTCATGGTAATTACATTTCCAAGCTATGGTCATTACCCAATGAAGGTTTTTTTGTCAATAACTCTGTTATCTTTGCAGCACAGCAGTATATCTATGAATTTTATATCAGCCAAAGTATGAAAGAAGGTATGAAATTGATACAACAAAATAATTTCCTAAATCAAAGTTCTATAGGTAAAGTATCTGAATGCCAAAAAATGTATGAATATTTTTTGTTTTCTTTACTAAAAGTAGAAGAAATCAGCAATAATTAATAAATGGAGTTTTCAGGATTTTGTATATTAAATATTGAAAAATTGCTATTTTATCAAGAAAAAAATCAAGTACAACTTTACCTTCTGTCAATAAGTTGATAAGTAAAGTGTTTCTATCATTTAGTGTAGGATACATCTTGGTCCAACCCGTGCTTATCACCAAACATGCTTCATTTTCAATTGTTTTTTTCATCAAGTTGTCAGCAGCCATTTCTTTGACATAGGATGAAAGTAGTTGCCATATTAAATAACTAAAATGAAGTAAACATTAAAACTATTTAATAAAAGAAAAAATAAATTAGAGAAATATTTTAAAACACATGCATTTTAACATTGCCAATAATCTCAAATGTTATTTTCCAAAAATTATTTTTAAGACTTAACAGGGTCATGTTTAATTCATAACCAGAAAAAAGTCACAATTTCAGCTAGGGGAAAGTCACAATTAATTTTTAGTGGCTGGTTAAGGTTAGGTTTTATAGAGAAGTATATTTTTAATTTGAGCAAGATGTAAGGGATTTATCAAGTAAACACTTTTGGTTTAAGATTTGATTTTTCCTCGTGACTTTTTTTTTTATGTAGATTCATTTAATATTGTAATACCCATTAGAATTTTAAGTCAATGTAGATTTTAAAAAAAGGCTAATAAAACAGTAATTCAATTTTTTTTTAGAATTTTAAAAAATTATCCTATTTTATCATGAAATTATACAAAATGTAACAGAAAAAGTAACTTTAACAAGAAATAGCATTCTAATAAATATATCAAAAGTAACTTAATCTAATTAAATCTGTGATAAAAATGTCAGTTGCATTAAACGTGGTTGTAAAAATAGAGAAAAAGACTATTTCAAAAATATAATCCAAGCAGGAAAAGAAAAGTGATTGTACTCAAATATTATAACTCAGCAAATTGAGATATATATATAGGGTGCCTTGGTATACATGGGGCCCATGTGACTGCTAATAAAATTCTACTAATAATAATGTTGTGTTCTTTTTTGTTTCTGATTGGAAAACTATTAATCGCCAATAACAATGCCTTGGACAAGAAAGGAAAAAATAATTTGCGTCACTACTTATTTGGAGACAAAATCATTTAAAACTCTCTCAAAATAGATGCAACCCATTAATTTGATAATGATTTATTACTGAAACAAGAAACTCAAAAACAGATTGCATGTCCAGGAAGCTGATATAATAACAATTAAAAAAACATTGATTTGATGTCTCTAGCTTAAAGGATGCATTTATTACAGGGCATGTTCCAAATGACCACCATTGCGCTTGTCTTAGTAATAAATCATTATCATATTAATGGATTGCATCTATTTTGAGACACCCTGAGTTTATATATATAATTCAAGCAGAAAATCATGGTGTTACCTGGAATTTAAAAAACCCACCTCACTAATAATAAAATAACAGATACAAAACGCCCTTTCAGGTAAAAGGAGTTCACATGCCAATTTTCATCTAGAGTGGCCAATTAGCTTAAGAGTCCATATGTAACAAGGCCACAAGAAAGCATAAAAAGTGAATTCTCTCTCTCTCTATATCACACACACACACACACACTAACAAAAGAACTTGGTGTTGCCTAGATAAAAATAATATACTAAAACAGATTTTGTTAAATAAAAATTCATCATACAAACAAGTTCTGTCTGATTTTCTTTCTTAAAATCCTTGTCTCCAAAGTAAATGGAGGAGGAGCCTTTGCAGAAGACAATTTCATTTGCTTTCTGAATGAATGTGAACCATCTCAAGCCAAAATGTTCTGTGCAGCTGTATCTCTTCTCCTGGAAATACTATATTTAGAACACACCCTGACATCAAAGGAGTTCACATACTAAGTTTCACCAAGATTGGCTCATTATAGCTGAAGAGTCTGAAGGTAGAATGTATTGTTTCTGATTAAATTTTGTCCTAAAAGTTCCAGATCCACCCACAAAAATAGCATACCTGCAGATGCCAGTTTTATTTGCTTTCTAGACAAATTATCCCTTCCTTTTAGTCTAAAATGTTTTAGGCACCTGTAAAAGGTAGGTAGACTCCCATGCTCTCTGCCAACAACAAATAGTACTAAAACACTTTTTGGGGTGAAAGGAGTTCACATGCCAAGTTTCATCAACATTAGCCAAGGAGTCCATAAGTAACAAGCCAGCAAATGAAGAGTTTGTGTGTGTGTGTGTGTGTGTGTGTGTGTGTGTGTGTGTGTGTGTGTGTGTGTGTGTGTGTGTGTGTGTGCACACACACACACACACACACACAACTCATTTTTTCTTAGTCTGGTAGCTCAATCAAAGCTACAGAGCCCAGTTTGTTCTACTATTTTAGCCAAAACTGGTGAGAAGATTTACTTGGTCAGTTTTATGGCAGGTTAACTAACTAACCTAATTAGGTTATTTATGCCAAAATCAGTTTAAAAATATGGTCTCAAATTTCATACACTACAAAATATATCTTCACAATCATTTTAAATAGGTAAATACTAAATATATAACTGCAATATCAATGTTTTGAGATCCAATGTATTAATAGAATTCAAAATCATTATAAACACTATCTCAAACTGATCTATTTGACCCTTGGATAGGACTCTAACAGATACAACCACTTCAGGTCAAAGTGGGCCAAGGAGCAATGTCACTGAAGGGATGACTCCATACTCCTAAGATCTCCAGAACTGGAGCTTCACCACCAGATGAAGTTTAATATCATACACAAGACACCTGATGAAGAGATTGTCTTATATCTTTCCAAACTGCTTTAGCCAGAATTTAAACTCAGTTTGAAGATTCCATTTTCCACGCTAATATGCCAGGCACACATCCTTATATCATCAATATAAAACATATTCACATACCTGAACTGATATATATAGAGTAATTCAAGGCTGTACAAACATCATTGTTTACAGTATTAGAAAATTATTGGCTTGAGCTAGTAAAAAACTATAAATTCTAGATAAATAATTATTTTTATATTCCTCAATCAATTCAAGAACTTTTTGAAAGATTTACACAGAAATTCATCCAAATTTTGGAATAGTTTTTAAAAAGGTTTGAATCAGATTTCCCTTAATGTACTTTTTCATGTTTTTTAAAAACTTTTCAGTGAAAAATTGATTTTTTGAAAACTTTACCAAATTTAATACCAAATAAAATTTAACTGAATTTGTGTTACCTAGTAAAATGACATGACACCCTATTTATCCTTGATTTAAATATCTAAAAAATTTTTTTATTCAAAGTGATTCTGTAATTGGCAGAATTCATCTTTATAAAGAGAGAAATTTTTATGTAGGTAAATTAATAGGTCTGTAGCCTTAATGATGGAAAAAGCATTTAAGTTTACTGTACAAATATTTTTTAACATACTTTCCTTCTTTGTCAGTGTACTTAACCTAATGTTTCTCAGTTAATTGCATAGACGAAATATTTTACAATTTTAGATAAAAATTGAGTTAATAACTTATTGATCCATCCTCTTTATATATATATATATATATATATATATATATATATATATATATATTCAAGTTATCCTATGAGATGTTGATATTTATATAATTGTAATGTGCATATTTCTATTTTGAATAAGGTTTTTCTAGTGATAATTCTATTTTTTTTTTTACAAATTTTATAGGCATTAGGGATCTTTGTATATAAAAATGAATTCTTTTATGTTGAAAGTAGACCTTATTTAATCAAAGTTATATAAAACCTACAATTATAAATAATAATGATTTTTGTATAAAGATTTTAAAACTTACCAAGTTTCTTTGACTAATTTAATTTCATATTCATCTTCCATTTTGATGTCAGTAATTTTGAAAATTTGCTAGTGATAGAAAAAACAAAATGAAATGAGAAATCAAAGCAATGAAAAAAAAAACAATTATTGATCAAGTTATTGAAATAACTTGAAAATGATTATTAATTAATCTTTTAGCATCCATAATTATTTAACAAAACATTTTCATTATAAGGCTATAAGTAACTCTAAAATATATCTGTAAATAATCAATATTAGATAAACAATATACCATGAATTATTTTGTAAATATTTTGATGGTTATTCCATTTCAGAACATCATATCCAGAAGTAACACTTATAGAGTACATATCTAACCCTACCTCACAGTATAAGTTTCTAACCTGCTGAAATCCACAATCAACTGGATAGCCAAGCAGAGGCTTTTCTGTTCATTTTCTTTATTAACCATTCATTTTCTTACTCTTCATGTAATTTTATTTATACTTTGTTATTTTCTGTATTTCTTTGTAACCTTCCATACATTTTATCTTATCTATTCATTAAATGTATGTCTTTCAATAAAAAATGGAAGTTATTTCCAGTAATATTGACTGATTTTAATACCATATCAACTTATCTAGTGCTATTTTATGCCTAGAGGTTAAGGAAATCTGTTCATTGTATCTTTATATTTACATTTTTTGTGTAGTTGTTTGTTAAGAGTTTTTTTGCACATAGTCCTATCAAAGATCAATAATTTTTAAATAGATCTATTTGAACCATAGATGGGACCCTAACAGGTACTACCACTCCAAGTCAGGATGGACCTGGGAGTAATGGCAATCAATGAGTACTCCATTATCCCCAAATCTAGAACTGGAACCTCAACATCAGATGCAGTTTAATGTCATACCTAGGACACCCTGTTTTTGAGGAAGTCTTACTCCTCTGCAGGAGGATACACTTTTCTATCCTTTTATAAGTTTTTAGAAACTAAAGATACAATAGAATTTTAATTGAAAATAAAAACTTTATAATAGCACCTCAGGTTATATCCTTCTCAAAATTTCTTAAAAGTATCAAAGATACAGCTATTTAAGAGTCTATAGCAAATATTTTTAAGAGGTGATAATCATTTATAAACAAATGCTAAATATTGCAATATAAAAGCAAGAAGCATAAAATAACATTAAACCAAATGAAAACTATTAATCACATTACAATTCTTTATAGAATCAAATTCTCTTGCTGCTTTAAATAAACATTACTGGACCAGTTAATTATACAGGGTACTAAAGGATTAAATGCTAATCCTGAAAAAAAAAAAATCAAAATGTATAACTAAAATATGAAAAATGATAAAATCATTTATGAAATTAAATCATTAAAAGATGATATGAGTGAAATGAATAGTTCATGTAGTCACATAGTATAATAAATTATAGTAATACAGTACATATAAGATTGGAAAGTCACACAGATGAACGTAGTCTGATTTGGGAACTTATGCATTACAAACTTGAACTGGGCCATAATGCATGGAAGCAACCAAAAACATTTATAGTGCAAAAGGTGAAGGCTCAGTTGATCCCAGTACTGTAACTAGATAGTTCAAGAAATTTCACTGAGGTTGCAAGAACCTTGGTGATCAGGTAAGGTCAAATAGGACTAAAACTGTGGATTTTGAAGCTGTCCTCCAAGCCATAGAAGCAAACAGAGAGTATCAGGCGAGATTGGTATCTCACAGTTCAGTGTGGTTCATCACCTTTATGGGTCCAGCAAAAGTATATGGAGCTGCCAAATTGTGCCTAAATAAAATATTGCAAAACTTTTGACTCACCCTAGTAATATATGATTCAATATCATAGCCTTAGCAATAAATTTAATTCAAACGTACCTGTAAAACCACCAAACAACAAATAATGATATGGTCACAGTGGCTACTTATTGCCCTTTGAAGTATATCACAGATTCGCTGCAAATGAATTAAATCCAAAGGTTTGGTCTCTATTGGCAGGTGTAATACAGAGGTAGGTGGTGTGAGAGAGGACAGTGTATACTGATAACTGCTGATCTGATGGATGCACATGCTACAGACGTGTTGTAATAATTGATTTACAACTTCAGAAACTGGTAAATAATTACCTGGAAACAAATATCAAAATTGTTAATTCATAATTTAATAAAGTGAAAAAACCTGCAGAATTTAAAAAAATGAAGTAAATGGATTCTTAGAATTATGTTCAAGTTTGTGAAGCTTTTTTCTAATTCTAAAAATATTCATTAAAATTAAGAAATAAGAAAGGAAAACCACAATTCTGATTTTCATAAATGTTGAATTAACAAGTTGATATAAATAAATAAGTAGTATATACTGTTTTAATTGATATTTAATATCATACGCAAATTTATTCATAAAATAATTCTAAGTTTTAATTAACTTTTATAAAATTTTACAGAAAGTTGAAAAATGATAAAATATGAACTGATTAGCTGAAGATTTAAGTGAGAAAGTTGTTGAATATAAGATATGTAATTTATTTTTTCCCTGGTGTTTGCATAAAAAAGTATGGGGATACTAGTATTCCTTGAAAATAATGTGTAAGGGTTTCATTTTCACACAGAATTATGAAATTTATATAATAAAAAGCAAAAGAATGACTATTCTTTTTAAAGAGAAAATAGTGTTTTCCCAGTAAGTAAAGTAGTCAAGGGTGACCTGAAGGCTCCTTTTTCGATAACTACTACATCAAGGTGTCGGGGAGGGCACTACTCCTTATCCTGAATTGCTCCACTTTACCCTTGATCTGTACCTTATAACGCTGAGTGTTAAGAAAGGAGGTATCAAGTATCATTTTTTGAGTCATTGGTATGATTCGACCATTAGCGAACACTCTAACCATCAAGCCAATGTCCAGTTTTCCTAGTAAATAACATGAATCTTAAGGAAAATATTATTATACATGAATAGTATAATGTATCACCCTAGGCAACCCTTCCCCAAAAAACAAACATATATATGACATTAAAAACATATTCAAAAGTAACTTTTCAAAATTAATTCTTTAAAGACAATGATCCTCTTTTAATTCAAGTAAATTAATACTATGCATGGTATGAAATCATTGCCCAACTAAAACAAAGACTAATACTTTCCTCGAAAGAAAAATGAACAGCTTTTTACAAATAAAAAAATATCTTGAACAGACAAGAAAAAATCTAAAATAGAATATTTTACATGTTCTGATTTAGATTTTTTCTAAAAGCAAATATTCTTTTTTCATAAATGAATAAGCATAAAACAAAAAAACTACTCTCCATAGCCCTTCTATTAACATTGTTTTCAACTAAATTTAGTCACATAAGATAGGCTTGCATATTTGCTTATCCCTTTCACTATAGTTTTTGATTGAAACCTGGCAAAGTTGATGATGAGAGGAACTTATTTTTTTGCTACTGTATGATACTTATACAACAATTTCCCATAAACCATCATGGATTTCCAGTAATAAGACAGAATGCAGTAGGTGAATGCATGTCTTTCCCAAGTAGTCCACATTAAAAGCACAATAAGGGTAACTGGAAGCCACACTTTTTTAGACCTCATTTTTCAAATGCAGGCATCATTGGTAAATGAAAAATTTTGGAAAACGGGCTAGGCTTTGGTCCACTTACCAAAAAACCTTTCTCATTTCCAATGGTAGCTGCATAAGAAAAATAAGAACTAAAAAGTATGGTTTCTAATCATGCTTTTAACCTGAACTAAAGGGCATTAGCTTGAAGTGAACATAAAGAATATTTTTTATAATGCTGTATCATCAATTCAGGTATGTGCAAAAGTTCCTAGCATTCACTTTTAGAAAACTAGAGACTAAGTTGAAAGGGGAGACCAACCACCTCCAAAAAGTAAATCTGTAAGAACGTCAGAAATCCATAATTCAAGAAAAAATAATGAAATCAGAAATGGATGATCATGTATGAAGAGAAAAGAGGAGTCATCAAATTGTTAAATAAAATCAGAATAATAGAGAACAACATTGAAAAATAAGGTGGCTGAAAGAATCAGCTTATGTTAAGCTTCAATAACCTCAGTAAGTCAAACAAATAAATGAATACCATTTGGGATCCTTTAAGAAAGAAAGAACATTACATTTTAATAATAACAAATTTCACCACCTGATTATACAACAGGTAGTGCAAAAGGTTGGTCCAGTTGAAGAAGCAGATAATTAATATTAGGTTTTAAGACTCCAAAATATTACCACCAGAATGGTCTAAGTGAATAAAAGTATTGTTTAAAGCATATCTAGGGGAGAAAGAGAGACAGGTGGCATCATTAGGAAGATGTCTACTAACCATGAACAGTAGAATGAGAATAATCTACCCCTCCTAGCTTGAGGGGTTCAGTTTGAAATTCCTACAATGTTATTAACCAAAAGATACTTGATAAAGAAAGGATTATACAACAGTTAAAATGTGACTATAATAACCAAGATATCCAAGTACATCATTATATAATATCTATATTTTTTTAATGTAATACTTTTTAAAAAAAAGAAAATCTATGTGACAGTGTAATTACAACATAGGTTTTTTAATAAATTGTAGCTTTTCTATCATTTACTTGAATATTAAAGACATAAATACCACAAAACATGATATTAACAAAGAATCATTTAAAATTTTCTCTCATGAAATTTTTACACTATACACACATTTTGTACACTATGTACATTTAAGCACAAGACTTTTTAATGCATTGTGTCACAGCATGAAAAAGTGGGTTTGTTTGTTTGTTACTTTATTGTTTAATGGCATATCAACCTTCTTGAGTTATTTAATGCCAAATTCATTCTTGTAGAAGGACAGTTGAGGTACTATTTAATCCATAGTTGGGAGGATAAAGGGGTTCATGCTTTTCCCAAGAGTATTTGTCTGAATGTGAACGTAATAGCACGATTGAAGTTTAAACTTGCTTACTACAATCCTGTAGTCCAGCACTTTAACCATTCCACCAAAAAAGGGAGTGATAAATTGGTTTCAGCAAATATACATTATATTAAGAGAGGGTTTTCAAAAGTTGAAGGAAACCAAGCATTACCAATGCTGATTACTTTATATATAATTCCTTAAATATAAAAATTTTCAAACTCTTCTATATTATTTATTAATTCTTCACTACACATATTTCTGTAGTGCAAGCAATTTATAGCCTGTCTGCTAGACTAAGTAAAACTTAGTAAATGACTACAACATATATTTAAGTTCTCTAACTAGTGTCTAAATTTTTTTATTTTTAGTATGTCTAATATTACATGTTCTTAATTATTATTGCATATCTTGGCTGATATCAATTTACACCAATTTATTTTAGTACAGTGTACAAGACCTTTGTTGTTTTTACTAATAAGCATAACATTTTCTAGTACTTTATGCTCATAATTCAAATAATATCAAAGTAAAAAAACACTTGTTCAAAATAATTTTGAGTTAATATTTTGAATAGATTTTTATTGTAATATTTATGCAACCATTTTAATAAATGAAAAATTAAACCTTAAAAAATAATTTTGATTACAACCTGTTAATTGAAACAAAATGTATTACTACATTTACATATGTTTAGGCCTCATTATTTTGTAGCCAAAAACTACGGCTAATAGATATTATGGTAGAAATGTCCACTTTACCTGTATCATAACCCTTTATGCAATGATAAAAGCATAAATATTTCATTATATTTCAGTGAATTTTATTGAAAATAATGAGTCAATATATATTACACCAACTACATAAATTATTGATTATTTTATATTTAAATATACTAGATTTGCTTTATTTTTCAATGAAAAGTCCCTAAGTAATAACAATATAAATATATCTAATTGAAGACACAGTTTTAAATGGTGCTTTTTTGGATAAAAATTTTCACAAATTTTAACTGAATGCTGGTTAAAGATGTTTGCACATAAAACAATATAAAAGGCAAGGCAGGCAAACAGCATTGAAGCTCTAGGTAGAAATAACAGGATGCCATAAATCAAGCAACCTTTGAGCAGCAAGGCATGGGCATGAGAGTTGTAATATAAGATATTATTATATACCAAAAAGGTAGATTATTCTATTTGATTGGCTATCAGATTAATAAGATATATCTCTGAGTATTCCTTTTTAATAAGCTGGCAGTATAACTGTATTCATCAAAATATAGTCTTCAAATATTTACAATTTAAATGAAATGCTTAATTTCATTTTTTAACTTTCAGCTTAAATTAATTTTGAGGAGAATAAGGCTATCATTTTTCTAAAAGTTAGATATTGTAATAAAAAAAGCATTTCTAATACATTTTAGTCATTACTGTAAATCAAAAAAATGGAATTTTTAAAATGTGAATCAAAATGACAATGTCTTATTCATAGCCAGTCTATTTAACAGGCTCTGAATGTTTTTTAAAGTTCCAGTCTTCATAGCAAGGAGAAAAAAGTGGCATTAAACTCATGCAATCATAGGCTCTTACCATAATATCACACATGACCTGGCATTAAAGAAATTAACATTTAAAAATAAATAGGAAAATTAGCCCAATAATATATGTATATTAAAATTCTTAAAATCAAAATTTCAACTTGTAAACCACCCTTTTTTATGAATTTTAACTGAAAAAAATTAAAATCTGACAATATTTTTGCATCAAAAATGGTTTGAAAATTTTTTTAAATGTTAGATCATAATGGTTGTACTATGAAAATTGATGTTTTATTGAATTGTAATTTTTATAAATACTGTAACTCCAACCATAATTCCTCTAGCAAAACCAAGTTTTCTTTTTCTCCATTCTATCTTAGAAATTAAATCATTTTAAAGAGGAATACACATTAAAAATCTTTTTAACAAGACAGCAAATATTTTTTTACCACTGAGTTCATATATCAAATTTTACTGAAAAAAATTATTGAATATTGGAAAAATGATAAAAAAATTTTTTCAATCATGATGTTTAATGTCAATTTAAGATTACCTTTAAAAACATTCATTTATACCTCTAACACTCTTTGCAGTCAATGCTAGATATGCATTTTTTGCACATTTTAAGTGCTACATATTATTTGCATGTCTAACATTCAAGCTTTTATTTCACATCAAGTCAAAACTCAGTGTATCTGTATATAACATTAAAAAAAATTGATCAAAAACTGAAAATAGGATTCATAACATTGATAAATTTTGTCAATTTTAATTGCAAACAAAGTAGTGGCTAAATTGAGTAATCTCACTCATATATCTTCTCTTATAATGAATCAGCTTTAAATTGGTTAGAATGACATAAATCAACTTTGAATTAGGAATTAACTAGAATGTAAACTTCTCATGAATGACTACTATGTATGTACATCAGGTGGATAGTTTTTCATGGCAATAACAAGAAAATAACAAAATTGATAAAACAGAAAAGTGGTATTTTAAAATAAATTTATCATGTTTTGTAGTAAAATGGGAAGTTATACTATACAATAAAATAAAATAGAAGCTTGTATTATATAAAAGACTGCACTACATACAGCATAGTAATTTTTTAAATTTATTAACAATTGAAATACTATTTTAAACATCTATAAACTTTTTTTTGTTTAAAATCAAAAGAAAATGTCTACGTTTATACTTAACTTAAAAATAATGAAATGCTTTAAAACATTTTTAAAATCTCTGAATGGATATCCTTAACAATTTGTTAGCTTGTATTAAGTTCTGTATTTTATATTTTACTTTGGAGTTTAGCACTAATAAACACTGTCTTTCATTTATACAAACTACTACATTAATCTGTTCATTTAACAGAAATTGATTTATTTTGACTGATATAAAAAAAATGAAATGTTTTGATTGTGTATCATTTTAACTGATTTTGCTTAAAATATGAGAAACAGAGACATACCTGATGGTAACTGAACTGGTCTAATGAAAGGGAAACCTAGTTGCTGACTTATAATATGAGGTGATTTATGTGCAGGATTGTGAAATTGATCAACCAAGTCATTGCCACATGACCATATTAGATTGTTTTTAGAATCAAAGCAGATACCTACAAAAGAGAAAATATGAATTTATATTTTCATAACATCTATTTTTCTTTTCAAACATATGATGTAAAAAAAATATCTTAAACAGAAGTAGAAAGTTAGAAAAATTATTGCCGAAATAAAAAGCGATATATAACGATCATTCAATAAATAAGAGGAATTTTTTGAAAGAAACAGAATAATTTTTTTTTCTTTTTTAGAATTTTTTCCATAAATGTAAATTCTACATTGTTTGGAAGTGAGTTACAGCAAAAATATTTGTTTTGAGACTATTCAAAATGGCAACAAATCAAACAGTGCTTCAGGCTTGAACAGAGGTCTGTCATCAAATTTTTGGTGGCTGAGAAGAGCAAACCATGTGAATCTACAGAAGAATTGGAGATGTTTTCAGAGAAGTATGTTTTAGTAAAAAAAATCTTTACAAATGGGCTAAACATGGATTTACCACTACAAGCTTAAGTTGAAAAGACAGTCCATGAAGTGGAAAAACATTGTCACTCCAGTAAAGAAAAAGTTCTAGGTGCAACAGTCAGTAAAGAAGGTCATGCTGACAATCTTCTAGGACATAAAAGGACCCATTAATTATTGATTTCCTTTAAAAAGGTGCAACTGTAAACAGCACTTCCAAAATGCCAACTCCTGAGAAAAAAATCCCTTCATCTATTGAATCACCCTTATATTTTGAGCCAGTTAAGCATTCAAGATGAAGAATCAATACACATTTTTGGACTATTTTAATTGTTTCCTCAGAAAGTGACATAAGATGTGAAGTTGAAGTCATTAAATTCACTAATAAATAAATGTGATAATAAACCTCTTGTTGGTTTCAGAAGTCTAATCGAAGTGGAATCAACCTATTGGGTGTTAGTCAAATTACTTAACTTGCAAAATGAACTGATGGATGTTCATCAATCAGACATAAGCAAAATACTGCCCTCTTCCACTTTAAACTTAGTTTCTTTTATGCTCATTAAATCTCGCCACTTCACGTGGGCTTATCACATTCTCCTACATAAAACAAGTCACACCTCTTGCGTCCTTTTCTTCTTCTGGTTTCCACGTGCCGGTAGCAGAGAGAGCATACCTTCTGTTTCTTCGAAGTAAGATTATTTGTGGCATTACTATTACAAAACCAGATAAATTGGCACCTTGAAGCACTTCTACAATAGCGACTAATATTTAATTGTGCAGCAAAGGTATAACACATCCTCCTTGAATCTTATCAGATAGATAAAGCAATGAAAATGGATTCACTTACAAAGGCCTATTTATAAATACAAATATAAATGTACACATAAATATCTACACATATAAAAACAGAAATATAAAAATATAAATACTCAATGGTGAACATGTATGCATATATATATATTTTACAAACACACACACACAGTCATTTAAAAATTAGCAAACATTTACATACATACATACACTTGAAGAGTAAAAATAAAATATATACACTTCATTAATAAAAAAAAAAATTAATTGATTTTTTAAATTGAAGAACTCTATTTGGAAGCAGACACATTCTCAACATAAACAAATAAAGTAGAAAAGCAAAATAACAAGACTGAAAACTGTGAATTTATTTTATCAACATTTAATCATATGATGGCATCATCCAGATAAATAATATGATTGAAAGAGAGTTTACTCAGGATTGATAGGTAAGTAGTTAAAAAACTGAAAGCCAATAAATTCCAGGAAAGAATGATCTAATGGTTATTATTTAAAGCTCTAAGTTGAAAGAATGCAGAAATTGTCAGTGAATAAAAAAATATATACAGATACATGAATATATATAACTTACATTTTGAACCATAATGCAAATATTACAAAATTAATTATACATATATTTAAATAGCAAAAATCAAATCTCATTGTGAAAAAGACCATATGTATAAAAGAAACACAACTACATACAAGTGCAAATTAATATAATTCTTACCTAGCCCCAAAACAGAAGCTCCACGGGCTAATGAGCATGCTGGTGCATCAACAAGATCTACTCGTGAGTTGAATAAGCCATCAAAAACATTATAGCACATGTTAGTAGCAAGAGCTGAAAACAAATATTTTATAGTTAATAAAATCATATAGAAATAATAAAACAATAAGTACATTTTTCAATTAACAATTATATCCTTAATAAAAATATCTTGTTAAAGAAAAATATTATTATAGTTCAAACAACTTTATTGGATCAATTTAATATAAGAAATTATATTTAATGATTAACTGGAATTATACATTTTTTAATTCTGAAAGAAGAACACAAAATTGTTTTCATTAATTAAATATCTCATAAATCTTCAACTATTTATATTACTGTGCATAAGTCTTTCTGCTCAACCCTAATAACATATTTTCTCAAGAGATATACGTTTTATATCTAATTGTCATGACTATCATTTATCCATTATTGTTCTTATATGATGAAGATCACATAGATTATGTAAATTGCTGCTTTTTAACTTTTAAAAAAGTAGAGTTAGCAACCTTAATCGAGGGTGACCTGAAGGCTCCTTTTTCAATAGCTACTACACTGAGGTGTAGGAGAGGGCACTACTCCATTCCCAGAATTGCTCCACTTTACTCTTGATCCTTACCTTATAATACCGAGTGCTAAGCAAGGCAGAATCCATTTTTTGTGTCTTTGGTATGACTCGACCTGGGATTGAACCCTGGTCTCCTAGACCATTGGCGAACACTCTACTCATTAGCCCAATGGCCCAGTTTGTTGGTTCCATCATCTTAATGTACACACACACAAACGTATATATCCTAATCTTTATATCAAATCTATAGAATTATAGAATTAACGGCCAACCACTTCATACCTGATTTCCAGAAATAAAATCAGGTATGAAGTGGTTGGCCGTTAAGTCCGCGCAGGAGGCGGAATGCAGCCTACGAATCAAAGACATCATAGGCATCACTCAAACCAATCGAGCTGGGCTGGGTAGCACGAGCAAAAAGGTATTCTCCAAAGTGGGCCCAAAAGGAAAAAGAGACATGGTGAGTGAAGAAATCAGGATGTTTGAGGAAGAGCAAAGAAAAGCCAGTGCTGTTACCCAGGCCAAACAACGTGCTTGGACAAAATGGAATGATATCGAACCAATTAAATTATCGTGGAAATCCTTAATTGCAATGGAACCACTGGTGATATCATTCCTTCTTCATTTTACTTATGATCTCTTACCAAATGCGACCAACCTAAAATTATGGGGATATACCGATTCGGACCTGGGCTTGTGTAAAAGTGATTGGGGTACTTTGTACCACGTACTATCTGCATGTCCAGAATTGCTTCAGATGTATACATGGCGACATAACAAGGAGTTAGAGGTGGTAATAGAGTTGTTGAGAGCACAATGTGAGATGGCAAACCAGCAATCTGTTACAGCCAAGGAACCCATAATTCAGTTTCTCAAGGAAGGTGAATGTCCTGTGAGGAAACAAAAAAAATCCCAATATGAAGCTACTGAATGGAGCTAGTGACTGGAAAGTTTCAGCGGATCTCAAGACATATCTACAATTTCCAGTTCACATTATTCAAACAGAAAAGCGGCCAGACATTGTAGCATGGTCCGATTCAAAGAAGAGTGTCCTCATCATAGAATTGATTGTCCCCTGGGAAGAAAACCGGGAGGAAGCATACAAGCAGAAGAAAACCGATACAAGACACTGTGAGCTGACTGCATGGAAAAGGGTTGGATATGCCATGTGATTCCTATTGAGGTTGGTTGTCGTGGTTTTTTAGGACACTCAGTCATTTCATTTCTTTCAAAAATAGGAATCACTGGCCGCAGTTTGAAAGTTGCCTCGAATCGTCTTCAGACCGCGGCACAATATGCATCAAGTTGGATTTAGTCAAAAGCAAGAAGTTTTCAGCATGAATGAAATACACGCAGAACCACCATTCCCATGTGATTACATAAGAAATGGTTACTGTAAATGCGTAATAACATCAATGGCTGAAAGTAAACGCGCATTTTTTTTTTTTTAAATCACAAACTGCACACCAAAAATGAAGATTAATGTCCAATGTAGTCTCTGCTCTTAATTGATAATATAATATATATATATATATATATATATATATATATATATATATGTATATTAATTGATCTGGCGTGTATATATATATATATATATATATATATATATATATATTAATTGATCTGGTGTGTGTATATATATATATATATATATATATATATATAATTCTCTTAATACCCTGTCCGGTGGCAAAAGCTGCTTGGTAGTGCCAGGAGTGGCAGTACAGCCTTGAGCTACCGAAACTGTCTTATCACCCCCTGGTTGGCGGTTGATGAGGACAGGGTATCGCACATGCTTTCACACATTGTATGATCAAAAAAAAAAAAAGCTCTAGTTACTATTGAGCACTTTTAAGATTAAATATGTGATGGAATGAATACATATTCCTTATTTGTTTAGAAAAGGAGTTAGTGGAAATTTTGATAATCTAATGGGTTCATATGATTCGGCCAAAATATCAGAATTGGTTGGGTGCTTGTTGCTATATAAACTTAATGATATAATCAACCCTGGCTGCCATGGACTTTATCAAGATGACGGACTGATTATAATAGATAACTGGACACCTAGGAAAGGAGATATTATTAGAAAGAAACTACATGGGTTATTTAACAAATTCGGATTCAGGTTAGTCATTCAAGCTAATTTGAAGATTACTGATTATTTAGATGTTACGTTTAACTTATATGATGAGACAGTGTCCCCTTTTAGAAAAGACAATCAATATCCATACTACATAAATGTAGGATCTAATCATCCTAAGAAGGTCTTTAAATAAATACCTAATAGCATTATGATAAGGTTATCAACAAATTCATCAAACAAAGATATTTTTATTCAAAATAAGCAAGATTATGAAATAGCCTTAAAAAATAGTAGAAAAAACTCATATATAAAAGTAGAGAAGACAATACAAACATATAGAATAAGAGTAATAATAGGAAAGGAAAAATCTTATGGTTCATGCCTCCATATAACATGGCTGTAGCCACAAAAATAAGAAGAGAAATTTTTTAAATATGAGGGAAAAATTTTCCTAAGATAAGTAATTTATCAAAAATATTTAATAAAAATACTGTGAAATTAAGTTACAGCTATATGCCTAATATTTCCACATTAATTAGTAGAAGCAATTCAAAAAAGCTTAAGAGAAATAAAAATACTGAACCCCCAAAATTGTAACTGTATTAAGAAAGAAAACTGCCCCCTTAAGGAAAGATGTCAAATAGAGTGTGTAGTGTATAAGGCTGAAGTACTTAACCCAAGCAGCAACAATAATAATAGAAATGATAAAAAGTGTATATGGATTCAATGCAAGGACCTTTCAAACAAAGATATTACAATCATAAAAGTAGCTTCCCACATGAAATATGTAGACATAAAACTAATTTGTCCAATTACGTATGGGAAGTCAAAAACAAATTTGCTATAGATCCTATATTGAAATGGGATATCATGAAAAGATGTAGTAAATATAAGGATGGGTGGGGTAGATATTGTAAACTATGTATGGAGAAAAAATTAACCATAGCTACATATAATAGACCAAAGAAATTGCTAAACCAAAGGTCTGAAGTATTTAATATTTGCAGACATAGGAAAAATTGGTTCATTAGTGGATAAAAAGATTGATAAAAATTGTTTAACGTTAAAAAAAGGAAAAAAAATTTTTTGTCAGTTTCTCGAATAAAATGTTTTTTTTAATATGCTAATTTTTATATAGGTGAGGGGTCTTTTTAACCAATAAAATCATAACTCACTTCACCAGTGCGTTCCTGAAGAGTAGTTTGGTGAAACCTAGGTAGACTCGCTCTTCACCATATAGGAATTATTTTCATTATATATATATATATATATATATATATATACATATATTTTCACACACATACACTTACATCAAAATTTATATCCATAAAAAATTTATATCTAAAACTTTTATTTTGACGAAATAATTTGTTTTCAAGCAATCATATTTCTTGAAACTTTATCCATAATCATCATCATCATCATGGCGTGCTGCTTGTACGGATTTCCCTAACCCTCTCCCACCACCTGTCCCTATCCTCCATTGCTCTCAGCAAGTCTTCCATGCTACATCCTGTACCAGTACAGAGCTGTTGAAGATAGGTTCTAGCTGGTTGCTCTACTCTTGCTTGTCCATGTGAAGGGGTCCACAAGAGTACATCACTTATGAGCTCACTTTTACTTCTCTAGTAATCTGAGTTCAAATTCTGGTGATTGTTGTTTACATTTCCCTTAAGGTTGATGCCTTTGGGGAAGACATGAGTCTATATCTTCTTTCCACCCCAGCTAGGGGTAAAATAATAGGGCAAACTGATATTTTAGCCATAGTATGGCAACTAGTGGAAAAGAAGAACAACTATTCGTTCAAACTAGCTGTACTCAGCTAAAAATTGACCTTGAATTGCCTCCTGCTTGTAGTGGAGGGGTCAGATAAATACATAACTGAAGATCACGGAGGAAAACATCAAGCAGTCAGCAGAAAAACTAAACTTTACTAAATCGCAATTAAGTCAATTTTATTTGTGGAAAATATTATAAATATTACTATTTGCTAACTAATTAATCATTTTCCATTTAATGCACCACCTTACTTTTATTCAAAATATGCTTTTGTTCTCATATTTTCTTGAATTCTTTTACCAAAAAAAAGAAACTATCAAGAAAATATAATGAACTAACCAAAAGGAAAAATAAGTGAATTTAGGTTAAATTGTCCAGTAAGAAATGACTGTCTTTTCAATGAAAACATTTTGTGTAGTGGCAGAGAGAAAATAAAGTATTATAGAAACTGAGGTATTAGTAGGGGATAGTCAGAAGGCAGACACTTGTGTGACGGTGCATAAATATTCTATCTCAAGATGAGAGTTTATTTTATGCATGTGTGACGTCAAGGCAGTCTGGCACTTGACCCCTCGCAAAACAAGTCCTAGTCAAGACTCCTGTTTCGGGCATAAAGTAACTGGCAAATACTGTGGGGGTTAATTCGGGGCTAGACTCAGCCCGACGCTGGCAAGGGGGATTCCAATTTCACTTTTACATACCCCCACCAAGCCACTTTGTTTTCTTCTGTCCAAAGATTCTGTTCCGCTCTTCCCTGGAGTGGGCTGGAAACCGACCTCTTTATCCGTCAATTTCTATCCCCAAACTGAATTCTTTATCCCTATTTCCTCTGACGAAAAGGGTACTACTTCCAGTGCTAAGGCTTCGGCCAATCATTTGGCTCCTTCCTCCTCCTCATCCGGTCATGCTACTCAATGACTTACATTCCTTCTCCGTCCACCTGGTTATGGAGTGCAGGTAGTTTGACCTTATCCTGGCTGCCCTAGCAGTCAGTCGTTGTGCTTATTAGTTCAAACACAGAAGGAGAAGGGAAATTAAATCTTACTTCTCCCCTCTCAGTGGCATACCACGTCACACTTGTCTTACTTTCTTCTTTTATAAATAAAAAAATATCTACTCCCATGATGCATACCTTACACTCCAAGGAAAGTAGGTAAATAAGGTATTAATATATAAAGTTTTATCATAGCACTTTGTGAAAATGCAGATAATGAGAAGTAAAAGAAGGCCATTATATTACTGTGAGCAAATGCATTAAGTTAAAAAAATGTCTATTACAATATATACAAAATTTCATAGTGATGACATTAAAAGAAATCTTATATACTGTGTTATGTCTGATAACTACTATGCTGAAATTTAATATGAAACTATATATGAAATGTATGCATATAGTACTAGCATGTTTTGAACAGATATCATACCAAAACTTAAAACTGATTAAATGTTTTAGTTCAATGTTCCTATTTTTCACTCTCTGGTAGTTGTAGATTAATCCAAATGAAGATATAAGAATATCTCTAGACATGTCACAAATTTTAAGATAAAGGAATAAAAAAGAAAATGATAAAAATGTGAACATGAACTCAACTTACATCTTATGGCAGCTAAAGATCCTCCAAACAGATTCCTAGCTGGACCTGTGTTCGTACCACCAGGTACCGGGGTCAAAAGCACTACTGATGTGCCATCACAAAATATAGGAGTTTTGATCAAATTTTTCAATGTAACACCACAGGAAGTGTTTCCTTGAAAATTAGCTATAAGCAAAAGATAGAAATTGAAAACATGACAAAATTATAATTGAAAAGAAAAAAATTCAATAAAAATGTTCCATTAAAGTTGTATAAAAAATAAAAATTCCATATCTAAAATTTACTTTCAAAGTCAAATACTCAATTTCCAGCAAAATTTTCTGTTATGAAGTTTAATTCAAAAACTGTTATGGTACCTACCTACATGGTAATGGATTATTCCTCCTCAATATATACCAAATCTACTTGACACTCAGAGAGATAATCTCCAAGCTAGGAGATTGGCTACTCTACGGAGACTTCCTCCCAGCAAAAGACTACTTCTCGTTATTACTTTGTGAGTTTTGCTATACCTGTTATTCGTAAGACTTGTTTTTTGCCTGAATTAGTTTATTTTTTGCAAAGTGACGGTTTTTGTTTGACTGGTTTAATTTATTGTCAACTACTTGTCTTTTTTTGTCACTTGTGTTACGTCCAACTTTGTGGTTTACGTTGGACTTGTTTTTTGTAATTTTAATTTTATTTCAGGGGTTCTACAAATTTTTGTCATTTATCAGTGTCACTTTATTTTTCTACAAGTTTTTTGTATTTGATTGTGTCACTTTTGTTTCATAGTAGAACCCCCCTCCATTCCTAGCTACAGGTGGAGGTCTATTTAAACCCTTCTGGCTGCTAAATTTACCGCAGCCATGGAGGAGACAACGAATTCAAATACCCCAGAAGACCCAAGATCTCAAGAGAGCTTAATAGGGGCAAATTGGCCTTCGCTGCCGATCCCCGCTAAAACACAGGAAAAAAACGAAACCCAAGACAGCCCGATACCACTGGCCCAAAAAAGCCCCACAGCCAGGAAGGGCCAGCAGAGAGGACCGGATGACTTCGAGAAAGACCGGGTGGGCAGATATGCCAAATATTTTAAAGGCAATGAGATACTGCCCATCCCGGAAATAGTTGAAAAGATTACTCCTAGAGTCCTCTTGCTGGTCGTTTCTGACCTAAAAACTAAAAGGCTTGTGGGGCTAAGTAAAGATACATTCGAGGAGCTGCTGAGGAAGGCAGGCATCCCATGCCAGTACTTCTGCAGAAAAAGTTTTGCCACATGGGATGTCCTGCTTCCTAGAGAAGAACAAGCAGCCAAGGCAGCAGCGAACGACGTAATAACGAAGCACTTCAGGTTACAGCCGGAATATAAAGGCACCCGTAGGCTCCGTGTCACGGTTTGCAATGTCCCGGCCATCATCCCTGGGGAGGTTTTGGTGGCCTACTTAAGTGCCTTTGGCCAAGTAGAAGAATATAACCTCCTCAGATCCCCGGCTGGGACAGCCTACGGGGATTATGCCTTCCGGCTGTGCTTGACAAGGGATGGCTTTAAAGCCATCCCTGAAACATTAGTAAGCGGGGATCGGCAGATGATGGTGGTGATGGAAGGAAGACGCCCCAGGTGCTGGGGGTGTAAACAAATTGGCCATATCGCCAAGTTTTGCCCCCAGCGACCTGAAAACAAAGAAAAAGCAGCACCCACAGCAACAACAACAACAAAAGACATAGCAGCTGCCACCACCACTACCATCAACAAGGAAGCGAAGGCCCAGGGCTCGGGTCAAGTCCAGCCCAAATTAAACAACCAGGAGGGCTGGACTGAGGTGACCCGAAAGAGGAGGGGGTCCCCTAAAAAAGGGGAAAAAGTCCATCATCATCCCCTCCTCAAAAACAAATAAAGGCCCCAGCAGCAGCAGTAGCAGTAGCAGCAACACCAGAACCACCAGCAACTCCGGCACCAGTAACACCGACTCCAGCAACACCAACTCCAGTAACTCAGAAACCAGCAGCATCACCGACAACATCAACAGCCACCCCAAAGACACCAGCCGCAGCAGTACCTCCAGTGTCTCCAAAAAAGAACAAAAAGAAAAACAAACAACACCAAATAGAAGAAATGGAGACAAATACAAACCTGAAGAGGAGAAGAGACAGTGGAGAAGGGGCCACCAAAAAAATATGCCCTGAGCAACCCAAGGCAGGCCCCTCCTCTCAGTTACAAAAGCAACAACCTCCTCCACCTTCACCTCTGCCTCCACCACCTTTTCCCTCAAATATTACAACCCACACAAACCCTTCACCAAATTGTCACCCTCTCACCCCAGCAAGAACAATTCTTCAAAAAATGCCGCTGCCCCTATCAAATCCCTCTCCCAAGGTCACAATCAGCTGACCGGTCCCAGCCCCTGAATCTGACCAGAACGCCATCCCTTCCGTCACTGCTATATCGACGCAGGAACTATTCCTAGCCAGACAAAGACATGACCCTCCTGCCAGTAAAAAAACAAATTGGCAGGAGGGTGAAGAAGAGCTAAGCATACAACAGATCCAGCAGGCAGCGGCTTTGTGCTCAGTAAAGCTGGAAGCAGTCAGTGACTTCCAGCTTCGAAAGGCACTAAAGCCACTACTGAGTCTGGATAAAATAAAGAACCTAAACGTTTCAAACCCCGTAAACTTCAGGAGTGCAGCCATGGTGACCACTTTTGTCCGGTCAGCTGGCGACTGTACCAAGGGCGTATGGAAGTTCTTGAGCACGGTCTGTCAGACTGATACGGGCATAAAGCTGGCGGAATTGGAGCACTCCTTCCTAAAAAAATGCATACCATATTGTTCGGGTAGGGTCCCTATTTTGGTTCACCCGTCTCTTTATAGGTCCCTAAAGCTGAGGTTTCCAATAGATGTCGGCGGAATCACCAGGGACAACCGGGTTACAACTGAACTCGGCACCGGTTCCCTGCGTCAGGCTGTCAGCATCCTCACACTCAAGGATTTCCGGCCCGTAGTCGACACTGAGTAAGGTAAGTTGGATTGATGGCTTTAAACCTTGCCAGTTTGAATGTGAGGGGACTGACGGATTCAAGCAAGTGTGCGCGCTTGCTTGGTGAACTCAAGAACCTCTGTGTAGATGTTGCTGCAGTGCAAGAGACCCACTTCACTTGCGATGCTGACTGTCGGATGCTGGAAAACGACTTTAACGTTTTCTCAGCATACGGCAGCCACATCAGCGCTGGGGTCTCCTTGCTAGTTGGACGCAGCCTTGAGGCTGATGTTGACGTTGTTTTTGCAGGTGACGGGGGCCGGCTGGTTGTGGCCGATGTTGCCGTGAAAAGTTTCAAGTTTCGTCTGGTTGCAGTTTATGCGTCCAATATCGCTGCGGAGAGGGTTTCCTTTTTTCGTCGGTTGGCGCCGTTCCTGGACGATACGAAGCGGCTAGTCTTAATGGGTGATTGGAATGCGATTCTTGATCCCAAGATAGATAAGGTCGGTCGGGGAGCTAGTCGTGCGGGAAGGTGTGAGAGCAGCCTTGTCGGCTTCGTGACTCGTCACGGCCTCGTCGACAGGTTTCGTCTTGATCACCCAGGGCGGGAGATGTGGATGTAGCTAGATAGCTCGCCCTCAGCCAAAGTAGGTTCCTACTTGGACAGAGTGTTAGTTAGACAAACTGACATTGATTTCGTTAGTTGTCCCATGTTCCACCTGATAGCGTGGACTGACCATAAGCTTGTTAGGGTCAGTCTGCGGTTAGCAAATAGGCCTAGTCTGGCCGGCTACTGGAAGTTCAATACCTCCTTACTGGAGATACGGGACTACGGGACCGGCTGAAATCCCTAATTCAGTGGGCGTTAGTGGAGGCGGTTACCGGGAATAGGTGGTGGGTTTCTCTCAAATATAGGATCAGAGACTTCGCCACCAAATACGGTCAACAGCTCAACCTAGATAAGGCCAAGGAGGCGAAGTCTATAGACGATAGACTTTCCCGGGCGGCGGCTTGGGGGGGACTCCCTAGGTGTAGAACTAGCTAGGAGGGACCTTGAGCATGAGAGTAGCGAGCGCTACAAGGGACACGTAGTTAGATCTAGGTTAAATAGAGTTCTCTACGAAGCTGTGAAATCGAACGCGACTGCGCGTGAAGAAGAAGTGCAAAGGTTCCCCGATCGGTACATCGCGTCTGTCAAGACCGCGGACGGGTGACTGGTGCGATCGAGTCGTGAGATGCGTGATGCCTTTCAGGCGCACTTTCGGGATCGCTTTGCCCGCTACCCTGATCTCCCAATCCGGGAGTTTCGTAGCTATCTTGCCGACTTCCCCTGCCTGCTTGGAGGGGTAGCAATACTCTTCCAGGGCCCTTCCGCTGGAGTGCAGGATCCATCTGCAGCCTCGGAGTGTGGTTCGGGCCCGACCTCCAACTAGAGCGAAATTGGTCGGAAGTACAAGCTAAGGTGAATGCTCAGGTGGGAATCTGGCTTTCAAGGAGGTTGTCCTTAAAGGGAAGGGCGGAGGCGTGCGCCACGTACATCTTCCCTCTGATCCTTTACCGATTGGCTGTACTTCCTCTGCCTAAGGCTCGTCGGTTGGCACTGCAACAATCCCTCTCCAGATTGCTCTGGGGAGGTGCAAGGCCGATGGTCCGTAGGCAGGTCTGTATACAACGTACACGCAACGGGGGTCTGGGTATGCCTGATCTGGAGAGCCACTGGCTTGCTGAAAGACTTGCATACCTGGGCCAGTCCTTGACGGGGGACTCAGTGTGGAGACGAAAGGCGAGTCGGACTTTTCCTCGCCTCCAGTCAGACCCAAAGGCCGAAGATCGACGTAGGTCAGTGACCTTTCACGGCCTCAGAAAGAGCTATATCGGGAGCTAGTGGTGGGTTCCGCTTCTGATCCTCTTAGCGAGCGGCGAGGCTGGACGGCGGAGGAGATCCGCTCTCACTGGAATTGGGCACCAGGATCAAGCTTCTTGAACAACTCCGAGTTCTCGCTCACCTGGCGACTTGTAAGGAATGCGTTACCCCTTCTCGGCTTGAACTACAAAGCGGGCCTGGCAGACATGCCTGATTGTCCTCGCTGCGCCAGTGGATTAGAAGAAACGGCTGAGCATGCCTTCTACTACTGCGAGCGAGTTCGCCCGTTTGGGGATCACGTCGGGGAGTGGACGGCTCACATCGAACCCAAGCAGCTCGTGCTGCTCGACGTTGGTTACGTCATGGACAACGTTCTTCTTCTGTTTCAGGGTGAGAAGCGTGTGGTGTTTCTCGCGATCCTTAATGTAGCTCGAATGGTGATTTGGATCACACGAAAGAAGGGATTGTATGATGATGCAAACTTTTCTCATCGTGATCTGATTTTGTATTTTCGGCATCAGCTGAGGGTCAAAATCAGATGCGATAGAAAACGCTTGGATCGCATAACATTCAACAGAAGGTGGGTGAATGCAGTGAGCCTGGTCGTAAGAAAGGGGGCAACGTTGGAGTCATCCTTCCCTCCTCTGCCTGCCCATAGCGTCTACGGTATGGGTCCTTTGGGACCCCACCCCCGGTAAGTAGGCAAAGCCTTTTCCCCTTGAAGCCTAGTTAGCAGTATGTTGTCAGTCATTGTCCCTGTCATCGAGTTGTTAGTTCTCAAGATCTTCCCCACTCCTATTATTTTTGTACCTCAACCCGTATCCCAGTCCCCTTTTTCTGAAGATCTTGAACATTCATATGTATAAAAACCATATTACCTGCTTGTATCGACCCATACCGCGCCCGACCCTTTATTTCTTTTACCCCAATAGACTAGGATCCCTGTCCCACCTAGGGCAGGTCCGGCTTGTTTCTGGTTCTTTCGCCCCGGAAAACAGTCGGCCTCCAATTTTATAGACGGGGTGGATGGGAGGGCAACCAAACGGGGGATTTTTCCTTTGTTTTTTGCTTTTGTATATATTTCGGGGTTTTTCTCCCATCCCCATCATATGAATTCATTTGTAAAAAAATCACAATTTGTAAATAAAATCATGCATCACTTCCGGGGTTTTAAGTAGGTCTTTCTTCATAGAGCAAATGTGGTATTTTGGTGGTAGCAGCGCGTATGGCGATGAATGAATGGTTATATATTGTATTGTTGAATGGGTCGGCGATTGTGGCTAGCTAGGTTCCCCTTAGAAATTTTAGGTAAAGTAAAGACCACTCCTTTTCCCCTCCCCCCAAAACTCCAAGGCCTTGTGCCTTCATTATTGTAACAATAATGAAATAAAGAGATAATCTCCAAGCTGCAAAAACAAGCCTGACAGTGCTGGAAGGACATTCCTAACTGTTGCATAACACCCGTATTCCGTATGTTTGTTTTGTTATAATAATATATTTGTTTCAACCTACTTCTCTTGTCTGTGTGTCTTCATTTTGACCCCTAAACACCACAACAACTTGGCGACGAGTGTGTGTGAGGTCTGTTGGGATTAAAAGGAACTATCCTAATTACACTGGCAAAGCAAGTTTTTCGTAAGAAATTAATGCAAAAAGCCAGCCAGTCATGTGCAAATAATTGGTAAACAAGGATCCAACTATCAGAAAAATAAAAACGTCACCAAATGAAAATCTACCAATTTTGGTTTCACAACAAAGAGAGAAAAATTTGGAACAGATTCTTGTTAATAGTGCTGGCAACCTAGACTTCTTAAAAAACCCGAAGAACCTTGAAAAAGATCAACATGGTACTTGCTAATTAAACAGTGGATATATGAGAAATCATTTTTCTTTCATACACTTTGAAAAAGCACCTGGGAAAACCAGAAAAGTAAAACTGAAGAAAATAAGAAGAAAAAAATGTTACTACCGATAGGAAAGAGAAAACTGATTCTTGTAACTTGAAGGTTACAAGAATCAGTTTTCTCTTTCCTATCGAAAAGAGAAATTCATTTTAAATCTTATCTTTCTTTAAGGATAACAGTTTTGTGTTTGGTTAAATTAGCACAAAACAAAAGTACTTGTTTTTTTTCTCAGGTAAGGAAAATTCAGTTTTCTTTTTATTACATAAAAAAAAGTTTTTTTTCCTCTCTCACATTTATCGCATTTCTTTGGTTATTCTTTTCCTTTTGGAAAAAAAAGAGACACACTTATCATGGAGGATTTCAAAAGTGCTTTATTAGATTTTGTGAAATTTCAAAATGCACAGCAATTGCAACTCCAAGAAAGAATAGAAACACAACAATTGCAACTCCAAGAAAGAATGGAAAAATTACTTATTCAAACTCAAAAAGGAAATCAAGAAAAAAGTGGAGAGAAACAGCAGGAATGTCAACAAAAATAGTTGGATTATCAACAAAAAGAGCTGGAATATCAAAAGGAAATGGAACAAAAGCAACTGAAACATCAAAAAGAAATAGAAGAGAAATAGCTCAAATTTCAGAAGCAAGCTTTGGAACTGATAAGTCATGGAAATTCTATAAAAAAGAAATTTTCTTTTTTGCAGAACACCATTTGGAGTGCAATTGAGAATTTTTCATACTCTCTTGAGGAAGACGTAACTTATATTTTAGGAGATATGAGGATTTATATAAAACAGATTGTGGAAATTGGAGTGACTCAAAGAAAATTTGTCTTCTGAGTAAACTTGGCACAACTAAGCACATAAAATTCGTTAATTACATTCTGCCCCAGAAGACTTCTAAATTAACATTTACCAAAGCAGTAGAATTACTGACGGAACTCTTCAGTCTGAACACTTCTTTTTTTCACAAAAGATAGAAATGTCTTAATCTGACTAGAAAGGAAGGAGAAGATTTTACCACTTTTGCATCAGTAGTAAACAAACACTGTGACAATTTCAGACTTACAGAGCTAAGTGTGGATAACTTCAAATGCTTGATATTTGTGCAAGGGCTCATTTCAACAAAAGATGCAGAATATTAAATAAATTGGAAAATGAGCCAAATATAATTTTACAGCAGATTACTGAGGATTGTCAAAGGTATGTTAGTGTAAAACAAGATTCTAAAAAAATTGAGGAATCTGGTATTGCTCACATCAGAAAATACACTACAATAAGAAACAAATTAAGTCTCCCACTAAAATTAATGAATCGAAACAAACAAAGTCTCCTACTAAAAGCAATGAATCAAAGAACAAGCTAAAGTATTTACCCCCTAACCCATGTTCCAGGTGTGGAGCTCTACACTGGTACAAAGATTGTATTTTCCAGAATAAGAAATGTTTTAAACGTAACCGAGTTGGACATAAAAGCTCACATTGCTGATCTAAAAACAAAATAATTATGAACATAAAAAGTACAAGTTTGGATGAACCTGACGATGCTAACACAAGGAAATTTGTACACGTAAAAATGTTAAACAAAAGTGGATTCTGGGTCAGATCTGACGATAATCAATTTACAAACTTGGAAAAAACTGGGTAGACCAACCATGATTAAATCTACTAAAATTGCAAGATCAGTAATGGGAGAAAAAATTAAATTCGAGGGAGAATTGATTATGAACACAACATTCAACGGGAAAACTCTTAAATTAAAATTGTTTGTATTGAAGAATACGAACAACCTATTTGGCACTGATTGGATGACACAATCCCAGCTTTGGGACTTGTCAGTAAGCTGAGAAACTAAAAAAAGAGCTAAAGGTAGCCTTTCCTGAAATTTTTTCTGGTGGTTTAGAGAGGTATACTAAAATGATGGTAAAATTTGAACTTCAAGACAAAGTCCAGCCAGTGTTCAAAAAGAAGCGAAATATGCCCTTTACCTCATTGGAACAAATTAACGCAGAACTTGATAGACTAGTTAAGACTGGAGTTCTTTCAAAGTTAGAGTATAGCGAGTTGGCTGCACTGACAATCTATGTGAAAAAAAATCCAAAGATATAAGCGTTTGCGCTGATTTTTCTACTAGATTAAATGCCACCCTGAAAAGATGTTAATTATCCTCTTCCTTGCCATGAGGACATATTTGTAAAACTAAATGGTGGAAAATTTTTCTCAAAAATTGACCTTAGCAACGCTTATTTGCAATTTCTGGTTGAAGAGGAGAGTTCAAAGGTATTGTGCATAAATAAGCATCACGGATTATAAAAATTTGAGTATTTACCGTTTGGAGTCAAGGTCACGCCAGCAATTTTTCACCAGGTGACGGATACTATGCTGAGTGGCCTTGACTTTGTGGTTGCTTATTTAGATGACATTCTGATGAAAACCAAAAGCACAATTGAACCGAAGGAACATGTCCAGAAGGTTTTTACTAAGATTTAAGATTATAGTTTTAAACTTAAAGAGACCAAAAGTGATTTTTTCATGAAAAAAATTAAAAACCTGGGTCACATTATTGATAAAGATGGTAGAAGACCAGATCCTGAATGAGCTACTGCAATTAAAGACATGCCAGCACCTGATAATATCGTTTCATTGCAGAGTTTCCTGGGACTAGTTAATTATTACCAGATTTTTCATATCGAATATCATATTTACTAACCCCTCCGCTTGGGCAGGATATGACACAAGGTCAATTTTTTTAAGCAAAGTTTAACAGGTTTGAATTCAGAGTTTTCCTTCTCTTAGACTAGTTGCCTCACCAAGGCTGAAGAACCCAGTCTGCCCTACTATTTACCCATAGCTAGAGGGAGAGTAATTGGATTCATACCTTTCCCAAGGGTATTAGTGCTATGTGAAATGCCATCAGTCTTGTCCAGGATTTGAACTTGTGTCGCAGTGTCCATTTCCTACAACGATAACCATTACACCACGGGCATATCGAATATGCATGATTTGCGTAATGCCCTCAATGAATTGTTAAAAAAAGACAAGCCCTGGGTTTGGACAGCAGAATGCCAGGAGGCATTTGAAAAAATAAAGGAAAAAGTAATGTCAGACCTATTTCTTACCCATTATGATCCAGATTTGGATATAGTGGCGAGCGACATTAGTTTATATGGTGTAGGGGCATGCATTCTGCACAAAATGACTGATGGGACAACTAAATTGATAACTCACGCATTGAGAGCTTTGCTTCCCGTGGAGAAAAATTATTCGCAAATTGTAAAAGAGGATTTGGGTATGGTATAATATTTGTAGTCTCAAAGTTTCACCATTTTATTCATGGTTGACACTTTACGCTACAGACTGACCACAAGCCATTACTTACCATTTTTGGCTCAAAGAAAAGTCTGCCTACTCACACAGCTAACAGACTGCAGAGATGGGGTACAATCCTGCTAAATTACAATTTCAAAACAGTGTACCTACCATTGAATAAATTTGGTGATGCGGATGAACTATCAAGGTTAATTCTCAAACACAAAGAACCACTGGAAGACACTGTTATTGCTTTTCTTCAATCTGAAGGCAAATTAAAAATTACCCTTTGCAATTCAGTTAGGGAACTCTCAGTGACACTTGATCAAATTAAGTAAGAATAATGAGTATATCAACCGGATAAAGACAAAAATTTTAGAAATGGACCAGCATACTACAGACGTTTTCTCTACATGTGACGATGTGTTACTTGACAGAGAATGTGTCATGATTCTGTCAACATTGCAGAAACATATTTCGAAAGATTTTCACACTGGCCATCCAGGGAGTAATAGGATGAAAAGTCAGATGCATAGCTTTGTGTATTGGTCAAACATGGACAAAGATATTGAAAATGCAGTCAAACTAAGCAAAGGCTGTGGTCTGGCTGCTAAGGCACCTCCAATTAAATTCAACCCCTAGCCAAAGACAGACCTTCCATGGTCTAGGATATACATTGACTTCACTTGTTCACTGGAAGGATGTTACAATTTCATTGTAATCAACAGTTTCTCAAAGTGGCCCAAAGTACATAGATGTAAAAACCCAACCACAGAAATCACCATAAAATTTCTTCATGAGCTGTTCGCAAGGTTTGGTGTAGTAGACACCATAGTATCTGACAATGGAAGGCAGTTTACCTCGAGAGAGTTTAAAAACTTCAGCGAATCATACCAAATCGATCGCATCACTACCATCCCATTCCATCCACAGTCTAACAAACAGGTTGAACGATTTGTGGATTCCTTGAAGAGAGCTTTGAAAAAAGTTAGGGCTATACCAACTGAAAAAGCCCTTCTAAAATTCCTTCAGGTATATAGGATTACTCCAAATAACAAAACACCAGCTTCACAATCATCAGCTGAGGTGATGTTTGCACGTAGAATACAGTCTGTGTACAACAAATTACTACCTAAACAGACAAAACCTGGAAGAACAAACGTTGTGCCAACAAAACGCTATAAGGATGGTGGATGTTATTACCTACATGGTAATGGACTATTCCTCCTCAATATATACCAAATCTACTTGACACTCAGAGAGATAATCTCCAAGCTGCCTGACAGTGTTGGAAGGACATTCCTAACTGTTGTATAACACCCATATTCTGTATATTTGTTCTGTTATTGTAATATATTTGTTTCAACCTACTTCTCTTGTCTGCGTGTCTTCATTTTGACCCCTAAACACCACAACAAAAACATCATTTAATCTTTTTTTAAACTTTAATTTAATATAAAATAAATCTGAAAAAATTAAGATGATAACTCACCATCATCCTTACGTGTAGAGACTGTATCTACACCAGAAATAGCAACTAGGGCTGCTGTGCTTCCTGATGGGCGATATGGACGAAGTTTGGATAACAGGGTATCATTAAGTGTCTTAGAGCTACTCTCTTCCTTTCTTTGTAACAAAACTCGTTCTCGAACAGTAACCATAACATTGCATTCAGTCTGTAAGTAAAAATATCATAAAAACATGATTAAGATATTCATGAAACTATTTCATCAGAGTAAAATAAAGCAAATTGTAGCTTACTATGGTTGGTTGGGTTTTATAGCATATCAACTTTTGCAGGTTATTTAATGCCAAATCCATTTTTATGTGAATAATCAGTTCTATTTCAAACAATTCCATTTAGTCAAGCAGTTCTAATTCCGTTAAGTACAGATTTTGTTTACACACAGTTAAATGTCAAAACAGTTCTATGTTAAACAATTCAGTTTAGTGTAAATACAGGTTCAATGTCAAAAAACAATTCTATTTCAAATAATTCAGTTTAGCATAAGCACACAGTTTAAATGTAAGTACGGTTTCAGTTTAGCATAAGTATACAGTTTAAATGTAAGTACGGTTTAACTGTCAAAAACATTTCTATTTCAAGCTGTTCAATTCAGTTTAGCATAAGTATGCCGTTAGTTCTATTTAACCCATAGATAGGGCTCTATCAGGTGCTACCACGCCGGGCCAGAGTAGACCTAGAAGCAATGGCAATGAAGGGGTGTTCCGTATTACCCAAAGCTCCAGCATTGCTGCGACCTCACCATCAGACTGTTTAATGTCATATCCAGGACACTCATTGGGGAGGGGGTCTTACTCCTCTGCAGAGGTGCAGTCAGTGTATTCTGCAGCACCAGCCGATTGGGCAATATACAGAGTTAAATGTCAAACAGTTTTATTTCAGATAATTCAGTTCAGCATAAGAACACAGTTTAAACGTCAAAACAGTTCTATTTCGAGCAATTCAGTTTAGCATTAATATGCAGTTTAAATGTCAAAACAGTTATATTTTAAACAATTCAGTTTAGTATAAATACGCACTTTAAATGTATAAAAACAGTAAACTCCAACCACCGTTTAGTTCTATTCAACCCATAGAGAGGACCCTTATCAGGTGCTACCACTCCGGGCCAGAGTGGACCTGGGAGTGATGGCAATGAAGGGGTACTCCGCATTCCCCAAAGCTCCAGCATTGCTGGAACCTCACCATCAGATTGTTTAGTGTCATATCCAGGACACTTGTTGGGAGGTGTCTTACCCCTCTGCAGAGAAGCAGTTGGTGTATTCTACAGCTCCAGCCGACTGGGCAAGTAGCTTGCTATGATGACTGATGTAATTGTACATTTTCTACTGACACCATAATGAACCCAGGTGAAAAGCTAGGATTTTTTTATACTGATTTTCATGGCAGGGCTTTCTCATGTTGAATATTTATGCAACACAATTTTCCAAAGTAAATTACTCCCAATTAGGACCTTGTACATAAGCCAAGTAAGCTATGGGTTAAATTTTACAAAAATTAATTCTAATAGTGCACTTTTTCAAGAGTAGTAAGTAATAGGTTTGGTTTGGTTTGATTTTATGACATATGAACCATTATAGCTTAATTAATGTCAAATCCTGTTTTTAAAAATACATTAAATATATGATTTGTAAACACATTTTGTAGATACATTTTTAAACAAGCCTGAGCTCATTTCTTTTGCACACAGTTAAATGGTTTCAAGTATTGCAATCTAATATGAATAATTCTATTCAATATTATTTGTTTGCACACATAGTGAAGTGATTACATGTATTACTATGTAACACTAAATATTCTATTCAACATTACTCATTCTTTTGCGCACAGTTAAATGGTTCCAAGTATTGCTATGTATCACTACCAATTCAACACCAGTCATCTGTTTACACACAGTTAAATGAGCAAATAGTCCAATTTCTAACAATTCAATTTATCATAAGTCATTTGTTTGCACTCAGTTTAAATGTCAAACAGTTCTATTTGACCCATAGATAGGACCCTATCAGGTGCTACCCCTCTGGACCAAAGTGGACTTGGGAGCAATGGCAAAGAAGGAGTACTCCGCATTCCTCAAAGCTTCAGCATTGCTAGAGCCTCATCATCAGATGGTTTAATGTCATATCCAAGATACTGCAGAGATGCAGCCGGGGAATTTTACAGCCCTAGCCAACTGGGCTAAGAGTAGTAATAGTTTTTGCCCAAGTAAAAACCACTTTTTGAAATTACTCTAATTTTTCTGCAATGATACATTTCTAAACTTATCAGATAAGAAACATAAAAATCAACATCAATCAGCTGGCTAACAGACAATTTTTCAAAAACCATTAGCATTGATACAAGCAATATTTTTTAGTTAAGACTCAGGTCTATAAGATCATTTTTTGGAAGAATAATGTATGTATTTACCTAACCCCATTGCCACAGCCAGAATATGACACTAGATCAATTACTTAGCAGAGTACAGATGGTTTGAATTCAGTTTTTCTTCTCCAAATAAATACGGATATTCTTAAAATACTTCTTGAATAGAATGAGTTATTATTAGATAATAATACAAATACTTACATTGTATTTAAAAACTTCAAGAAAAACCATCTGTCCTTTGAATATCTTATCATTCAAATTGGCTTGACACCATATCCAATAAAAATATATACCATCACTGCAGAAAGATATTGTTGTTTTGATCCCAGAAAAAGGATAATCTTCGGGTTGAAAGACACATTTGATAGGCTAGTAAAAAAAAAAAAAAAAAAAAAAGACATAATTTTATCAATATTTCATTATCTGGTTTCACTAGATAACCTTCAGATTTAAAAAATAAATTATTTGCACTATCTTTTGAATAGTGCAAATAATTTTTTTTACAAATTCTTTCTTTCCAAAAGAGGCGTTCACTTTTACTTTTTAAAATTAAGAATAAAATCTTTTAAAAGTTTTTATATAAAATCTAAATATTGAAATTTATACTTTCTCAATAAAATTAAGAATTATAATTTTCTAAAAAATCAATACTATCAAAACATTAGCATTATGTATAATTGATGAAATTGGAAAATCACAGTAATATAAACATTAAAATATGCAAATTCAAATAGCTATTTTTATGTAAATAATATAAAGCTATCAGGGTCGGCTGAAGAGCCCATATGATCATATGACTTTTTTGACCAATTGAATTCAAGCACTGCAAACCCAATGGAAGAAGTGTGTGGACTGCAAAGGAGACTATGTAGAAAAATAAACCTCATTTGGTCACATTCCATAAGGGCCTATGAACTTTTCAGCCAACCATGTATGTATTAAATTTTCTTCTTTTTGAATTTTGGAAATTATACTAAAAATATTTCCTAATAAATATAAAAATGCAATTTTATGATCAATGATATTCAAAATAAAATAACATTTATTTTCACTAGTGGAAAGCTCAACAATCAATCACAATAGGACTAAAACTTTGTGTTATACATAGAGTATGAATTAAGTTAAAATAAAATGAATTGAACAGTAATGTAATGCAAAAAGTTACTGAATTTTTTATTGCTGTTCTATACAGTAAGAAATTATAAAAATCATCAATAAAATTTCTTCATAATTCTAAACAGAAGTAAATATTCCAAAACTTTGTAACATTTGTAATTAAACTTTAAAGAATAATTCAATATTTTTTCTCAGAATCACAAACATTTTGTCAACAGTATCTTACAAAAAATTCAGAAAACCATCTGAAAAATAAGATTTTATCACTTTTAAAACTACTGTATTCTTTTACTGTATGCAGAAATATGTTGTGGTGACTTTCACTTAGCAGAAGCAAAGAGAACACACAACTTCATGTGTCATTTGTGTAAGCAGTCATTTGCAGGTTCAAGTACTTATGTTATCATCACACATAAATATACATGAGTTATCGCGTATATAAGAACACATCCAAAACGACACAGAATTGACTTCATCAACAACATTTGGGAAAGAACTAGAATAAGAGTGACATTTGGTAAAAGTATCAAGAGTAGAATTTTGTCAATGAGAGTTCTGTCTGACTTTGTTGGCAAGAGGCAAGGAAAACAAGTTTTGCTTTGGAAGTGCAGTTTTGACATCAATTGGAAATTGTGATCGAAGAAACAAGTCTCTCAACCTTTCTCACTAATCATTTATTAATATAAATTGAAATGTTAGTATTTACAAATATTTGTCTTTAATCCATTTTGATTCTGGAAAGCATAGATGTTTCAAGGCCTGTGCACATATGACCCCTGACTTCTATCCTAATTGAACTTATTACTTTTTTTCAGATGATCTATAGTAGTAATTTTCTTTGTTACAACCTTTATCTGATTAAGACCTAGGGAAAAGTTGGGTAACCATTTCAAGAACTTGAAATCCTGTTCCTGAATCCATTTTTGTAATTCATACATAGCAATATGGCACAAACCACTATCATGCATAAAAATGGTGCTCTTTCTACATGTGCATCTTTTGTAAGATACTGTAATTAAATCCTTTATATAATATTCAATACATATCAACTTAATTATTAATAATTACCAATGACATTTTAGAAAATTGAAATAATGATAAAGAATGTAACTGATAAACAGAAACACTGATTTTTTTTTTTAAAATGTCAACACTTATAAATGAAAGAATATATTCTGTCTGATTAATGATTGAATAAAAAATTTTCCAATTATAGATACACTTTCAAAACTATTTTAACACAGGTTATTTTTAGACACAGAAGATATATAGAATAGGGAGTTGAAAAAAGAAAAAATTTTTATAGCAAACCTGTAATGTGTGAGGATCAATCTGTAGGGCAAAAGCCGTGGTTTCTGAATCATTATCAAATAAATGAGGCCTGTACAGCAGGATACCATCTGCCCAAGCAATTTTCCCTGGTCCACATTCTAGATTACGGCAATACACATAACCCCTGTGAAGAAGAAAAAAAAATATATATATAAAACTTTGTCTTACAGATATATTTCAGCAAATAGTGTTGAGTTGAAAAGTTTTTCAGACATGAAATAAAACAAAATTACTTTCAGAATTGATAATTTGTATTTCATCTATTCAAACTTGCCTAAATCAAACCAATTTAATAGTGTACTTGTAAGGATATTATCCGGAGATACTTTGTAATTTTTTATCATTATTCTACTTGAAACAAATACAATGTTTATCAAGAGTAAAGCTTCAATGATTGCATATGGTAATAGATGAATATTTATTTTCAGTGTCCTGGAAAAAATCCAACTATCCTACTGCAATTGTGGCAATAGTTGTGATTTGAAAAATAGGGAATAGCCTTCTATCATCAAGATAAAAATGTCAGCAATATTTTGAAAACGTCCACAGCAGAAGAGAATTCTCAGAAATCAATTAGCTTAGTTTGATTCCTTTGTTGAATAGCATATCGATTGTCTAGGGTAATTTCATGCCAAAGCCATCCTTGTAGAACAGCAGTGGTACTATTTAACCCATAGCTAGGGAGAGAAGTGGGTTCATACAAATTAGTGAATGGATGTTCGGTGAAAATTAATGTACCATTCTCAAAACCTATGAAAATATTCCAATTACTCTTCTGTACAAGAAAACTATATTTGACAGGATTAAGAGATTCAACAGTGGTTCTAAGTTTTAAGGATCAGATCTAATACTGTCATCAGTCATAGTGTAATACAGAAGGTTGAGAGAACAGACCTTTGGCTGAATCTGCATTTATTACTGTTGAATTTTAGGGTGAAGTTCTAAGTAACTTCTATAAGATGATGTAAGTTTTCATTATGTTCATCCACATATTGTAACATTGTTGATGTATGTGAATGTATCCTTGAGATCTTGATCTTTGATAATTCAGTTGATAACCATTTGGAACAATGCTAAATTTCATAAAACCAAACAATACATGATAAAACATGTAAAGTCTGCTATTCACTTCAAAAACAGTGAAATGATTGTCTTCTATTAACAGAAATTGGTGGTAAGTAATGTGTAAGTCAATTATCTTGAATACTTTGTACTGGGGATGTTTTTCCACCAAAGCATTGATATTTTGTAGGAGGGGGGTGTATTGCATATTTAGCCTTGACCGAGTCATTAATCAGAGATTTCTCTGCACAGGACGCACCTGTGTAAATAAGTGGAAGTAGTCACATGGTTGATAGGAAGTCATGGGTGTTATGAAATGATATTTGCAGATGTCCGCATGAGAGTTGGTGTCAAATGGAGTCAGTGTGAATCTTGAGTCAGATCCAGCTTGCAGTCATTGAGGATGGCCCACAGCAATCTTTGGTTGAGTACCTCCAGCCGAGAAGCAGAAAAAGTGCCAAGTGGAGCCTTGAAAATAACACAACGTGGTATGGTCAAGAGAAGAAGTCATAGGTTAATACAGAAGTGTCTTTGTCTCCCTCTACTTGTCTGTCTCTCACACCACAGAAGCTTCAACCCTTTTCGAGAATAAAGCGTGAGAGTTACATTTTTATAAAGAAGTATTATGGTCATTCCTCTCCCATGGTTCTTCCTTCTTCACACTATACATTTACTTGATTTGATGCTGAAGGCCAGTTCATGCCCACATGGCATGATTTCAAACCTGAGGTTAATCAATAAAGAAAAGAGAGGAAGAATGAATGGAAAGTGGAAAGCTTAAGAGTGAAGAATGAAACATGGAAAGAAAAGACAAAAAAGGAAAAGGAGAGATGGAGAAAAAGACAGGGAGAAAACAAAAATGAAAGAGAAGAAAAAGTCTGAAAATACAACAAACTTCAAGGAGAAAAAGGAAACCAAGAAAAAATTGAGGACAGAAGGAAAAATTCAATACATCAAGAAAATCAGAAATAAAAAAGCTGTAAAAATCTGGAAAAAAAACAGGAGTAGATACATTGCTCAAACTAAAAAAAGGAAATCTTTTTTTCCTTCTATGTATCTTTGAAATTCGTAGGTTCAAATCAATAAAATTTAGCTAAATACAAAAAAATATTTGGTTTTATCTGTCTTTCAATGTTTAAGAGTCACGTCCAATAGCATTTAAATAATTATAAAAGAAAACTGGAAATCAGTGATAAAGTCCAGTATATTTTACGCATGAGTTGAAACAGAAAACTGCTATGTTTTGGGTTAACAGAGAAATAGGAAGAAAAAGACGAGAAAAAGAAGGGAATGTGTGAACAAAATAGAAAATATTGTTTCTGTGATATATTAGAAAGTTGACAAGTTTGTAAAAACAAACTTCGAATTGTAAAACATTAGAATTCTAACTTTTCATGAATGGACCTTGATAGAAGATGCATGTTTTAGATAACGTAAATGAAATTTTGTAATAAGTCGTAAATGCACATTGTGACATCTGATAGCGGAATTTCTTTTTTGGTTGTATCGATTCTGAACTCTGGAAGGATCTAGGCATCTTCAACATGTTGTTGGAAGAAGGCTCATGTACCTTGGATCTATAGTTATGGAGTGGGAGGGGGGTGTTGAGGCAAAAAATTTGTATTGGAAAGGTTTTTGTGGAAGTCCCCCTGTGATGGGATCAATGTTTTGGGGTATTAGTAGAAGCCATACCAAGTTTAGTGAAGAGCTCCAGTTAGAATGGGGTTGAGAATTTTGAGGCACTGGTTAGAAGCTAGACCAGGTTGTAAAGGTCCCCCTAGAATCAGATTGAGAATTTTTTGGTGTTAGTAAGAGACCAGACTTTCGTACCCATGTGTTCATGTGTTGAAGATGATATTTTGAAACGGGATGAGAAATTAGGAAGTATGTGTGCAAAATCTTGGCATGTCTCATGATATGCACTGGAAATTTATGGACTCAGTTTTGAATTGTGCTTGAGAGAGAAATATAGCTGAACAAATAGATAAAGTACCCTAGTTAGGAGATAGACTGACAGGCAGAGAAAATTTGAAGAAAAAGAGAATGGTGGCTGGATGCAAGCCATGTTTATTTTGAGGAGATACTTAAAAAAAAAATAGAAATGGGCATGTGCAAACCAATATTAGCTTAGGTTAATCGTAAGAAAAGAGCTCAGAGAATGAGCAATCATACAAAAAAAAAGGAAGAAATATATGTGTGTGTGTATATATATATATATATATATATGTGTGTGTGTGTGTGTGTCTATATGAAAATTATTTCAGTGAAAAGAAAAGAGAATTGAAAACGGAAAAAAAAAAGACATGGACACTCACCGTTGAAAAAAAAAAAACAACATTTTTAGGAATTGAAATAAAAAAAGAAAAAAGGGAAAAGAGAAAGAGACAGTCGATAAGAGAAGAGAAGGAAGAGAGATTTCCTAGAAATAATACTGTCATAAGCACAAACATTTTTTCTGAAATTTTTTTTGGACATGTTTTCAGTTGTGAACTTTTTTTTTTCTGGTTGTTTTGTTATGCATTTTTGAAAAAAAATTTTTTTCTCCAACCGCTGAGAAGCTGAGAAAGGAATAATTGTTTAAATTTAAGGCAACATTTCTGAATTTTTTTCCTTGACACATTTCATAAGAATTTTGATTTTTGCTCTTTCAGGAAGATGAAAAATTTTGTTGTCTTTTTGTTTACTCGATCAGACTTTGAATGACATGTACTGCAGATAATGGCAGTCTTTCTGTGTTCAAACATAGTATGCTTGAAATTGAGAGAAGGTCATTTACCCGATGTTAATTTGAAAATTAGGGTGCAGCTACACCTATGATCAATGATCATGCATCGAGGTTTCTATTTATACAAGAGACAGCAGAGAAAAAACGTAATTTTGAACGAATGGATTTGGAAAGGTGAAATCGCTAGAAGCAATAACTGATTCAGAAGAAAATCAATTGCTGATAGATGTTTTGCTGTGGTGTATTTTGGTTGCTGCTGCATGCATTTCTATTTATAATGCTATTTTGAAGTATTGTTGGAGCCATAGTGATATTGTTGTTGAATTTTTGGAAATCCTCCAGGTAGTATCTAGTAGAGTGGATGACTGGTGTATGTGTTGCTGGAATGACCAGGGTCACAGGGTTTGTGACCAGGATTTTGGGAACCAAGACGTTGGTCCTGTGATTATTTTAGCTTCTCAAACAATTGCAGAGGAAGGCCCTGTGGTATTTTTTGAATGGGATATATAACTGTGTTGTAATTTTGATATATGCATGTAGGATAGCTAACCGTGCCAAGAAAGAATAAAGAAATAATTCAGATAAGAACTAGAACGGGTAATTGTCGCATGATTAAAAGGTTGCCTTCTAAGATGTGTAATAATTGCTGTATTTTTGCTGTTGTTGTCCTTGAACATTCTTGTTGATATGTTTGCAAGCATCAGACTCTGAATACTATCTCTACTTCTCAGCTATGAGTTTACAGCTGGGAAGAGATTACCAAGTAGTAAAGGATACAGATTTTTCATACTTCACCATATCAAACCTGAGTGAGAGTTCAAGATATCATGCCCAATTTTTATGTTTCAACATACAGTATCACCCATAAATAAATACAGTACTAACAATTTTTTTTTATTGAAAACCTTTTACAAAAATTTCTAGAAAAATATTATACAATGAAAACAGATCTTATTATTATTTATTGATAAACTCTACAGTATTGAAATTAACTAAAAATAAAATTGCATGAATATATGCATAGGAGCTGTACATGTTTTTGGACAGTTACATATTCATAGTTTTGGTTCCTGAGTTTCAGTACCGTAGAATTTGGTAATGAATACCACCAAATATTTGTTTTGATTCAATAACATTTCATTAAGAATTTGTTTTTAAAATCCTGGTATCTTAGTTTTTGAACATCTTGTGTTCAGTTATGCTCATCATGTAGATTTCATTCGTAGCCATAATTCCACCATTCATGCTTACCATAATTAAGAAAAAATCTGAGTCCCCACATCCACTTGTCTGGTTATTAAAACACCCATTTGCCCTCTTATGCAAATGAGCCTGCAGTATAAAACAGGCAGTTTCGTGCACATGCACTGGGTTCTCTGCAAATGGCAACTTGACAAGAGAGACAGCACATGCATTTGGCATTCAATACGTCACTATTACCTCCATGTGAACAGGCATCCTTTTTATCGCTGCTTGAAAATGGTACATTTAAGTAAATAAATGAAGTAGTGATATTGTTTATTTACTTTTCAATCTATATATCTATTCTTTGCATCAAATACTTTATTCAAGTAAAATTAGATATAAACCATATATACATTAATTACGTACAAATATTTTATTATTATTTGATTATTCAAGATATAATGTTGATACATAAATTTCTCTAGTTTAAAAACAAACGTAACTTACTAACCAGAAATATTCCTCAGTATAATCCCAGTAATTGAAAATGAACGATATATTTAACTTAATTATAAATTTGGTGCAATTGACTGAGCTTTACTTATTTGTTTATTTATTTATCTATTTATTTATACATCTATGAAGATAATAGAAAAAAGAAAACAAAAGTAATGAATTATAACTTTTATTCATCTATTTTATCTTTGTAGACTAGCAATAACTGTATCAAATTAGTTTTATTATATTTTTAACTACGGTATATGAATTTATTTTAACCGTAGATTACATTTATTGAACTATAATCCAAGTATATTTTCTTTTACATGTCATTGACATTTTTTAAGTTAAGTTTCTTGAATTGTAAGTAGGTGTCTGGAATTCTAACGATCATTGATTTTTGCATTAACATATCAATAATATTAGTAATGGTGGTGGGATAGTTAAATAGACAAAAAGGCATTGTTTAACTAATAATAATAATATAAGAATTAAGGGACTTCAATTCATCTACTTCCACTTCAAATAATAAACTTTGATTCATTTACTTTGATGGCCAGCATTCAGTAATACATATGTGTATGTAAACAAGTTATGTCATCAAATTTGGTAGGTGTACGTCAGTAGTTGACTAACCTTGGTGTAAGGGAGTAAACCCTGACAGAAAATCAGGAGTGGAGCCCTACAGGTAGTTGGCTGGCATATTCATCATCTTCCAGCAGCTCCTACATCCCATTAGGTCTTCAGCTGTCTTGCTGCTGGATCAGGCCTGCCAGGACGAGAGAGTGAGGCTGGCTCCACGCAAACTTACTTCACTTTAAACAAAGTCAAGTGCAACTCATCAATCAACCTTTATTCCATCCTATTACCTCAAGTCCTGTGGCAATGGGTGAGTGACAGATATGGGTTATTGACCGGGACAACACAGGTAGACCTCACAGACCGCTGTTATTGTTTCTGAACTGGCAAGGTATAAAATCGATATTGCTGCCTTCAGTGAGACCAGGCCAGCAGGCAAGGAAGAGCTGACTGATAAGAGCTCCGGCTATTCTTTTTTCTGGAGCGGGCATGCACCTGATGATAAACAGGACCAGAAAATGCTACAGCAACAACCTACTGCTTCTTCAGACCGGCGCCAAGCATAATCTTCTAATCATCAACACTGTATTCTGCCTCCCTACTCGCAATAAGACAGCCTGGATGCACCCCTGCTCTAAGCACTGGCATCTGATTGACTATGTCATTGTGAAATAGAGAAATAGACAAGATGTGAGAGTCTCAAGAGCCGTGTGTGATGCAGAATGCTGGACTGATTATCACCTAATTATTTCTAAACTAAGCATCAGAGTCCAGCCTAAAACAAGACCACAGGGTAAAAAAGCACCAAAGCGAATGAACATCACAAAGCTAAAAGATGTTCCAACTAAGCAATCATTTGTTGAGGCCTTAGATGAGCAGATTGATACCATCCTTTTGGATGAGCAAGATGTGGAAGCACAGTGGATCACTCTACGGCACACAGTATATAGCATAGCTATGGAGTGTTTAGGACCATCTACCAGAAGACACAGAGACTGGTTTGATGAGAGCCATGCTGAAATCATGGACCTCAAAGGGAAAAAGTGAGCTGTCCACCTGGTGCACCTCTACAATACTCAGTGTACTACCAAGAAGGACGCTCTAAAGAGCATCTGCAGCACCATTCTACTCAAGCTGCATAAAATGCAAGATTCCTGGCTGAGCTCTAGAGCCGATGACATCTAAGGTTACGCAAACAAGAATGACATGAAAAACTTTTACAACAGTCTGAAGGAGATCTATGGTCCCACCAGTTCCAGCTCATCTGCACTTCTGAGCACAAATGGAACCAAGCTCATATCAGAAGAACAAGATCCTGGAGAGGTGGGCTGAGCATTTCGATGGTGTACTACAAGGCTATTGAATGACTGCTGCAAGTTACAGTGAACAAGTCAGTTGATGTCACTCCAACTCTGGGGGAAGTTCAGATATCTGTCAACTATCCAGCAGTAAAGTACCCGGATCTGACTCAATTCCTGTAGAAATCTATAAGGAAGGTGGATCAGTGCTGACAAGTAAACTTCTGACCCTTATTCAGCTGATATGGGTGAAAGAACAACTACTGCAGGACTTCAAGGACAACTCCATCATCCATATTTACAAACAGAAAAGGAACAGGCATGCGAGAGTCACCATGGAATTTGCTTACTTTCAATTTTGGGCAAGATCTGAGCCATAGTCATTTTGAATTGCCTCAATAACCATCTCAAACATGGACTTTTACTGGAGAATCAATGTAGCTTCCATAAGGAACGTGGGACTGTTGACATAGTGTTAGCTGGCAGAAAAGTGGCAGGAACAGAACACTGACCTCTACTTGACTTATGTTGATCTGACCAAGACATTTGACAAAGTCAGCAGAGATGTCCTTTGGAGAATCATAGCAAAATACAGCTGCCCTGAAAAATTCATCACCATCGTTAGATAATTTCATGATGGCATGCATGCAAGGGTGCAAGACAATGGAGAAGGCTCTGTAACCTTTCCCGTCACAAATGGCGTCAAGCATTTCAGCATCATGTTTTTTGTGATGCTATTTGATGCATTTAGTGAATCAGATATTGGAATCAACATTCGATACAGAACTGATGGCTCTGTCTTCAACCTTAGAAGGTTTCAAACAAAGACCAAAGGGAAGACTGATATCGTCAACAAGTTTCTGTTTACCAACAACTGTGCACTGAACGCTACTAACAGAGCCAACATGCAAAACAGTGTTGACAAGTTCTCAGTGGCCAGTGACAACTTTGCCTAACCATCAACATAAAAAAGACAGAAGTGATGCACGAGAAGCGCCTGGAAAACCATCTGTTGAGCCCAACATCATCATCAAGGGACAACGACTGAAGGTGCTGGAAAAGTTCACCTACCTTGGGGGTGTCCTCGTGGTGTAATGGTTAAAGCGATGAACTGCGGAATCGTAGTACGCGAGTTCGTACTCCAGTCGCGCTATTACGTTCACTTTCGGGCAAATACCCTTGGGAAAGGTATGAACCCCCATATTCTCCCTCCAGCTATGGGTAAATAGTAGGACGGACTAGGTTCTTCAGCCTTGGTGAGGCAACTAGTCTAGGAGAAGGAAAACTCTGAATTCAAACCTGTTAAACTCCGCTTAAAAATCGACCTTGTGTCATATCCTGCCCGAGCGGAGGGGTTGGTAAATAGTACCTACCTTGGCAGCACCCTCTCTATCGTCATAGATGATGAAGTGAACACCAGACTTGCAAAAGTAAGTGCAGCCTTTGGCTGAATCAACAGGAATGTATGTAATCAGAGAGGTATCTCGGAGGCAACCAAAATCAAGGTATATCGAGCTGTCATTTTTACCACCATCCTTTATGGCTGTGAAATGTGGACTACTTATCAACAGCATATAGAGAAGCTAAACCACTTTGACACAACCTGTTTGATGAAGATTCTCGTCATCATATGGCAAAAACAAGTTTTAACTCTGGTCTCTCTTTCCAGAATCTACACCATTTTGATGTAATCACAGCTTTATTGGGCTAGTCATGTTGTCTGCATGAAAGATCACTGCCTCCCAAAGAAACTGCTCTATGGTGAACTGTCTCAGGGCAAGTGCTCCCAAGGAGGCCAGAAAAAGCACTTCAAAGACACACTGAAGATCTCCATGAAATCTTTCAGTGTCACCCCTAATTGCTTGGAATATCTGGCACAGGATAGAGACAAGTGGTGTGAAATTCTCAGACGTGGAGTGAAAGTCTGTGAAGTAAGAAGGAACACAACAACTGAGCTGTGTAGGAAACTTAGAAAAGACACTGCCACATCAACCACTGCTACCATCATTCCTTGTTCTTACTGCCCAAGACTCTTCCGTACACAGATTGGTCTCATTAGCCATCAATGCACTCACGGATCCCGTCTTCAATCTTAAGTTTGATCAGATGGTCATCATCAATTATGATGGACAAATAATAATAAGAAGAATTACCTCCATTACACTCCCCACTGATCTCATCATCACACCTGTAGCACTTATTAGGAGGCCTTCTGTGTCTGCTACTCCTTTGAAGGTGTACATTAGAAGGCTCACTTATTTCTTGTTGCACTTCCATTACGTTCTGGTGACTTCCTTCCAAATAGCTTATTGCTTTCAATAATGCTCATAATGTAGATTTCAACCATAGTCATAATTCCACTATTCACGCTCCCCAAAATTGAGAAAAAAAAATCTGAATCCCTACATCCATTTGCTTGGTTTTTAAAACACTCATTTGCCCTCTTATGCAAATGAGCCTGCTGCATAAAATAGGCAGTTTTGTGCACATATGGTCGGCTTTCTGCAAATGGCAACTTGAGAAGCAAGACAGTGCATCGGTTTGGCATTCAGTAAGTCACTATTACCTCCATTATAGAAGAAAATTAAATTTAATAAAAAATGTAAAGGGTTTACTTATCAATGGGTAATACTGCAAGTCATCTCATAAAACAGCTACACTTTTTCAATATTTGCTGTAACAAAGTACAATATTTGATATGAAAAGTAGTTTAGTAATTGTGAGGTAACTGGTTAAGTAGAGTGTTCACTACTACATATAAAACAGCTCTTGATGGTTTTCAGGTGGTATAGCAGCAAGTAACTGAATATGTAGATTTTAGATACTCAAACTTTAATGCATGAGTTGCATCTAGTCTCTTTAGTCAGACATCTATTCCTTGAGTTCTTTACAAGACCACAAAAGAAACAGTGGAGTACCAGGGAATCTGTTGTTACTTGATTTTTTTCTCTTCAGTCTGAGATGAACTGAAAACTGCAGCATTAATGTAGTAAGATATCACTGCACCCTGAATTTTCAAATATAATTTTGGTAGTAGGAGTAGGTGCAAATGACAATGTGAAATTGATCCTTGTATTCACTTTCAAAGCGGCCTCTGTCAGTTCAGCGAAACTCCTTTCTATTCTCCGTACGTCACACTAGCAGAAACAATAACCGAATCCAACGATCCTCGTATCAACACAAAACGTATCCTCAAAGCGATCCGCTTTTATTCAGTCAAAGACCACCTCATTTGCATCCGAGCAGTGATAATTTGCGCGACTTTACGAGATCAGATGGTTATAAAAAGTCGCAGGCACCATCTTGAATTTCTGTTTCCTGGCCTGTTTGAACGATGCACACGCGAGGTCACTTAAAAGGTAAGCCCCCTTCTCCGTTTTCACGATTTCCGCCACAATTAATTAGATAACTAAGTTTCTTGTATCATTCAAACAGTTTTTATGTTATTTCTAAAGACTGAGGAGAGGCATACTTAGCATAACTGTTGTTGTCATAGGATATGGAATTGGTGACTTGAGTTCAAATCCTAGAAAAGGTTGTTTGTGTTTCACTTTGTGCTAACATCTCTAGGAAAGGTATGATCCCATTTGTTTTCTCCCCAGCTATAGGTAAATAATAGAGCAGACTAGGTTCTTTAGACTTGGTTAAGTAACCAGTCTAGGAAAACTTTGAATTCAAAACAGCTTTACTTCTCTTAAATATTGACCTTGTGTTGCATCCTGCCCATAGCAGAGGAGTTAGGTAAATACATAAGTCTAAAGATTGAGCCTGTTGAAAGAGCACCTCAAAACACAGGGATTTATTTTTCAGGAGACATTGTCAAATGTAGCTTGAATAGATTCCATTTATGAAAGTAACTCTAACATGCTCATTTCTGCACTTCTCAACCAAATGAATATGAACATATGAGTCTTGACAAAAAAAGTTTTAAATTTGATAGGTATTGATCCACTCTTTCATTAGGATCTTGTTTACAATTTACAAGCAAATATTGAACAAATACTTCATTCTTTAGCTTAATGTAAATTCTCTCAAAAGTCTCCAAAGTAGTATCTAATACACAACAGGAGAAATATAGCTCAAGATATTCAATTTTAGATTCTTGGTTTTTACATCTGTTAATTCCCAGATATTTGCTCAGCAACATCACTTATGTTCAATTGGCTTTCAAGAATGTATTCATGTTGCACATGACATTCTAAGAAATTACTGCGATAATAAGTTTTATATGAAGAACTGATTGACAAAAACTTATTGCTTATAATTCTATGACTAGGAGCAGATATTTGTAAACTGTGACAAAGAAAATGGGAAATGTCAAGAATTATCAAATTGACAAGATAAACCTCATGAAATTTAACTAGCATAAAATCACTGGAAATTATTCCAATGAAAATTTACTAAAATTTTAGCCTTTTTATGATGAGATACTAAAAGCATAACTGCTCTATACCCTAGATTTTCACTTCTGGTCACTATTGCTGGGGAAAATGAAAAAACTGAAAGGATTTAGTTGTTAATTATCAAATACAGATATGATGCAAAACATTTTTTTAATTTAATAGCTGAACATTATGGCTTGATAAACAATACCTAAAACAAACTAGATTAAATTATCTAAATTATGATTTTTTTCAAAGCCATGCAGAGGAAAATTTATGGAATAACCCAAGACTGAGGAAAAAATTATGGAATGATCTTATAATTTGCATTTCTAAAACAAATACTAGCAGAAGCCAAGATATGCAAATCAATCTACAGTTAAAAGATAGTTCTAGTAGTCCCTAACATAGGCATACCTAATTGAAAGGAAATATGGCTCCAACAAAAGAACTGTCAATTGAAACAATGGAAAAGATTTTTTAAAACTCATTCAAGACAATCCACAGTGAAATATAGTAGAAAACATTGGTTGTTTCCAATCAGCTGTCTCAGAATTTGGTGTAAATAGTGATACATTATTAAATGAATACCAACTTCGGAACATTTTAAGTGCGCAGCTTTGAAATACCAATAAGACTTTAAAATCATCAACATCTTGTCATGCCATCAGCACGGATATCTCTGGCCCTCTCTCGCTACCCCTCCCTATCATTTATCACTTCCGGCAGGTCCCCAGAGCTACACCCCGTATTCTCACAGAGCTGCTATAATGTAGGTTCTACCTGGTTACTCTGCTTTTGCATGGCCATGTGAAGGGGGCCATAGGAGTACATCATTTATGAGCTCGTCCCTACTTCTCCAGCAGTGTCCTGCATGTCTGGTTTGTCTAACTTTGATAGTTTTTGTGATGAGTGGTAGGTGGCCGTACAGCTGCTGCTTTGTAAGATGTTGCCTCCAGGACTTGTTCAATATTGCTCACAGCATTCTTGTGTAGTTGCCGTCAAGCTTTTTCTCCAGCTGTTTAGTTAGCGTCCATGTAGTGCATCCATATAGCAGTATCGACATGATCACTGCTTGGAAGAAACTGTGTTTCATTTTATCGGTCAGGTCTGACTTCCATATGACCAGCTGTCCATGCCTTTGTTAGTTGTGTGTCAATGTCTGTCTCAGTCAATGAGACACTGCTTCCTAGGTAGGTGAACTTCTCTACTAGTTTCAGAGAGCTACTGTTTAGTGTGGAAATGTCGCCTGTTTGATTAAAGCACATATATTCTATTTTGTGTACATTGACATGGAGGCCAATGCCTGCAGCAGTTTGTTCCAGACTATACAATAGGGTTTCAGCTTGGGCAGGTGCATTTACCAGAATCACTAAGTCATCGGCGTAGTCGGTGTCAGTAATTGTTTTTGCGGGGTACCTTCTGCTTCTTTTCTTTGTCAGCTTGAAATCATTTTCTTTGATTTTATCGATCGATGTTCTAAGCACGTAGTCTTGACAGATGACATAGAGGTATGGGGCAAGAGTGTCTCCTTGCAGTACTCCAGCTACAATGTTGAAGCAGTCTGTGTCTCCATCTTGAAAATGTACTTTCACTTTGGTGTTTCTATAGAAAATCATAATAGCTGCGACAGTTTCTTTTGGTAGGCTGTATGTGAGTAGAATTTGCTCCATCTTCCCTCTGTGAATGGAATCAAAGGCCTTGGTAAAGTTGACGAATAGTATTGTCGCCTGTAGGTTTTTTTACCTGTACACCTTCAAGAATTCTACGGATAGTCAATATTTGCAAGGTCGTGTTAACTGCATTTTTAGTCATTCTTCTAATTTTTCTAATATAATTATTGAATTTCAAATTAATCAAGAGAAAAAGTTAATTTTTACATAGAATATAAGTTATTTGTTCTATTTTTCAAGAATAGGTGTGTGAATAGACATGAGAAGATTAAATACTTTTCTATCTAGTTCAAAAGTATATCGTAATTACAAACAATATATAGGTATTTTATGTATCAGTGCATTTTTTAAATAATCAAAATAAAATATTGACAAGTGCTAACAAATCCAATCCTACATTGCTATACTTTTCTTCAAATGGTAAATTGTTGAGTTCTAAAATAACAAGCTGCTTTTTGTTATAAGACCTAATTATCAGTGGTAGCAATCTGTGTAGTCACAAAAAGATAATCATGATAATTGAGGAGAGATACAAGAGAGAACAGAATTAAAATATTGTATGTACTAGTTGTTATTGTGCGTGATATTCATTTGGTTATTGATGAGCAGATTCCATAAAATTCTTAGACAAAACATTAATAGTTGCAGACTTCTGTAAGTATCTAGCAACTTCTGGTCTTGGTACCTTTACAATAGAGACTGACCTGTAACACATAATGCAACAATAATAATTTCTTGAATTATTTTCATGTTTGAATAAAAGTTAATTTTATTTTTAAGTCAAAAGTGGTAAATAGTACTGCTGCATGTCTGATATATATTTTGTGTTATAACCATTACATTAGCTTTTGAATTTACAAATTTCATCTGTATTTTTTTAATCAATGCCATTCTGTCTGATTTCTTAGGATCATATTTTCTAGTTCTTTTGTGTTTTATGTTTGGATGGTTGGTTTTACAGCATGTCAAACCTTGTTTTGTAATTTAATGTTAAAGTCAATCTTTTTTCAAACAATTATATAGTTTCAAGTATTCCTGTCTAATACAAAAAATTTCAAAAAGATGGGACTCTAAAAGGTACTTCCACTCTGACAAGAGTGGATCTGGGGGTAATGACAATGAAAGAACAATATCATACTCACCAGAGCTCCAGAACTAGAGCTCATCATCAAATACCAATACACCTTTTTTAATGGGGGAAGGAATCTTATTTCTTGATAAGGGATATAATCAATACCAAAAGGGTGATAGTGTTTTATGATATTCTTAGATATTTTCCACTATTCCAATTATATTTTGTATGGATTATTTTAGTTATTTCATTCTGATTGGTTGATTTTAATGGCATGTCAACCCATGTAGGGTTTTTTTTTTTTTTTACTGGAGATAGAAAATCATGTTCATTGTATGTTCATATTTACATTTTTTGTATATTCATTATTTGTCTAAATTTTTGTAAATGAAGCTTGGTAAATTTTATCATTTAGAGTATTCCAACAATTGTCTTCAATTTTATAGTTATATGTTTAGGCTGATGCATCCTTCAGGTGTTCCTTGTTGAACTTGGGAGCCAAATGGAACTTCAAACTGAACCCTTTATTCAATTCACGGGGGTAGATTAATCTAATTGTTAACCATAACTGAGCATAAGTGTTAAGCTAAAGTGAGTATTCCTTGATATTTTACCTGTAGTCAGCATTAAACCTGTGACCTCCAGAGGATTTTACCAAGTTCATTAACCCAATACCTATATCCATTATGCTAAATGTTTTGACTACAGGGACCTAGTTATAGTAAATGGAATTAGAGTAATCTACTTCTCAGGATTAAATAAAGGGTCTAGTTTGAAGTTCTGTATAGGCTCCCAAGTTTGACAAGAAACACCCAAAGAAGGTCAAAGGATACATTGGCTGAAATGTTGTGAATATAACAATAAAGATGAAGACAATAGTTTGAATACTCTAAACGAAAAAAAAAATTTTGTGAATATTTTTTGCTGAACACATTCCTATCAGATACAAATAATTTTCAAATAAATCTATTTGACCTAGATACTACCACTCCAAGTCAGCATGGATTTGAGAATAATGGCAATAAAAAGGTACTCTACAATTGAAACTGGAGCTTTAACATCAGACACAGTATTGTGTCATACCTAGAATACCCCTTTTTGGAGAGTTATTACCTTTCTGAAGAGGATAGAGTCAGCATATTCTAAGCCTCACTGACAGGATGATATTTCATTCTGAGGTGTATTTTTTTGTTCTTGAAGTTATTTTGATAATGTGGTCAATTAATTGAGAAGATAGATACTGCTTTATTATTTCTACAATTGATATAAAACATTTTGTTGATTATACATACTCGTATTTTCATTGTGGTGAGTACATATTTGGTATAGCATTAGCTACCAGCATGAAAGCAAACTGCATTGTATGTTGGTTTTGTTAAGTAAAAGAGCATTGTTATTGATCCAGTTTTAATAAAGACTTAAATCTTTCAAATACATACACTTTTCCCTTTTGTTTTCCAATTAATTTGGTTTTATTAGGATGTAATCTTAACAATAGGATAATCTTTTCTAATTAGAGTCAGTAGTTTCAGAGCTATGACAGTTTCAGTTTCATTGTTGACATTTATATAATGCTTGTAATTGGCATGAAATATGTTTACTTGAAAATTGATACACCTATTATGATCATGAAGATGAGCATAATAGCTGTATCAACTGTTTGATAAAATTGAATATTTAGATATTGACACACTCATACCAGTTTTCTTGTCTTTCACCACAAAAAGAAGGTCACAAGGTACAATGGTCAACCAATGAATGGTGAGGAAAAAAGGTTGGTTGGTTGATTTTAAACCTTTTTGGATTATTTAATGCTAAAGTCAATTTTTTTTTGCAAGCAATTATATAATTTCAAGTAACTAATAATAATAATCATTTGTAAACAATTATAGTGTCAATTAATTATCAATAAAAAAAAATTTGTATATAGTTAAAGAGTTTTAAGTAACTATCCAAATTAACAATAATAATAATTTGTTTGCAAAGTTATATGGTTTCAAGCGTTCCTACCCGATAAAATTCAAACAGATCTATTTGCCTCATAGATAAGATACTAACAAATACTAGCACTCCGTATCAGAGTGGACCTGGGAGTAATGGCAACAAAAAGATGACTCTACACTCCCAAAAGATCCAGAACTGGAGTCTCACCACTAGAAACAGTTTTTTGTTTTTTTAATAGAGCAGGGGGCTTAGCTCTCTGAATGGGATGCAGTCAGCATATTTTAAGTCCAACAGAGAAGAAAAAATAGACAAAGAAACAGGTTCAAATTAATCATAATCTTATTTAAAACAATTCAGACAACTGAACTTTTTATATTTTGATTCTTTGTACTTATAATCCATGCACAGTAATTTAAAAATGTTTTATTAGTTTAAATATATAAAGTAAATGTTAAAATAGCAATAGATGAATTATTTAGGTAAATCAATAGCCTCATGAAAAAAAAAAGCATCTATTTTACAAAACAAATATCTATTTTTCAACATAATCTCCTTTGTCAATACACTTGATGGTAAATATTATATAGATTGAACATGTTACTGTGTAAATTTCAGAATAAAATTTAAAAACTATATTTTGTACTACACATTTACTAATGCAACCCGGTATACATATTTTGAATTTATATGATTTGGATAGTTTTATTTTATTTTTACTAAGATTTCTTTTAATTCTAATTGCAGCTGAAATGTTAAAACAATTACTTACATCCAAATAAATCAGCTATATTAGATTTTTAAAAATGTTTATTCATATTGTATGTTCTAAATAGAAAATAGTTGTTAAATAGATTTCATTTTTAATATAGTAATTGTCTTCAGAAACAAAATTTTGTTCCCCAAATATTCAAATAAATCATGTAAGAATTCTATTGGCTACAATGTGAAGTTACTCCTATAGAGAGTTCTCTTTAAACATGAAAGCAAGAATCAATGGGTTCAATAAAATTGAGTTGGTTTTAAAAAGAAAATGAAAGTTATTTTAAATATTAGCATTTTATATTTTCTTTAAATTTTCTTCATAATTTATGATAAAACTTTTTTCTCAAGTCACACAACCAACTTAATGCTTACATGCGCAATTTATGAAAACATGAAAACTTGTGGAATCTTTATTTGAATTAAGTTAGCATTTCAAAGTAATTTGAAGGTGATCAACTAAAATTAATAAAAATTTTTTATAAGTCACAAACATTTTCTTTTTGATACCTTTCAATAAAATCATCTACTATAAATGATATATGCCTGAAGCAAATATTGTGTGACAAAACTTTACACTTACTTATCACCATATTTCCCAGTGTCAAAAACACAGCAGTTTTAAGGTTGCACTCTAAATTTGTTGAGGTAAATTTAGGGGAAAAGGGATGTTCACGTAAAGTGAGTATTCTTTGGGGTGACTATGCTATGCCAATGGAGCAGATTCAAATCTTTAAAGGATAAAATAACATCTATTTTCAAATAACCTGTTTTCTGTTTGCACTCCATTTTTTTTTCTAATATGAATAGCTACTCCACATCTACCTCAGTTGAAAGAAAAGCAGAATAACTTAGGAGACAAGTGGTGCATTATATTGTGAAAATATTCCTTTATCAAGTCACAAATGAGGTTGGATGCAAGAAGTGTGTAAAGCACCAATTCATTTTTGCGATTATTATTTATAATGAAAATATTTTTTTATTAGTGTATACAGTTCATTTTGGAGATATATACATAAACTCAAATTATCATTCAATACTTAGATGTAGATCTAAAAGCAATATAATTTTCAACTTTGAACATACAAAGATTTTCAAGGATTATTTTAGAAAAAAGTAGCATTTTGATTCAATGAAATTTGGAAATTAATACATTTAAACATTCTTTTCACATGTGAGATCTACATAATTACAAAATGTTTGTTAATTTGTAATGGTCATATATATTTTATTAAAAACAGCAAAATACAGCATACAAGATAGATTAAATACAGTGTAACACAACAAAGCTAGAAGTTTAAATGCAATCACTAAATCTAGGATCAAATGAATTAAGTTTACAAGTTTTTGTACTTTGTATTGAAAGGAATTTTAGAGTCCAAATGAACAAATGAAAATATCAGGTTTTATTATTTCTTAAACAATGAATAACTTAATTTCAGGAACAATTAATTTACTGACCCTAACAGCCACATTTTAAAAAAGTAGAAGAAAATTATTATTCAATGATTTATTCCTATCTTGGTTATTATAGTCATGTTTTGGCCATTGTATCCTTTAAACTCCTTCAGGTGTCTGTTGTAGTCAGTAACCTTCTGGGAATTACAAACCAAACTCTTTATTCAATTCATGGAGGTAGATTATTTTCATTCCAATGTCCATGCTTAAATGATGTCTTGTTTCAGTTAATTCTTTCTAGTTATTTTTTTCTTTATGCTGTCACTTCTCTGCCTCTTCCACTAAGACAGAGTATGACTTTTTGCATCATTTCATCCAGAGATTGAGCTCACAACTTCCATGTAAGTAAATATGCTTAACCAATGCTTTTATCCACTAGACCATTATTCCATTATGATTAAGCATATCTTATTGATTGATTATATATATATATATATATATATATATATATATATATATATATATATATGAAGTATAAAACAGAAATAGTTACAAATATATGTATGTAGGAAAATTCAGCCAGTAAAGAAATAAAAAATGCAATTCAGTCAGTTAGGCATCTAAAGTTGAAAATTTGACCTGAAGTAGTACACTTCCCTTATTCTGATTAAAGGTTTCAGGGTGTCTAGTACTTCTGGAGCCATATATACAGACACAAAAATGGGATGCACATAGTTTGTAGGCTTGTTCCAAAAATAACAACTACTTTGCCTTTCAGCCATTTTTATATTCTAGTTAATGCCATGAGACTGTACACATACTTGAACACTATTGGTCAGATCTTTAATATTACTTAATAGTATTTAAACATATCTTTAGTTAATGCAGACCAAAAGCTGTTTTGGTAAACTAAAACAAAAATATCATATTTTTAGTTAGTCAATTAATCTTGCAGATTTAAATTGCTATCATTTCTAAAATGCAAAAAAAAAAAAAATAACCCCTATATTGGACCAAAAAGATTGTTCTGATAAAAGTTAAATATTTTTCTTTCATATTGAAATAGAATATGTTGTAAATAAATGTATGTTTTCAATGTTTTTTGCAAACAAGTTACATTCAAATTATGTAAATTGATAGGTTCTGACAGATGTACTTTTTTCTACAAGTAATCCACTAATGTTAACTATTAAATTACAGACCAATTTACAAGAAATTATTTTAAATGTGTGTAAGTTGCATTCTACTTAGTCTAAAAATTTTTTTTTTCACCTATTACATAATTTTGAAGAGTACTGAAGAGAAATTATAATCAATCATTTTAATTTAAAAATGCAACCACACTTTCAACTAAGTCACTAAGTTACTATAAAAATATGTTCAGTACATTGCATCTTTTTTCTGACTATCTAAGATCAGAAACTTCCAAATATAAAATTTGTCAACATGCCAGTACATTTATTGACAAAAATATCACTAAATATGTCAATATATAAATTTTGTTAAGAATATTACACACAAATTATGAAAAGTTTAATACCTTAGTTGATATTTTTATCTTTTGATCTAAAGATCCACCATGTTATATCTGGTTTGAATTAAACTTTCAAGAATTGCTAGTTATGCTAGGAAAAGTTTAAAACTATACTATGAGATCCAGTTTTAACTAATTTATAAGTGGGATCTGTCTTGCATCCCCTATGTCTTACTATCCATTTCACTATAAAGAGGTTGACATCTCATAGAGCTTACCGACTCTCTTGGTAATAATTACAAGAGGCAAAAGGCTATCTTCCTCCCTGTATGCACTAAAAATTTCTTTGCTGAGGCCGGGTATGGAGCCACTAAGAAGGAATTCATTTTATCATAACAGTTGTTCAGTCTAAAAAAGACTAAGAAACCTCCCTTTTTTTCAATTTAGGTTAATATTACATCTCTGGAAAACAATAAGATTAAATATTTATCAATATATTGGTTTTGTTTTTTTTAAGAGTATCTGAGATCTCCAAACAAATATGAAGCTGTCTTCTACACATCACATTCAGTGCAAACAAGACAGTAACCCATAGCAAATAAAATGTCTTTTATTAAAGTTTATATTTAATATAAACTTTAAAAGTGACTATGCCCTTTTTTTTAAATAATGACCAACTTACAACCTGTATAAAACTAAAAGCTACCAATTTAGAAGAAAGACTCCAGATGTGAAAAGAACATTTCAAGAATCTACTGAAAACCCTCCAGAAATCACAGATAACCCAACTGAAGAAATTATTCATGGCTAACTAGACATCAAATTTGGACACTTTACAGGGGATAAACTTGACACAGTTCTGAAAACAATTAAAAGCAGAAAAGTTGCAAGCCTCAAAGAAATACCACCTGAAGTATGGAAGACAAGAAAGTCTGATGATATACTACTTTGATTATGCAACACTAACCAAAACACAATAGAGAAATAGACAAAAGGCTGCATCCCCCACTTTCCATAGAAAGGTGACTTTGGAATCACTAAAAACTACAGAGGTATAACTCTTACTGCCATAGCCGCTAAGGTTTATAATGCCCTACTTCTCAACTGTATTCAACTAGAAGTTGAGAAAGTTCTGAGGAAAATCAGAATGATTTTCAGAGAAATCAATCCACAAGTTCTTAAATTCTAAATATTCGTTGAATCATCAAAGACGTATATGCAAAAAATCTCAAGGCAACACTTATTTGTAGATTTCTCTGAGGCATTTGATTATATATATATATATATATATATATATATATATATATATATATATATATATTGATGGTTGGTTAGGTTGGATTTTTATGGTATATCAACCATTGTAGGTTATTTAATGCCAAAACCAGTTTATACATATATATTGAATATATATATGATTTATAAGCATTTTCTTGATAACATTTCAAAAAGAGCCTAAACTCATTTGACACATTTAAATGGATATACAAATGATTTTAAGAGAATAGTTTGTCGGTAATTTTATTTTTAATTGAGTTAGAACTAATTTGTTTGCACACTAGTATTGCTATTGATTCTACACAGTTAAATGGTTTAACTTATAGCTATCTAACACTACTAATTCTATTCATAATTAATCATTTGTTTGCCCACAGTGAAATGATTACTAGTATTGTTATTTAACACTAATTATTCTATTTGAGACTATTCATTCATTTTCCCACAGTCATATGGTTCCAAGTAATGCTATGTAATACCAATAATTCAATTTAGGCACACAGATAAAGAGTTTCAAGTATTGCTATTTAACACTAATATTCTACCCAACATTACTCATTCATTTGCACACAGTTAAATGGTTCCAAGTATTGCTACATATCACTAACAATTCAATTTAGCCTAAGTCATTTGTTTGCACACAGTTTAAATGTCAAACAGTTCTATTTGGCCCATCAGGTGCTATCACTCTGGATCAGAGTGGACCTGGGAGCAAGGGCACTGAAGGAGTACTCCATATTCCCCAAAGCTCCAGGACTGGAACCTTGTCATCAGATCGTTTAATGTCACATATCCAGGATACTGCAGAGATGCAGTCAGTGTATTCTACAGCTCCAGCCAACTGGGCTTACATATAGATGGAGCAAATAAATCTAGCATTATAGTATTAATAGTTTTTTGGGGTAAACCACCCAAAGAAACTCTTAATGCTATAATGATGGTCTACAAAACACAAAAGCTATGATTCGCTCACCTAATGGTGACACTGACTTGACATTATAGTTGGAGTCTTGCAAGAAGAAACATTAGCACCATATCTGTTCATAATATGCACTACAAACATCAATAGATCTAATGAAAGAAAATGGTTTCACACAAAGCAGACAATATCTCATAGAAACTAAAGTTGACTATGCAAATGATTAAGTGCTTCTTGTAAATACATTTGCTCAAGTCGAATCTCTGTTGCATCGCTTGGAGCATGCAGTAAGAGGCATCAGTGTAAATGTAAACTCAGATAAAACAGAATTCATGTGTTTTAATCAAGCTGGTACCATTTCTACATTAAATTATAAACCTTTGAAATTAGTAGACCATTTCACATACCTCAGTAGCAATATCTACTGAAAGTCAAATCAACATTGAAAAGGCATAGACTGCTATTGACAGGTTAATGATCATATGGAAATTTGATCTGATATTATAAAATGGGAATTCTTCCAAGCTGTAGTCATGTCAGTACTCTTGTATGGTAGCATAACCTGGATTCTAATGAAATGCTTGGAGAAAAAGCTAAATAGGAACTATACAAGGATGCTGCATGATGTTTTGAACAAATCTTGGATGCAACACCCTACAAAACAGCAGCTGTACGGTCATTTACCTCCTATCTAACAAACCATCCATAAGTCAAGTTGGCACTGCTGGTGAAGTAAGGATAAACTCATAAGCTACATTTTCCTGTGGGCATATAGATACACCAGTGTTGGCCAACAAGCAAAACTTCCATTCATCAGCTCTGTGTGGACAGCAAATACAGTCTAGAGGACCTGCCTGGAGCCACAGCCAATGGGAACTAATGGCAAGAACATATAAGTACTACTAGTTATGTTAATGTGATATTTTAAAAAATTTCATAAAATATCTGTATGCATAATAGATTCATATAAAGACAGAAAATATATTGATGGTGATATAAAAGAATCATAAAATTTATTGAAAGTAATTTCTTTACTTTTACAACTCAGCTGTATAATTTCTGATTTAGCTATGGTATCCTACTGTATGATCTGAAATGAAAACTAATGAAAAAGTAAATTTTCTAATGTCTTCTTGGGAAAAGAACTCATTTGTATTTAATTTATGTATTAAATGTAATCTTCCTGCCACAGGAAGGATGTGACACAAGGTCAATTTTAAGAAATTAAGCACATCTTATTTGAATTCAAAGTTTTCCTTTCTCTAGACCAGTTGTTATACAAAGGCTAAAGAGCCTACTTTGCCCAACTAATTACTCATAGCTGGCAGAAGTGATAGATTCAGACCATAGCACAAAGTGAAATGCAAACAACTTTATCCAGGATTTGAACTCTGCTCACAAAGCCCATTTCCTATGTCAATAACCATTATACCAGAATTCCTTTGTATTTGATGTATATTCATCAAGATCATACAAATGGAACTAGATTGTTTGCTTTTTCTTTTTAAGTACATGTATTTCATTTTATCCAATAAATTCAAACTGATTCAATAAACGTCTTTGCTTTTTTCAATACTCTTCATAAGTAAAAACACAGATCACACTCAGATTTTGAGAAAAATTTTGAACACACTACTTGGCTAAGACACAGAGTTGTTATAAAGGTGGAATATTAATAAGAGATCATACTTCATTTAGTTGATTTTAACATAGCATGATATCTGAAACAAGAAAAATTATCTTAACTCAAAAAACAATACATTGAATTGAGACTTTTTAATAAAGGTTTACAAAAAATTCATAATAAAATTAAAATGTGAAAATAATTCATTCATTAGAATATGAAAATATTAAGTTAATTAAAAAAGATGTATATTATTAGACATAAAAGCATATTTTATTTCTGTTGATACTATGATAATTAGTATTTTTTATAATTAAAAACTACTCATTGCAAAAAAATGCCAATAAAACAATTTTTGATTTCTTATGAAAAATCCTAAATTTCAAAAGGAATTAACAGTGAAAATGAAAATTATATGCATAGAATTTAAGATTATACCTCAAAGAACCATGTAATCCAGTGCCAAGTTTTGCAAGCCCTTTGCCAGATGCATTTGTAACATACAAATGAACTCCATCACAAGCTATGCTGCGTCCATAGTCCTCATCTAAAAAATTAAAAACAAAAACAACAATGAAATAGTGTTCTTTAATGATTTCTAAAATAGAATGATTCACAGAAATTCATAAAAAATGTATAAATGAATAAATATTTCTTTTATGCACACTATTATCATGTAAATCTAGCAACTACTTATTTGTCTTAAGAATCATGTTTAGAAAAAAGTCTCTCACACCAAATTCTTCAAAGTTACAAACTATCACTTCTGAACCACCTGTAAAGTCAAACTAATTAAAATACTTATAATCAAGACATATCTTGAATTCTAAAAGCTCTAATTAATCAATATATTTTGTTAAAAACAAAATAGATAATTATATTATGATAAGCTTTAATGAAACTTTAATAAAAGTGCTTTGTTGATTAGTTTATATGCAAAAATATGCCTCTGCCTGAAAGATACTTATCTTTAATATGGAAAATAATTGAAAGTATGCTTACTTACAGTAGTATACCAATTTTTAGTTAACTTGATGTAATATTTTCCAGTAAAGGAAGATATTATATCAATTACCAAATTGCCCATAACATCTAAGATATTAGGAAGATGAAGACAAAAGTTGACAAAAACCTTTTTTCTCAAATAAAAATTTCTTGAAATATTATTATCATATTGTCAATTGCTTTTTATTTTGCTCTCCAACAAAAAAAATATTTTTAAATATAATTTTTTAATACTCTTTTACTTTTTGTTGTTTTTATTCATATTTAAGTTGAAAAAAAATACTAAATGAATTTAAATGACTTTATTCACTATACACTTTAGAAGGTATTTCTATCCAATCTTTTTTTATCTTCTCGATTAGAACATTGCAATAAAAACAATCAACATGACAAGCAAAATTTGAATCTGCTCTCTTGTTGACCCCATATTAATATTAGAAGTTCACAGCTTGACAATCTTCTAACAATTCTTCAATTTTTAATATTGAAATTTTTATCAGCTATAATTAGTTTTTCTGATCACTGGTTTCAATATGATGTTAAAAATCAACATTGTTTACTTATGGATTCAGTTTTTTTTGTTAGGATCTATGTGCAACTTATTTCACCTTATAACTTTTATATCATTGTTAAATATATTATTTTAACCTCATCCCACAGGAGCACTCTACACTCTTCCCTTCCACACATTTTCTGCTAAACCTGATTTAGTTGTTTCACTTCTGATAAAGGTTTTCTGATATTCCTTAGCAGATTTGTTTGCAGGTATCAGGACAAAAATATCACCCAATATGAAATATAAAATTAATGTGTACCACTAGAAATTTAGAAGGAATAAAAAAATAACAGTTAGTCCTGGTCAAAATGCTAAAAGTAGCTCTCATGAAGAAAAAAACTCCTTAACTTGTAATATAATGCAATAACCACTCATCAAATGATCTGGACATTATCACTTTAATTGAAGAAACTGCATCATGTATACCCAAAACCAAGGATAGACAAGATGGAAATTGAGATTAACATTTGAAAAAGGAAATGCTCCCAAATGAAACATTAATAATGGTCTTTAAGTTAGGGTGTTCCAAGACATCTAAAAATAAAATTACTTTTTCTTAAAAAAAAAAACTCAAGTGCCATCATTTCCCTATTTTTCCAAGAAAATCAAATCGGTATTGTTACGAGCATGTGCTTGTTGGGACGATCAAAACAGTTATGTAATAAGAAAAATTTTGGTCCCGGATTTAAGTAAAATAAAATAAACAAAAAAGAAAAGCAAAGGAAGGGAACTCCTCCTCAGGGTGCCAGTGAAAACAAGTGAAGACAACCAATAAACACACTTGCAAATACACAGAAGACAACACAAGTTTTAAATATAATAAAATTTATTTACATAAATACAGGAAGGAAAATCTAGAACAAAAGAACAGAACTTAATGAGGGAAAGGAATATCAATATATATGTATACCTAATCAGCGAGCGAAGAATACGTTTATACAGACAATATCAGTTTATGAGAAAACAAAAAAAAGGGGGGATTAACTTACAATATTTTGAAGGAATGAATTTGAAGACTAACTCAAAATTTGGTTGGACAGAGTTCAATATATAAGAAAATTATTTTCATAGACGAATGTCGACAAAATGAATTCAAGTCATTTACGAACGCATACAATGTTTAAATGGGTACACGACCTTCCTGAAACTTGGGTACCATTATGACTTTTTCTCAGGTGCAGACATCAGGTGATGATTCTTGATATAGGGTGATAAATTAGGAATTCAGCGGAATACCAAAATTTGATATTTTCTTTTCTTTTGTGTGCTGGTTATTCGATAAGTTGACAGGATTCTCTTTCTTTTATCCGTTGTTTTTTTTGCTTTAACATGAAAAAGGCATTATTCTTCCTTTTCTATTCCTTCTTCTTGGAGACAAAAATCGACATGACTTATCCAGCTACCCATCACTGATATTCTGTATTGTGGACTTAAAATTTGCAGGAATATTTTGTTAGTCATATGTTTGATTTTCATAAGTGTATACATTTGATTTACGTGGATGTATGCTGCTGATGTCATAGGTCACATGTACTTTGAATAATGGTGTGATGTTTGTCGACCTTGAGCAAAAGTAAACCAGAACTACTTCAGACACTATTTGCTACACAACTCACTTTTTGCAGGAGTTTGAAATCAGGGAAGGGAAAGTTATATATTCTAGCTCGCTGATAGATATTAACTAAAGACTTTTTCTTTTTACTCATAAACTGAAAAAGGAAAATCTTTTAAAAATGCATTTTTACTCATTGGTACTTTTTCTTTTTTTTTCTTACAAGGTTGTAAAATCTGAAGCTGGAGTTTAAAATACTGATATCATATCACAGTCTGGGACCAGCTAAAGAGTAGAAGTCCAATATTTAAAGAGAAGAGGCCATATATATTTTAGGATTACTATAACTACTGAACCAAAGTATCAGTTCCAATTTCTTGAATGATAAAGTTTAATGTGCAAAAGAATTCTGGATTGATACACAAGTAAGAAATGAAAAAAGATTAACTAAAAGCATCTATGTACACTGTGCATATACAAAATTAATACACACATGTAAACATTTATTTGTTTGTTACTAAAGATACATAAATACGTAAAAGGACAATGTCTGTTCAACCCATCCTCCTGTCATTTGTTTTCTATTTGTATGCTTTATTCTTAATTCATTTCAGCATTATTCTTTTATAAGAGTTATTCAGAAGACTTCTCTGCTACAATATTAAGCTACATTTTGTTACAGCAACTTGTTATGCTAATTTGTAACACACTACTCTCATAACTAAGAAAGAATACTCCAACAAGAAACTAATATTGTAAGCTACTATATATCGTTATTGATATCAAGAATATATATTTTGTTAAGCTGTTTCATTTTTGACATTACTAATGTGAGACTCTTATAACTAGATTCTATTAGGATATAATAATCTTGCAAACAGGATAAAAAAGGGTAAAACGTTACAAAATAAATTATAAAGACAGAATACACCATATAAATAAATCAGATCAAAGTCATTAAAAACAAAGATTTAGCCAATAGTTAAATATATATGGTATAACAGCAATGGCAGTCCAACAAAACATCCACCCCTTTGTTAGTAGAAGTTAGTTGTTGCTAAGGAGGCATGTTATTTGCCCAATGATCACAATACTTTACACAAAAAAAAGGGGGAGAAATTACTAAAAAGATGTCAATTCATTTTTTTTAATGGGCTACATATGCTAATCTCTCTTTTTGCTTTACTGTGTACATATATGTAAAATAGTGTTGTTAAAACAACAGCTGCAATTAATTTATATATTCACCTTTAAAATTCAAATCTTTTATTAATTTTCAATCTGGTCTTTTGGGATTTTATAAGTGATTGTTTTGTTGATAGCTTTGATAACTGAATTGTTCAGCAAGTCTAATAAAGCTATTTCTTTTTAAATCATTGGAAAGAATATCTAGCTAAAAGAGTAAAATAAAATTTTCATTTAATTTTTATTTTAATCGTGCACTTTTTCTTTAAGGTTAGTGTAATTACAATGGGAACAAACTATGAGTAGACAAACTTCCCACCTCTACAACTACATTCCCTCTTTTCAATGCCAAATTTACTGCCATATTCTTACATAATTGGAAGTCCAATGCTGCCTTACCCCCCAACAATTCTAGGGGCCTTGCTATCATGCCAAAATTGCCAAAGTGTAGACAAACTTTCATTTCCTTGAAAATGTACAGCTGTAATTTCAATGAAAAAATTTCAAAAGAAACATTTATTTCCTTTATTCACTTAATCAAATATATCATCATCATCAAAGCACTGACAGCATGGAGTTCCATGACTCATTATCCATTCCTTGCCCAAGGCAGGTTTTCTGGGTTGCATCCTATGTTCACACAGAGCTGATGTAAACCTTTGCTGGTTGGCCAATACTAGCATGTCCATATACAGGAATCCATAAGAGAACATCACTTATGATTTCATCATTGCTTCTCCAGCAGTGCTCATTATGTCTTTTTCATCTTACTTGTATGGTTTGTAAGATGGGAGGCAGGTGGCTGTAGAAAAGGTGTTTTGAGAAGTCCTGCTTTCAGAATTTATTCAAGACTGCATGCAACATTCTTGTGTAGTCCACATCTAGCTTTTTTTGTTTTGTTAATGTCCATATGGTACATCCATATAGTAGTATGAAGACAACTACAGCTTGGAAGAACTACTGTTTTATTTTATCAGATAGATCACATTTCCATATGATCAATAATTTGTTAATTGCATTCCACACCTTACTAGGCATATGTTGACATCACTTTCAGTAGATGAGATGCTGGTGCCAAGGTATGTGAAATGAATTACTAACTTCAGAGGCTTGCCACTTAGAGTGGAGATGGCTCCTTTCTTGTTTAAAGCACATGTACCCAATGCTTCCTGTTAATCACTCTGGGTGATGCAGCAGGGATTATACTTGGACTAGAGTATTTGCAAGATGTGCTAAGTCATCTGTATAGTCTGCATCTGTTGTAGTTTCTGTGGTATATCATCTGCTTCTTGCCTTTTTTAAGGTGAAACTATTTTCATAGATCTATCAATGTTTGAAATACATAACTGTAGTGAGAGAAATCACGCATGTGGCAGCTCAAAGCGTGTACGAATACGCCTGGCGTGTAAAATGAGACCAAAGAGAGGGAAATGGGCAATGAGGAGATTGAACTCACATCCTTCCAATCATGAATCGTATTTGACGTCAGGATTACCTACATGCTGGCGCGCATGTAAATTACCACATTGTGCGATTGAACCTGATGTGGCATTTTGGTATCATTAAGTCCTGCCTGAATGTACAAACAAAAGAGGCGTTTTGAGTCTTGGTGATGCATGACAAGAGATGAGCTTGGATGTAGGACTACTAAAGAAGACTGTTGCAGGCAAAAAGGAATTCATAGGAAGAAGCTATGGGAACTGTCATTTTCAGCATAGCAATTAGGCTGTCCACCTTCTATTAAGATGACAACACAGCAACAGCACTTGAAATTGATTCCATGTGTTCAGTTACGAGAGACTCTTCTTTTTTGTTACTGACGAGGCACACTATCCACCCCACTCTTCTTTCAATAACACCACATTTGTTTACATGATTAGACTAACATATCCCCTTGCAAGACTCCAGTGACAATGTTGAAGAAGTTAGTCTCAACATCTGTTGAACAAACCATTGCTTTCATGTTTTTGTAAAGCATCATTATAGTGATAACAGTTTCTTTGGGTAGAACATATACTAGAAGTATTTGCTACATCCTTCCTCTGTGTATAGAGTTGATTGCTTTGGAGAAGTCTATCAACAGCACTGCTACCCCAAGATTCTTTGCTTGTATTCCTTCAATGATTTGACATTGTCATAATCTGTGAAGTTGTGGAGTCATTTCTTTGAAAGTCATTTTGATTTTTTCTAAGAATATTCTTAATTTATGGTTGAGAAGCAAGGTATTATAAACCTCAGCAACAGCAGTTATGCTTATGTTGTTCTTAGTGATTTTGACGTCACCTTTCTTGATGAAGAGAAGGATGCAACTTTTTATCCATTTTTCTATTGAGTTTTGTTTATAGACTGTGTTGCATAATTGGTGAAGTACGTCGTCAAATTTTCTTGTCTTCCAAAATTCAGGATATTTTGTTGAAGTCTGTAGCTCTTGCTTTTAATTTTTCAATACTGTATTAAATTCTTCCTCTGTAAACTGTCCTAATTTGATGTCTAGTTGGTTATTAATAATTTTTTTGAATAAGTTTGTCAGTGATTTTCAGGAGGGTTTCCGAGAAGATTCTTGAAACATTCTTTCCACTTCTTAAGCTTTTAGTTTTACTTTCAAAGTGCTCTTCCTTCTACTCACTTCATTTACTGTCATACTATTTGTGATTTTCTATCTTCTACTGAATTTCTAATGTTATCAATTTGGCTTTGAATGTATTCTAATTGTTCTTTTTAGTATGTGTTGGTTAATTCTATCTGGGCTTTCGTAAGTTTCTGCATGTTGGCATTTGTTGGGTATTTTTTTTTTTTTTTTTTTTTTACTGAGTAAGAATGTTTTGTTTTTTTAAAGTCATCTCATTTTTTCCTAACTACTAATTACTCCCATGGAATTCCACATTTGGCTCTTGGTTTGGTTGGTATGCACTCTGCTGCTGCTTCTAATGTGGGCAATGACAAAGTTTTCATATTAGAAAGATATACTCCAAATGATAAATATGAAAACTTATAAATTACTGATATTATCATGCACTAGACCCAATCTGAACTATGAATAAAACTGTTAAAACCTAAGCCAACTGCAAAAAATAAAAACTAATTTAAAACTGTTCTCATTTACTAACCCAAGTACTCACTCTAAGCTAACCACATGGAGCCAACTAAAGTATTAATCACAGCTAAAAATAGAACATTTTTGCTATTTCACTTTCCTAATAATACATTATTTGAAAAGAAAATAATTATATATATATAGCTTTGGTCACACATGTTCAATTTAGCATAGAAAAACCTTTTATTCGATCAAAAATCAATCCTCATTAGACATTAAGGTTTACATCAAATAATGCAATGGTACCATTACAATCTAATATACAGTAATACTAAATACATTTCTCATTTTAAGTCCAACTTACAGACTGGAAAACTTGCTTGCCATGAGCTTTTGTTCTCATCAAAAACAAAATAATTCAAAGAACTCTTAATTTCCTTTAAATATATTTAAATATTTACATGAACTCATCATTCTCTAAATGTTCATTAGCTATGAAGAAAAACTAGGTTAGTTTGTATATATAAAATCATTGTTACCACTCCAATCCTGTATCAGAGGAAAATACCTGTAGCTTCTAGTAGTGGGAAATAAAAAAATATTTTCTGGGTTATTTCTATGGTTTATTTTACATGTTTATAGTTCATTTTAATTGGGTTGCACTACTAGAAAGTTCTGCCTTCAAAAAGGAAAACACTAATTTATGAAATACATAAATTTTATCAACATAAAATGAATCATTTTATTTTAACCTTAACATTTATCTTATTTTAAAATATTTATTATTCAGTAAAAAACACAAAAAAAAAACATTTCATTTTATTCACTTCGCTACATTTCATGCAATATTAAATGCTTTTTTATATGTATCGACTATAAAGTAATTGATGCTGCAAGGAACATAATTCCACATTTGGTGACAATGTTGTTATTAAGTAATAAGATTTTAGTTTTCCAAATATGCCATGGTAGATTTCATCAAAAAAACTAGAAGAGAGATCAGCCCAAACTATCAAACAGTAATGAAAAGAGGGCTCATAAAGTACATGTATTCACAGACAACAAAACAAGCATATAAATACTAGGGTGAGTCAAAAGTTTTGCAATATTTTGATAATGTAAGGCACAATTTGGCAGTTCTGGATGCTTTTGCCAAAGTCATGAAAGTGATAAACCACACTGAAATATGAGATGTTGAGCTTACCTGATACTCTCTAAGTGGTACTTGCTGAATCTACCTCAACAGCTTGGAGCATGGCTTTAAAATCCATAGTTTTAGGCGTACCTGACCTTCCCTGATTTTCTAAGTACTTGCAACCTGAGTGAAATTTCTTAAACCATCTGGTTACTGTACTGTCATCCAGTTTTTCTTTATTTGTGTCAGAGTTTCAGCTTTGTTCCTCTCCAAAGGCACTGCATGAAAATTCAGTCCAAATCTGGTTATTAGCTCTCTCAGTATCTCCAACCATTACCAGATAATCATTTCCACACCACCCTTTTTCTAGACCTTTTCTTGTAATGACTGAAATTATCCAGCTCAGAACAGTGGCTGAATCAATTCTGATTTCTATGTCTTTCAGTTTCCATTTCAAAGCCAAATTAACACTCCAACTCCATGTGGATATAGTTGTAATCCCTATTCCTTTTCAGCCAGGCTGTGTTATCAACCATGATGCTGTCAATTTCTACAATCACACCATATTATTCCAGTTTCTGACTTTAGGACATGCCTTCTCACCTCTTCTATAATTACTCTCATCACAGTAACTACTTCATCATCCACTGTCTTCTCAGTTCACTCTCCAGCCCTCCTTTTCATATAGCTGCACATTCCATTCAGTAATAATGGCTAATCAGTTTTCCATATATTGAAAACAGTTCACATTTGCTGAATTTGTAATCCTTTTTTTTCTCTACATCCTCCCACCTTGGGAGGATGTAGAGAAAAAAAGGATTACATGGTCAGATTGCTGGCGGATGGATTTTAGCGAGATTCGATTTCTCATTAAATCAGTCTATGATGTGTTACCGAGCCCAACGAACCTGCACATATGGGGGAAGAGAGAGACCCCCAATTGTCAACTATGTGCTAGGAAAGGATCTTTACAACATATCCTTAGTAGTTGCCCAAAAACTTTGGGTGATGGATGGTACTGTTGGCGTCATGATCAAGCACTCACGGTAATTGCGAATGAGGTGACTAAAGCTATGAGGGCTAGTAATCATCAACCAGGAAAGAAATTGAAGCAGATCAACTTCGTAAAAGCAGGAGAGAAGATACAGAGAAAGAGGAGAGAGAAAACGAACCTGTTATCTTCCGCGGACGATTGGCAGTTGATAGTGGATCTGGAGACTCAGCTGAAGTTCCCCAGACACATAGCCGTAACATCGCTAAGATCGGACCTGATAATGTACTCTGATAACACAAAGCAGTGCATTATTTGGGAACTGACTGTGTCATGGGAGGAATATATTACTCTCGCTAATGAGAGGAAGAGGTCCAAATACCAAGAACTGGTCGAACAATGTCAACAAAAGTCATGGAAGATACATTATGACCCCATAGAAGTTGGTTGTAGGGGCTTTGCTGGACAACCTTTGGGCAGAGCCCTAGCAAAAATTGGTATAGTCGGGGCAGCTAGAGTGAGGGAGCTAAAGGACATTACCAACACAGTTCTGAAGGCGTCAAAGTGAATTTGGCTTAAGAGATCAGAGCCATGGAAGAAATAAAGAGGACGATGGAGTCTAAGAATTAAGACTAGTAGACATTTTACACATTATAAGAGTATATTGAGTTAATATTAAGTTAGGGTAGTCGGAATGTCAGGGGGAGGGGTTGAGAATCATTGGCGTTTGCGAGGGGGGGATGGATATTTAATTATCCGCTTTTTTTTTTTTTGGACTCATATACTGGTTACGGTCCGCTACTAATTTAAGGTTTTAATAAGTTTATTTGCCAGCACCTACTAGTAGTTTTAGTTAATTGATTGAAACCTAATTGCAAATAGTTCATGGGAGGAGAGGGGGGGACTGGAGATATATTCGTAGTAGTAATAAGTTAGAATGTAAGGAGTTAGAGTAGCATATTTTTTTTTTTTTTTTTTTTTTGAGAAATATGCAGTAGATTGGTAATAGGAGCATAAATTATTGACAAACGGGGAGGGAGAACTAGGCAAATAAGTATGAGTTAATCTGTAGCAAATGATTTCGTGAGCCAAATAAATGGGAGTTTTTCCTTTTTTTTTTTGGCTTCGAATAAGGGTATAAGGTAAGAGTTAAAGACTGACTGAATAGTTAGAGTAGGGGCTTATTTCATGTTAGTTTGGAAGTATTAGTATAGGATAGATCTGGTGGGGGGATATGTGCAAGTTTTGTTAAGTGTAAATCATGGACGTGGACAAGTATTAAAAATACCATCTTACCTCGGTACCAAATCTGGAAGTAGTCAGCCGAAACCGGATGAGGTAAAGATGGTATTATATATAGTAGAGGAGTCTGGAATGCCCTGTTTTTCATTGGCTGATTACTGAATGACAGATGTCTATAAGAACGGCTTTTTCAGCCAGGCTGTGTTATCAACCATAATGCCGTCAATTTCTACAATCACACCATATTATTCCTGTTTCTGACTTTAGGACATGCCTTCTCACCTCTTCTATAATTACTCTCATCACAGTAACTATTTCATCATCCACTGTCTTCTCAGTTCACTCTCCAGCCCTCCTTTTCATATAGCTGCACATTCCATTCAGTAATAATGGCTAATCAGTTTTCCACATATTGAAAACAGTTCACATTTGCTCATGCACCTTCCCACCTCTATAATCGCATTCCCTCTTTTCAATGCCAGATTTACTACCGTATTCTTACATAATCGGAGGTGCAATACTACCTTACCCTCCAACAATTCTAGGGGCCTTGTTATCATGCCAAAATTGCCAAAGTGTTTTATAACTCATTACATGGACATTGGTGTCTCATCAATGAAAATGTCATAGATATACTGTAGTAGAAGAAAAAGACCATGATTAATGTGTGTGAAATGGCATGAGAATATGCAAATTATCTCTCACCCACAGCCAATTGAAAAATTTCATACTGAATAAAGTTTTTTTTCAATGGGGGAAAAGAGAGAAATACATCAGCCAAAGAGTGTGTGAAAATTACAGTAATATTCAGTTCATTTTAGATTTCTAACATTTACATTCATTTAAAAATCTGCATTTCTGTTCATCAAATGGTTAAACCTCTGTTATACATATATGAATCAATGACATTTTCTGTACTATCTGTCTTTTCAAGCAGTCTAAAGTATGGTTGCTATGACTTTTGGCACAAACCCTAGGAGAGTCAGGCAATACGACTTTCCTTTAAACTGGATCAACTGGTATTTCAACTATTTCTTTGCCACATGTATCAGTAGATTAGCAGCAACACTCCAGTTATTGCATATTCTATCTACAGAGTAAAAATTCCCTCCTCAATCCACCTTTCCACTTGTTCAAACTCTGCTCTCTCTTCTTCCTGCTGTCAACCCTTGTAACAGTCTACTTTGTTCTTAAGCACTGAATGCCCTGCTGTCCAATTCCACTCAACTGTCCACCTCTTATCCTCAACTTCTGCACAGAAATCTTTAAATTTTACAAACGTACCCATTACTGTTTTCACTGTCCATAACTTGCAATTGCATACTTATTGCACAATGTTCATCACCAAACTCCAATCCAACATCTTTATTAATGGTGAATCCTTCAACCCCAATGATCACATCCATTCCCAACATAGCAATCATAGTGAATTATGGTGGTCTTTGGATTTAGTTGCCAATCTTGGATTTCCAATGGCATGGTGCAAGTCCCTCTGCATCTCACTTCCCCCCCCATCTATCACTTTTATATTGCCCTTTCTATATTGCTTCTATCTACTAAACTAGAGAGTATTAGTGTGGTAGCATAACCTGTATCAACAAAAGCTTTTGCTCTTCGCTTCACCAATATATCTGTTGTTGGCAAAGATCCATGATGTGCCATTGCTGGAGTGAAGGAACAATCACCAGTGCAGTGGTTGCTCTCAGTCCATTTCTCTTTGGACAATACTTTATGATATGCTCTGTCTCACCACATCTGAAACAGATTGGGTTGGATCTTGACAGGTTTTTACTGTCACACAGCATGAGTAGAACCTTGCATCTGAAACATTGACCATTAAATGTTTTGACTGGTTTCACCTGTCCCTGTAACTAGTTTGGCTCTCCTTTGCATTTGCTGTCATCACAAACTTCTATGCTTTGTTTGATGTCAGTACCCTAGAAGTAGGGATAAACTTACTAATATCCATTTCATTTATCCTGAGCAACTGCTGGAGAGCTGAGATGCTCTCTGGAAAACTGTTGACAAACATCAATTTCATATTTTGATCCAGTTCTCTTCTGATGAATCCTACAAACTTTTGGGTGATGGCAGCATACTCATCTACTGATTCTCCAAGTTCCTCTTATCCGTCTCAGTTTTCCATGTGCAACAAATAGTCCTTCCGAAAATACCTTTTTCACCACATACTCTATCCTATCTGCATCCTTCTGATTGTTGTTACTCAATTATAGATAGAGAGCTAAAGCATTCCCTTCCAGAAACAAGAGAATAAAACTCACAAGGTCAAGAATTTTTGCAGCCTCACAATCAATTTTATCTTTGCCAACCAAGCATTTATGTGTCCCTCTCCACTGGAAGGCTTCATCATGTCAGTGTTTAATCACAACTTCCCATCCATGGTTGCAAAAATAAATTTCTTTTTCATATATGTTTACACAATGTTTGTTTTCCTTCCTTCCTTCCTTCCTTTTTTTTTAAGCTCTCTCTCTGCTTTGTTTGTTTATCCCTCCATCTGTTAGTGGAGTTGTTGGATGCATGATCAACGTTTAAATTTCTCATTAACTTATGTAGCCACTTTTGCTACTCATTATTCTGTTTTTTCACCATCTATTATAATAATATTCCAGGTGTTTCTTCAGAGAGGTATGACATGTTTTTTCGAAGCTCCATAAAACGGATTCTTTCTAACGTATTTCTTAATATAACAGTTTTTAATGTGAATATTCATCATACTTTTTTTTTTAATTTTAAAGTAAATATTAAGGGTTAATATGATAACTAATAATTTTGATTTTAATTTCAATGCCTTATTTTATAAATATAGTACAGATTTATTGTATTCGATATATTTTAACATTCATAAAGTATAATTTTAATGTATAATTTAATATTTAATGTATAAATTTAATGTAGTTTCTTCTCTTTCTTTTTTTCTAATACACATCACTCAAATCTAATTCATTAATATAATTATCTTTAGTGTTATAAATTCATTAAATATAGTTTTATTCATCTATTATTTAATAACTTGATTTGAAATTCACTGTTTATTTTGGATTTAAAGTGGAACTAAAACATTTCATTATATCAAAATGTATTATTGAATAAATAAGCAGTTCACAAAGTGATAGGTATATTCTATTTTTTAATTCTTTTTTTTTCCTGTTATCTTTCATGATTGTACTGTGTTTGAAATGTGAAATATGATTACAGTTAAATCAGTTAAGAAAAAATAAACTGTTCTAATTTCTTTAACATTCAAAGTAATTTTAATGTATGATTTTTAAACAATTATACTGAATTCAGAATATAAAATGATATTATATTAGATTCTGTTTACAAAGGTTAATGTTTTTGTTTTTTGATTGAGCTTCAAAATGATACATACTTCTTTGATTTCGGAACGCATGAATTGAGATTATATATATATACATATATACATATATATATATATATATATATATATATATATATATATATTGTATGTCAGGTGTATGGTCAGAAGTGGTCAGTACCTTTGGTAAGAGGGTTCGCCATGTCCTTTTAAGAAAGCTCGTCTGCCACTGGACCTCCCCTGACATTCAGCTCCTACCTGTGGCTCCCCATAGTTGTCGTATGCAATGACAGCCACGCCCTGGGTACTGGCTTTGGCGGGCTTGTTAAACCAGGTGAGGGTAACCGATGGGTCTTAAACCCTCAGTGAGTTTAAATTGGGCAGTGTCAGCCCTACTGCATGCGAAGCCCGACTCCCAGCGGAACAATTCACCTGAAGAGCCAACGGTTGTGAAGGCGGTGGCAGCAAGTGTCATTGGAGCGCCTAGAGCAGGACATGGCACCCAAAGAAGTCCTGGTCATCCACTGCAGCCTGGCAGTCTCCTGTTGTAACGGTTCTTCATGCCACTGGATCAAGACTTCCCAGGGCGAGAGAGTGGGATTGCCCCTGTGCACTGGTCTTCTCACTATAAAACTTTCATGCACAAGTCAGTTTTACAACTCATCGCGTCATCATCAGATCCGATGGACAACCACCATAATAAGGCCAATAACATCCTTTATAACCACAATTCTTTTACACTTACTTTATTCAGCAAACAAAAAAAAAAAAAAACCCACTAAAAACAACCCACGTTTAATATACACTAGTACAAAAGGCAAATTTTATTCATAATGCAGAAAGAAGTAATGTTTTGTTTTGCTTTTCAAAAAGTGAAATTGAAAGATTGATAACAGGAAATATAGTCAAGAATATTATTATCAGTCAAACCTTAAAAAAAAAAAAAAAAAAAAAAAAATGTAGACTGATTTTTTTATATACTTTTTGTTTTAAATAATATAGCTAAAAAATATTCTTTAAAAAATTTTTTTTACTTTTTTCTTTTTTTTTTTCTTTTTTTTTAAATATTGTTAGACTCATATTTCCTTTAAAAAAAAAAAAAAAAAAAAAAAAAAAAAATCAACTAAAAACAGCTTTATAAAAGATCATATTTGCTTGTTTTTTTTTTCAGTTCTTCCTATATCTTTTATTCCCTCTCTGAATTTTTGCAAAAAATGTTGACAGAAAATTTGTGCCCTAATGCTCCTGCATGATTGTATAGTTTTGAAGTGCAATCAAATTTTATAAATTGATTTATATAATGAATAAGTACTATTTGCTAATACAAGTGATAATCAAAGCAGTTTAAACATTAAATTTTTTTACTTTTATATTCCTAGGCTAGCATAATTTTTAGGATTTCAAAATGAATAATAATAATGGATTACACTACTCTAAAGAGAAAGTGAAAGTGAATATTATGCAACCAATTGGAATCAGCTGCAAAGATGCATTATAAACAAATATTTGCTCAAAAATTAAAGTTTGCCATATCTTTACAACATGGCTATAGATTGACATTCAATATTTTTGCTCAAGCACCATTTGATTTTCATCTCTATCATAACATGAAGAAGTACTTAGTTGATTCACATTACATAAATATTAAAATTCTAGAAACATCTGAAATTACTGACATTTGATAAAAGAGAAGATAGTGTGATAGATTTAATTAATTGAGACATTATTTGAGTGGAAAACACTTTACAAAAATAACTGACCAGCATTCAGTAAGCTGTATGTTTACCAAACAACATAAATGTGACAAAATATTAAGTTGGAGGATGGAGCTCTCTGGTTATGATTTTGACATCATATCTAAATGAGGTAAGGACAATACCCCACCCCTCAATATTTTCTCCCATTTACTATGTTGAATAACAAATCAAGATTTAAAATTAATTTCCAACCTTCATAAAGTCTTGTGTCACCTTGAGGTAACAAGATTTCAAAGGTTTTATCATTAAGTAAAGTCAAAAATCTACTATATTCAGTTGAAGACATTAGAAAAAGGAATAAGAGCCAGCAGCATTTGCATAGAATGCAAACCAAAATTTTGTGTTATAAATCACAAATTTAATTAAACCATTTAACCTTTAGAGAGGCTAAATATTGACTTCAAAAGTTCCTCTCCAGAGTACTGACAAAAACAAGTATTTTCTGAGCATAGTTGATGAATATTCAAGATTCCCTTTCTTGATTTATGTGCAGACAATCTTAAAATATCTACATCAGTTATTTTCCATTTTCAGCCTGCCAGTGTATATACATACTGAGCAAGGAACTTATGAATTTTCTAATCTGTACAGGAGTTGCTTGCAGTAAAACGACAAGCTACAATCCACAATACAATGCTCAGATTGAAAGATACCATGGAATTATTTGGAAAGCAATATCAACGTCTTTAAAATCTCATGGTCTACTCATTCAGCATTGGTATTCCCAAATACTCTTCATTCTGCACTGCTATGAATGTTACCCCCCCCCAATCATGAAAGACTATTTAACTTATTCTTCCACAGGAACTTCAATACCAGCTTGGTTATGCGAATTACATCCAGTTCTGTTAAAAAGATACATAACATATGCAAGCAAAACCAATCTTTTAGTAAAAAGGTTGAACTACTTCAGGCCAACCCAAAATAGGACTATGTCTGATACCCAGACAATAGAGAAACTACTGTCTCAGTAAAACATCTTATCCCGACTGAAAAACCTGTAAATGCTGATTAGTTTTCTTTGGTTGTGTTTTATGGCATATCAACCCTTGTAGGTTATCTAACACAAATCGGGTTATACATAATTTTTAAGCAAATAGTCTGTAGATTACATCATTTCTAAAAAGCCTGAATTCATTTGTTCGCACAGTTAAATAGTTTCAAGTATTGCTATCAAACACTAATGATTCTATTTAACATTAATAATTTCTTCATGCATAGTAAAATGATTTTAAGCAATGCCATTCAACATTAGTAATTATATTAATAAATGGTTTCAAGTATTGCTATAGTTCTGTCTTCACACAGTTAAATAGTTCCAAGTATTGCTATTTAACACTAATAATTATTTAATATTAATCTTTTGTTTGCACACAATTAAATGGTTTCAAGTATTGCTATTGTTGGCACATAAATGGTTTCAAACATTGCTATTTCACACTAATAATTCTATTCAATATTAATAATAATCCTATTTGACCTATAGATGGGATCCTAATAGGTACTATCACTCCATGTCAAAATGGACCTGAGAGTGATGGTAATGAATGGGTACTCCACACTCTAAGACTCACCATCAGATGCAGTTTAATGTCATACCCAAGACACTAAATAGTTTTAAGCATTAATAAACACTAATAATTCTAGGTTTGTTGGGTTTTATGGCATATCAACCTTTGTAGGTTATTTAACGCCAAATCCATTTTTATGTAAATAAACAGTTCTATTTAAAACAATTCAGTTTAGCATGAGTACACAATTTAATTGTCAAAAACATTTCTATTTCAAACTATTCAAGCAGTTATATATAACAATTCAGTTTAGTGTAAGTACAGTTTCAATTTCAAACAATTCAGTTTAGCATAAGTACGCAGTTTAAATGTAAGTACAATTTAATTGTGAAAAATATTTCTATTTCTAGCTATTCAGTTTAGTCAAGCAGTTCTAATTCAGCTAATTCAGTTTAGTATTAGTACAGATTTTGTTCACACACAGTTAATTGTCAAAATAGTTCTATGTTAAACAATTCAGTTTAGTGTAAATACAGTTTCAATGTTAAAAAACAGTTCTATTTCAAATAATTCAGTTTAGCATAAGCACGCAGTTAATATGTAAGTATGGTTTAATTGTCAAAAACATTTCTATTTTAAGCTATTCAGTTTAATCAAACAATTCAGTTTAGCATAAGTATGCCGTTAGTTCTATTTAACCCATAAATAGGGCCCTATCAGGTGCTACCACTCCAGGCCAGAGGGGACCTGGGAGCAATAGTGATGAAGGGATGCTCCGTTTTCCCCAAAGCCACAGCATTACTGGGACCTCACCATCTGACTGTTTAGTGTCATATCCAGGACACTCATGGGGGGGGGGGTCTTACCTCTCTGCAGAGGTGCAGTCAGTGTATTCTACAGCCCCAGCCGACTGGGCAATACACAGAGTTAAATGTCAAACAGATTTATTTCAGATAATTCAGTTCAGCATAAGTACACAGTTTTAACGTCAAAACAGTTATATTTCAAGCAATTCAGTTTAGCATAAGTAAGCAGTTTAAATGTATAAAAACAGTAAACTCCAACCACCGTTAAGTTCTATTTAACCCATAGATAGGACCCTTATCAGGTGCTACCACTCCGGGCCAGAGTGGACCTGGGAGCGATGCCAGTGAAGGGTACTCCACATTCCCCAAAGCTCCAGCATTGCTAGAACCTCACCATCAAATTGTTTAATGTCATATCCAGGACACTCATTGGAGGGTGTCTTACCTCTCTGCAGAGAAGCAGTCGGTGTATTCTACAGCCCCAGCCAACTGGGCACTAATAATTCTATTCAACATTATTCATTCATTTGCACACGATTAAATGTTCTCAAGTATTGCAATGTAATACTAACTGTAAATAATCAAATAGTTCTATTTGACCCATACTGAGTCAGAGTGGACCTGGGAGCAATGGTAATGAAGGGGTACTCCACATTCCCCAAGGCTCCAAGACTGAAGCGAGATTACAATTAAATTAATGTCATTTTTCTTGTAAGTTCTGCAAAGAAATTTGAATCCTAAGTTAAATGAGGACTCTGAAAAATGAAAGAAGTGAATGTTGTGAAGTTGGGCTTTGGAGAGGGGGGAGCTTATTTCTGGACACCACTTTTGTTTATTATTCAAGGAATGGACTTTGCTTTGTTCAGTTGATTCAGTTTTTGCATTAATAAAACCTTAAGTACAAGGTATGTTTTATTTCTCTTACAATACAACAAACTGCATTAAGAAATATTATGGCAAGTCGAAAACAACAGTATTTCTGGTAAACATATGTTCATATATAACAGATAATCATTACTCATGTCCAACTTTAGGTTATAACTGAAACTAAACCTTGCATGAAACTTTTTAGTATCATAATCTCAACACTATCTTATACAATTATCTGAATATAAAATTATGACAGTAGTATTACAACTGAGATTTAAAGCAGTTATTAGATAAGTTATAGTTAAGATAGAAAGTAAAATTTATTTTTACATGAAGTTTTGTAAACATCACAATCAATGTATAAATAATATATCCAAATAATATCAATCATGACATTTTCTATACTTTTCCAAATCTAGTTATTCATGATTTGTTTGATGGTCAAGTTGATTTGGTTTTGTGGTATATCAACCATTATAGGTTATTTAATGCCACATTTTTTTTTATACATATATATTAAATACATGATTTATATGATTTCTAAAAACATTTTGTAAATAACATTTTTAAATGAGCCTGAGCTCATTTTTAGCACACAAGTTAAATGATTTCACTTATTTCTATCAAATACAAATAATTCTATTTACTATTAATCATTTGTTTCCACACAGTACAATGTTTTCAAGTATTGCTATGTATCACTAACAATTCAATTTAACACTAGTCATTTGTTTACACACAGTTAAATATCAAACAATTCTATTTCTATCAATTCAATTGAGCATAAGTTATTTGTTTGCACTCAGTTTAAATGTCAAAGTTCTATTTGACCACTAGCTTAGGACCCTATCAAGTACTACTAGGGAGTGATGGCAACGAAGAGGTACTCCACATTCCTCAAAGCTCAGCATTACTAGTGCCTCACCATCAGACGGTTTAGTGTCATATCCAGGACAGTCATTGGAGTAGTCTTTCCCCTCTGCAGAGATGCAGTCGGTGAATTCTACAGCCTCAGCTGACTGGACCATGATTTGTTTAAAAAAAAAAAAAAAAAAAAAAAAAAAAAAAAATTTCTCTGCTCATATGAAAAACATTTTTATTAATAAAAATGAAGTGAATTTTTATCCATATCAATGGCAGATTAATATTGATTTAATTTTAGATTATCAATCTGTTCTGTACAAAACATAATATAGGAAAAGTATTATCTTATAATTAATTATCTTATGATTATATAAAGTATTAACTTATAATTAATTATACACAAAGAAAAAGCTACAAGACATTAATAAACCTAATAAACCCAACAAAGATGGGAATAATATCAATCTACATCAGATAATATTAGATGTGAATTAATATAAATTTCAAATATCTACCATCATATTATTCTCAAATAAAGGTGTAAAAATACAATTTTCAAATTGTTTAAAAAGCAGGTTGAATCAACCAACTAACAAATTAACAAAAAATTTTTGACTAATGTCAAGTAAGAACCATTCATATTTTGCATAAACTTTTTTAAAATACTATTTCTGTATTTTATCCCTTTTACCCTATTCATAAAATCAAACTTACAATAATGTTTTTTCGCATAAATAGACTCATCATACTAGAAATAGGATAGATGATTTTGAAATAATTTGACAATTTGTTTAAAAAAATTTAACCGGAAATTAAAAAGCTTACATTGTTGGTGGTTATGTTACATTCTGTAATTTCAATATCATAACTTTGCAAAAATGAAACTAAGTACAATTTAGATCTTCGAAATTGCCAAAATAATAGTAATAGCATATTTCATCATCATAAAAAATTGGAAAAAATACTCCATTTAATATATTTAATTGAAATTGGGTTAATTTACAAAGATTACATATTTCATTTAAAATAAATAAACCTAAAGAAATACTATTAAAATGTGTATTTCCTGCATTGAAGTCTGATTTTGTAAGAATATTTCATTGAGATTTCAATAAACATTCATTTACGTTTAAAAATCAATTTTCAGAAGAAAAAAAAAATCATAGAATATTTTCTTCGTTTGAAGAAAACTTTTACAAACCTTTTTCTTTTTCTTTCTCTGCAGGATCTTTTTCTGATGGATTAAGGAGATCTTCAAATCCCCAACATACAGCATGTTTATTCCCTAAAACAGAGATTGTCTGACCAGGACCACCTTCTGTATCCAGCAAATGGGCTAAGATATCAGCTAATGGAAGTTGTTCAATATCTTTTAGCATTTGCAATAAATGAACAGTATGGATGAAGAGTTCCAAATGGCCACTGAAACATAAAATAACAGTTCACTTTTAAAGGAAATCAAAGAAATCTCCATTCAATAAAAACTTATGGCAAATTTCATCAGGCAATGGTATAAAAAAATTGCTTCTTATATAATAGAGTAAAAACAAAAAAAAACTATTAGTAATTTTAAATATTGAAATAGAAACTAAGCAAATGGAAACAACTACGCTATCGAATTTTTTTTTTACTTCAAGTTTAATCCATACATAAATCAATTATCTCCAATTTTTAAAATACATTTGCTATACAACTCTTAAATATAATCCATCTATTTATTGTAAATGTTAAAATAGTTTGATCTTTACTTCGTTCACCTACTTCCTTAGTAAAGTTAATCGTAAAAAAATAAAATAAATAATAATAAAAAAAAAAAAAAAATAAAGCTTAGTCGTTTCGAAAATATTGTTATACGCTTGAAAGAAAGTCAGTCAAGCAAGACAAGCTTTTTAAATGGCATTTTGATCTATTTACAAAATAAGTGGTTGGATTCAGCGTAACATCATACACATTTACACAGAAAGTAACAAACCCAAACACAAAGATTTTTTTAAATTTTGAAGATCAATAGAATGTTTTGATGAAATATTGTAAATGAAAGTATAATAAAAGCTCTTTTTGTGCCTATGTAATAAATCAATAATAACATTTAACAAGATGCAGCAATCATTGCATTGTACTGATCATACAAAAACCTACAAACGGAAAAACTATTGTTGAATGTTGAAAATGAAGCATCTGCGTGCTTTTCAAATTAAAAATACTGCCTTACCTTATTGCAGTCTTAAGTAAAGGAAACGTTAAAAAAAAAATTTAAAAAAAAAAAAAAAAAAATCAGTTGATGCAAAAAAATTCGTAACTTTAAGATATTAGAAATAAATAAAAATTTTCTTTTTTTTTTTTTTTTTTTTTTTTTTTTTTTAATATCATCATGTAAAAAACGAATCAGAACAATATTGATTGTTTTTATTTTCTTTATAATCTCAATGTAACGGAACAAAAAAAAAATAAAAAAAGGCGGCTTGAATATAAGCTTGATTAAAATTACGAGTACCATTAACAAAAGCTAAAATCTCCAACGTTCGGGTGTGTTAGGTCTAACATTCAATCCCATTAAATGTTCAAATATTTTACTTCAACAAGAAGTGACAAAATCTGATTTCAAAGATCGATTGACATGGAAAAGGAAATTACTCCTTAAAGAAAGGATATTAAAAACGAAGATCTGATCTCACTGGACAGATAAATAATTATTTGATAAAGTCAATTCATCAACAAAAAAAGATTTGAAATTATTCAACATATGAAAAAAAATAAAAATAAATTAAAAAACTCCAAGAGAATTGCAAACATTAATGTTGATTATTCGTAAATACGAAAAACCTATGACTTACAAAAAAAAGAGGGGGGAAATTAAATTAAAAGTTATTTGATTGTTTTTGAAGTTTTAAATAAAATGTTAAGATTAATCAAGATCAGCTCAAATACAAATCTTTTATAACTTATAAAAAAATTATTGGAATTTTGCATTTTTCAGGAGTGCCTGGACAGCTTTTAATAATAGATACCTCCACACACACGTTGAGATTTCATAGAATTAAATGGGGGTGCTTGATTGACTTAAATTCATTTAATTTTATTTTTCTATAATCATTTCTTTTCTTTAAATTTAAATAATTGATAAAGATTTTTTTTATGTAGGTGTTTTTCGATTCAAAAATTTCTCATAAATTATTACGTCACAATGTTTTATATAGTATAAACAACCGTTTATATGTAGTGAAAACAATTTTATATCAGAATTTTCTCTATTCTTTCTTCTTACTAATGACAATAAGTTTATGACAATAAACATTTACTTTTATACAGATTTTAGGCGCTTATTTATTTGCCACAATTCGTTTGTTGTTTATTTTTGTTTGGTTTTAGAAAGTGCGTGAATGTACTAAAAATTTTATTCGCAAAGAAAGCTTTCCAGTTTATTGTTTCAGAGAATATGATTGAATGATTCAGACATTATATGTATTTGCGTAAATGTAATTTTATTTATTTATTTTTGTTTTGTTTTTGTTGAAAAAGTACTTCTTTTAAAAATATTTTTTGATCAGAAGCAATGGTCGAATTCCTGTGCTTACTAATCATTTGATAAATCTAAGAGCTATTTTTAAGTCTTCATTATTTAGAAATTTTAAGATAAATAAACAATGACCAGCTTCAAACATAACATTTGGATTTAGTGTATAAAACATTAAAAGACCACACTCTTTAAATACATTTTATTACGTCTTTTTTTCTTTTAATTAGACCTTGAATAGATTTTTTAAAACTTATTTATGATTATTAGCTTTTTTACACTAAATTATAACCAATGATGATTGACTAAATATATCAAGTCCACCAAAAAACCTATTAAAAGTTGACATTGGCAACTTAATATCAGTTCAAATACAAATTGTCCTAAAAACATTTGAATAAGAAGACTCGTGATAAAATAAATAAATAAATAAATAAATAAATAAATAACAGCATAAAAGTAGCACGCATTTGATTGAACACTACTTAAATTTAACAATAATCAGAAAATAAAGTGGTTGTTTCTATCTCAGGAATACAATGAAAAAAAATTATAGAAAGAGATTGATGATTACCGAGAAAAAAAAAAAACAGTACTCGTCCAGAATAACCCGCTGAGGAAATGTCTTAAAAAATGGCTGATTTTAAACGACTTTCAATACATTTTAAAATTTTCTTAGTGAGCTATTCTGGACAAGTAGCGAAGAAGAAAAAAATACTTACCGTGCACAAGCCAAAGCTACAAGTGCAGATGCAGCATTTACACGTTCACATTGTTTACTGATTGCAGACATACTGCAAGTTGCCACTTGTAACGTATCTGAATTTTCAGGACGTTTTTGCTGATGAGGAGATGAGTTCAAGAATGATCTTTGAGTAGATTGGCTAGATTTTTCCTCCAGCCAATTACATAACAGCTGTTCCAGACCTTTCATACAATCTGCAGGTTCCTTAGAAAGGCTAAAAGGAGGACAATCTTTTAGACACTCAAGTAATACACTAGCAGAAACACTGCACAATTCTGGATCATTTCGACTCATAGATTCAAGAAGTGGTAGTACAAGTAATAAGCTGATCCGGGTAGAAAACGAAGCCTGTTCAATGTCTTTAATACTACCTTGTTTTTTCCAAATCGCAGTATCGTCAGAACTCTCTCTTTCGGTTTGTTGGTCGTAAATGGACGCAGCAACCTGGCGCTGAGCATTCCAGAAACCACAAAGTGCATTTAGACGGTATTCAAGAAGTCTGGAATATGCATTGTTCTGAGTACCACAGACTGACATAATGTGTTCACTCAGTTCAGCTGGAGTCTTTGTATCCAGGGTAACCACTTCGTGTTCGCCGCTATCTCTAACGTTATTTACATCTTGAGGAAGTTCGACGATGTCTGAAAGACGAAGTAGACCATCATGAAGAAAAAGTGTTTCCTCCGTGATAGACAACCACTGGGAGAGATCTTGTTGCTCTTGACTGTTACAGCAAGCATTACTGCCAGCACTGATACCAATGCTAATGCTACCATTACCAGCGCTGCTGACTCCGCTGTTAGGTGCACTACTGGTACTGTTATGTTGTGTACTTGTATTATTCATTATCAAGCAAAAGTAAAAACAGTATCACAGGGATAAGGATAAGGTAAATAAAGATGTGAATTTAAATACGTCTATTTAGATATAAACGATAGATTTCGAAAGAGAAAGACGAAAAAATAAAATTATTGTTATTATTAAAATTTAGTTGTATCATGTGTTGATATAGTTTGCTTATCAAATAATGTTAACAAAAATGAAAAGTGACAACTTGCCATTAATTCCTTGCTAGGAACAAGCAACTAGCTTGTGCTGATAAACGTTAAGAGTAATCTTAACATTATGATAACCGGTAAAATGCAATATATCTATTATTAGTTGTCTTTTCATAATAAGCCAACATGTTCATGCACTTTTTGCAGACCATTTCAAGAAAACTATAAAATCCCCCAAATCTTCCAGGACTGGAAAGATCTAGGTGAGAGCTGCTACCCAATGGATTCATCTGTCTTCCATATTTATGACGTCACAACAGTAACAACAATAGTGTTAAAAAATAGTAATAATCCAAACTTTTTCAATATATACAAAGGTTAAACAGCTAACATCAAAATAATTAAATAACTGAACTTCTCCAAACAAAATTATCCTGAATACGATAATTAGGTCCTTTTCATTTCGTTATTTTTCTTTTGACGAGACGTTAGTAACATGGAGTCTTCCTAACACTGAAAGTCGTAAATAAGCTTAGATTAACCGGTGTTAAATTGAATATTCCCGTTCTACAATTGAACCGCCTATATAAATACTAAACGGAAACGTAAGGAAATAACTTTTCAAGTCCTTACTGAATGTGATAATAATTATGATAATTAGTTTCATTTTATTTTTGTGAAAAAATCTTGGTTAACTCAAGTATCAATTATAACGTCCAAAATTAAAATCGTTGCAATATAGTTATTAATGAAAATAATTAATAAATAATGAATAAATGTAAATAATAGTGAAATGCCGTAAATTTTTAATACTCGTCTACCGCATGATAATTCTTTTGAAAATCCGATATTTTAATACCGTTTTAAACTTATGGTTTTGGTTATCTTTTGAAAATTACTATTTTTAATGCAATGCGTAAGATTAAGATTAGTTATAGCTTGTTTTGGCTTAACTAAACGCTTGAAACAAACATTTCTCATTTTGAAACTTTCTATTTCTATTTCATTTGGTTTTAATTCAATAGATTGTATTTACGGTGAAAGTAAAGTAGGATTTTATTTTTGTCATATATTCTTCATACTCTAGACAGCTCATTTAGTTATCTTGGCATTTTGGCGAGGACGTCTGCAAATGATGCACGATTTAAAACTTTTGGAAGCATTGTTTTAAGCTGTCTTATCTACACACAGCAGTAAAAATGATTAAATAATAAAATAATAATACCTTAAAATACATATTCTTGAAAGTGAAATTTTTTTAAAGATGTCATTGTTATTGTATCTACTTCCTACTTAAAATAAATTGTAATAATTGGACATTATGAGAAATTTAATGTAATTGTAAATTTATCCCATATACATAAACAAAAAAGTTAATTACTCAAAAAATGTTTAGAGTTAATTTGAAAAGTCCTATTAGGACTTGAAAAAACTAACAGGTTTTAAAAACTTTTGACTCCTCATCAGATTCTTTTTCTTTTTTCTTAAACTAGCGCGTTGTTTTTATTGCTTTTAAAACCAATTGTTCTAGTTCATGTGAATGAAAATTGACAGAAAGTGAAAGCAATTTTAATGGGGAACGAAAAAGTATATATATTCGATCTTTAAAGATAATAAATAAGTAAAATTTCAGGAACTAGGAAAAATTGATGACAAATATCATCTTGTGATAGTGAAAGGATAAACATTTTAAGAGTTCCTTATATATAAAAACAATACGCTAAATTATTTCATTTTTAGGAAATGGCAGTTATATTCGGCAGAGAATGGTCACGTGGATTTGTTTTCTGCTAAACGGTGCTTCAACAATATTAACCCTTTGGAATTTTCTGATAACTAGAAGGCAAAACGAAAATCTAAACCTAAAAAAAATGATAAAGCATCGTGACAAGAGCCTCAGGGAATACTGTGATTATAATTTGATACCCTTCTTTGTTTTTCAACAACAACTCATCCTACAGGCTGTAATAGAAAAATAACTTCAGTGTCATTTCTCTTTTAATCAGATTGGATTTGCTAATTAAAATTTCAATTAAAAAATTTTTCTGGATTTGTGTCTCTTAATACTAGTTATTTATAGTTTTCTTTAATTCTTAATTTATCGATATGAAAATATCAAAATAAAACAAATTTTCTACCAAATGCTGAACAAGTCTACTCTTGAAGCTTGGAGTAAATATGTATCTTTTACTGAGGCTGCAAGACTGTTTACCATATGTACATTCAAAGATGTGCTGTGTTGGCTTATGTTACCTTCAGGTGATGCTGTACATATCAGAATCACCTTTTAATTGTATACATTAGGATCTCCCATTAATTGTAGTAGTTATGAGTTTGGTTTTTGTTAGTTTTGATTAAACTTACAACAATATAAGGAAAATTGTCACTCTTTTATGGTTGCTATGACATCAAGCATTGCCATAAAAATGTATATGAAAGGTCAAGAGGAGACATTTGGTCTATTCCCCTTTTCTATTGATTCAGAATGCAGCAACAGTTGTAAAAAAGAAAGTGGTAAATAAAAGAGCATTGGAATGAAATAAAGAAGTTCAACTTCAACAAGCAAATATGCCTATTTATATAAAAATATATAAAATAAATTTGTATAAAAAATTATGCTAATTGAGTATAATGAGTGGATTAATTCTTATATTGTTATAGATATTTCAATTTATTTGACTGTTGCTGTTTGGGAAGTTCTGTAAGTCACATTTTTTTGGATGAAAAAGTCTTATACATAAATACTAAAAGAAACAGACCTGTCTAATACTCAAAGACTGATTGTGTGTGGGGGTTGTATTATATATCAAAAAGATATCTGCAATTAACTCTGCTATGGTTTGTTCTCATTATTCTTAAGTATAAAGTGTAACATTGGGTTCTTTCATGTCGCTGGTTGTTACTTTTCTTTCACTGACTTTTCAAATATCTTGCAATTAAACTTGTCCTATAAATTCAGGTAAATAATCAAACATTTAATTAACCAAATTAGAATAATTTGACTATAATGACTTCACATTTAGATAAGATTTTATAAAATTGCACCAAAATAATATTCAGCATATAATTATTGAATTACATTTGTAGAGGAAGTATTGTTGTGGGTAAATGCTGCTATGCTGTTGTGAACTTGAAGTCATTAGTTGTTGTTATCATTTATATATCATAGCAGTTACGAATGTAAAATAATTTGTACAACTCAATAAATTTTCTTGTTGAAGCAAAATCAAATAGAAAAGAGAATACATAAAGAAATAAGCTACAAAAAGAGTATATAAAGGTGTGTGTGTAGAAAGGTTCTTTATGGCATGTATATGTGTAGGAAGTTTCCAAGAGATACTAAAGTTTGTGAGAGACTTACATATTTGAGAAGAATTTCTTTAATTGTTGGTTGTGTTGAATTATTAGACATGCCTGTATGTATGAAAGTGAGCATATGGTATTGTATGTTGTGTATCATTTTGTAGTATTGTGTTCAATGCACCATAATGTTTGTTGGTGATGAACATCTCTTAGGGGTACAAGAACAAGTCCTTGTTTGTTGATTGAGATGTTTGTGCTTTTTTTAATACTTGCTTCTGTTGTGGTTTTACCATCTGGCTGTTATTTGTAGATGCCATTTGGCAGACAAGCAAGGTGATCTCACACATTTGATAAATAATATATTATCAAGTTGGCACATAGCCAATAAATTGTACTGAATTTTTCTAACTTTTACCGACCAAAAGATTTTTTCATTTAGGAAATGATAACCTCAAAACTTGCTGGGATTTCTTGGCATGAAATTATACATAAAAACTTTCAAGAGAAAGAAGTAATATACAATGCAGCCCATTATCATATTAATTGTGAAGCAAAAGACAATGAGTTTCTTCTGTTTGATCAATGATAAATGCACACATTCAAAAACCAATGTTTGTATTGTCTCAGAAGTTGTACATACGAAAAATAAAAATCAATCATGTTAAATGGAAGTCACATATAGATATAAAATATGTAACAACAAAGACAATGAATAAATAGCATTATTTCAAAAATGTTGTTTTTATGAAACCTAATACTATCATAGCCACTGGCGATTCATATCAGGAGTCTTTGTTTTCAAAAACACCACATCATCTGTCCTCAGTGAATGGAATTTTCCATTACAACCAAAAACAAACTCTGGCATCAACACATCACCATCACCTATTTTGTCCACAAGTGGAATTTTTTATTACAAACTCAGAGATTACCTCTCTTAGCAGCATCATGTCCTGTTTATCACATAAAAATTAAAAAGAAGCTTCCTATCCAAAATCTGATTCATGATAACCTGGCAATGTAGCAACACATCTTCACTATAAAATCAGCAGTCACTGACAGCAAAAAGTTACTCAGCAGCCTCAAGCAAAGAGTTAACTTGATCCTTTCATTGGTATGAAGCACTGATGACCAAATGCCTCTTCCCAGCCACTAGTAGCAGATGCAGAGGTCTGGTCAATCAGCAGCAGCAATCCAGTCTTTTCTGCTTTTCAGGTTTAACTCAAACAGTCCTTTTTAGAATTACTGCCGCGACCGGCCGGCGAACATAAACAGATCAGATTACACCTTTGCCCTGGAAAAATAACATCCGGGCACAGCCGGAAATAACTAAGCCCTTTTTCGACTCTAACCGGCCGTTACAGCTAAGAAAGGGATAAATTAATATTTATCAACATTTGCAAAACACTTCTGCCAGAAATAATTCTATAAAAATGGAAGTAATACTCTTTGCTAGCCTATACCGGGCTATAGAAGTACTTATTTTTTGCGTCCATTTTTTATAGAAGAACTTTCTATTCACGTGGCATGACGGAAGTGGAGTTCCCTTTCTTCCATATAAAAAAGGCTTCAGGCAGCGAAAATTCAGAGGTCCCCGCGGACTTTTTTTCCTCTCCAGTTGTTGGGTTGCATTCGGTAGGCCGTTTTATCTCTGGACGGTTCTGCCGGATGTGCCTCGGCACTGGAGAGTTCCTCCGGCCTCAGGGGGCCATCCCCCCAGGCTTATACCCCCTTCGGGGGGGGTCATTGCCTGGCGCCTGAGGCGCCCCAAAAAGGGGAATGCCGACGGGGCCGAAGGTATTTTTGGCCTTGCCGGACGCGTGTGGGTTTCGGCCCTGCAACCGGGCCCATCTTAAAAACGGCCTTGTGCCATATTCGCGCGTTGGTGGGACGCAACGATAAATACAGAGGTCTACGCGGATGCTCTCAGGGGCCACTCGGCTCCATGAGGCTCGGGTCCTACGTTATCGTGGTTGCACCCACCTCACCGCCACTTCTAGTGGCAGATTCAACCTTTTTTTTTAAGGTCCTTTTTAAGGGCCATGAGAGGTCTCCTTCTGCAGGTCGGAGTATCTCTGGCGGTCATTAACGACCAGTCGAAATAGACGGTCAGGAGGCAAACACTTAGACCAGCCGGTCTTAACCATCGCTCGGTTCCGCTCGTCTGTTTGGCTACGCAGCGCTAAAGGCAAGAGTTGGCCTTTAGCTACCGCTCCACCATCCGTGCAGCGCTAAGATAACACCAATCTTAGCCTCGGCTCCCTGGCCTGTTCGCTCGACAGTATAGAGCTTTGACGCACAAGCCTTAGCTACCACCTGATACGCTCGCACAGCTTTGGCGCGAAAAGCCTTAGCTACTACACAGCTTTGGCGCAAAAAGCCTTAGCTAGCACCACAGCTTTTGGTGCAAAAAGCCATAGCTACCATAAATGATACGCCCGCACTGCTATCTGGCACGACAAAGCCATAGCTACCGCAAACGATATGCCCACACAGCTATCTGGCACGACAAAGCCATAGCTACTGTCAACGATACGCCTGCACAGCTATTTGGCACGACAAAGCCATAGCTATCGTAAACGATACGCCCACTCAGCTATCTGGCATGACAAAGTCATAGCTACCGACCATGACGCTCCTGCAATGCAGTCCACGTAACGACTCGCTGTTACGGACTGCCCCAGCAATGCAGTATCTAGTCCACGTAACAACTCGCTGTTACAGACTATCCTAGCAATGCAGCATCTAGTCCACGTAACGACTCACTGTTACGGACTACACTAGCATTGTATCATCTGGCCCACGTAACGACTCGCTGTTATGGGCTAGCAACCAGATCGACACACCCCCGGTTAACCCAATGTACTGTCAAAACCGGGATATCGATCTACCGACCATGACGCTCCAGCAACGCAGCATCCAGTCCACGCAACGACTCACTGTTACGGACTGCCCTAGCATTGCAACAACTAGCCACGATGACTCGCTGTACCGTCTAGCAACCAAAACGACTCGACCAACCTCAGCTTTCCACTACGATCATCCAGCTGTATTCAATGACTCGACCGACTTTAGCTTCCTGCTACAATCGTCCAGCTGTATTCAATGACTTGATCGACTTCAGCTTCCCGCTACAATCATCCAGCTGCATTCAACAACTCGACCGATCTCAGCTGCCCGCAACGACCATCCAGCTGCATTCAACGACCCGACCGACCTCAGCTGCCCGCAACGACCATCCAGCTGCATTCAACGACTCGACCAACCTCAGCTTCCCGCTACGATCATCCAGCTGCATTCAACGACCCGACCGATCTCAGCTTATCAGCATCAAACATCCAGCTGTATCTCCACGACTTGACCTACGCCAGCTACCCTCGTCGAACGTCCTGCTGCGCACAACTACAACTACAACTCGACCATACCAGCTAACGACATCACCCATCTAGCTGAAGACCACATACAACCGCCACTGACATTTACATATACATTTGTAATCCCGGCAATAAATCGTCACTTTTGTTGTATCTGTTACCTTGCCTTTTGTCTTCCTTCATTGTCTCTGGTTGTCACATTCGCACGCAAAACACTAAAATTATTTGCGGAGTCAACGCGCTTATTGCCTCCGCGACATTACAATCTTACCTTGATTCTACAGTCCTTTTCAGGATAACAACAAGTCTTATTTCCCCTTTACTGCACTTTTTGTTGTTGTAAACATATCAGCATCACAAGGACGATGGTGTAGCAGTCAGCCAGTTGCAACAGACATTCAAAGCAAAGGTTTAGTCCATAAGCAGACAGCACTACTCAGATTACTCTTGACTCTTCAAAGCGAACATTGACCAATCCCAGTGTCATAAATAAGATAAGTTTACAATGATGGATACCCAGAAATATTTACGGCGCTGTCTCTGGATTATGGCAGTCAACCATATTCAGAATTGCTCTTCGCACATGTTTTCGATACCACTTGTATTTTGCGGAATAAAGCTTGGTAAATATTATTTTCTGAGTTTTAGTCTTCATTCTGGACAGTTTATTCTGCAAAATATCTAATAATCAGCATGTCAGACCCTGTGTCTAGTTTTGGCTATAAACCCAGAATATTAGACATCGACCTGAATTCAACACATGCTACCAGGGAATGGTGACATTGGTGTACCAACTATTTGGATGACTACCAGGACAAAATTCCCAACAAACTACATGCATTAATCAGTTATGTAATCCCTACAGCCTACGAGTTTATCAAATCCTGTGAAGATATAGAATTGGCACTAAACTGGTTGGACTCGATATACTTAAAAAAACAGATAAAGTATTTGTGCACTACTTACTAGCTACATCAAAGCAAAGACAAGATGAATCGATTGAAGATTTTTTTCAAAGCCTTGAAAGATTACAGTGAGATTACGACTTCAGAGACAGAAAAGCTAAACAAGTCAGGGATGAAGCTGTGAGAGATGCTTTTATCTGTAGGATAACATCTCCAGTTATCTGACAGAGATAACTTGAGAATAAAACATTGGACCTCCAGACAGCGTATGAACAAGTACTAATGCTGGCTTTAGCCCAGAAAAATAATGAGGCTTGCATTTTTCCCCCAATTCATCACTAACAGCCATTGACGACAGTGGACCACATGGTGACTCAACATACAGTAGTAGTAGTGATGGTGGAAGGAGAGAGGATAACCAAACAACTGTCGCTGCCACATTTAACCAAAAATACATTAGTGGTAATAAAAAGACTCCAACTACATCTTCAAATAACAACACTGCTGGTAAGGAAGCTTGTTTTTTCTGTGGTACCATAAACGGTCTATTTGTCTATTTACATGATTTAATTTGCCATTGCTGTAATAAGCTGGGCATTACCAAAAAATGTGTAGATCAAATGCAACTAATACTATGATTCATTCAGCTTATATTTCTATAGACACTAAAACAGTACCTGTAGGACTTTTTCATGCAGCTACTTTTGTCACAGTTGAAAATAAGACTTTAAATGCCTTGATAGACTCTTGTGCATCTGAAAATTTTATCAGCGAGAAAATTGTAAAATTGTTGTCTCTGAAGACTTTTCCTTTATTTAACTATGTCCCAGAAAAGTGTTAACAATTGGTCTAACGGATTTGTAATACTTAATTTTAAACTAGGTTTGAATGATAAATTATATACTTCTGTTTGTTTGACTACCCTAAAAGACCTCTGTTGTAGTGTTGTTCTTAGATGGGAATTTCAATCCTGTCATCTCAAAGTTACATTTGAATATGCTAGTCAATTGCCGGAACTTTTTGTGAAAGGCCACAGGTGCTTGTTTTGCCTTGGAAGCTGCTAATATAGCTGAACCAACCTTGTTCTTAGGAATTTCAACTAAATGCAAACCAATTGCTACTAAATCAAGATGTTCTAATAAGGAGGATTTGGATTTTATTGGTATGGAAATTGGTAAACTTCAGAAGGACGGGATTATTGAGCCCAGTATGTCACCATGGCATGTACAAGTAGTCATTGTTAAGGATGAAACTAAAAATCACAAAAAAGTGTGTGGACTATTCTCAAACCATAAATATCTACATGGAATTAGATGCCAAAGATTTCTAACCTGGTTACAAATCTTGCCAGGTATAAATATTTTTAATCGTTTGATTTAAAAAGTGCCTACCATCAAATAAGACAATAACAATCTGAAAGAAAATATACTGCCTTTGAAGCAAATGGTCAGCTTTTTGAATTTACCCATCTCCCATTCGGAGTAACTAATGGTGTTCCTACTTTCCAACGTGCAATGAATGAAATTGTAAAAGAGGAAAATCTAACTGATACATTCCCCTATCTTGACAATATAATAATAAGTGGTGAAACAGAAAGACAACATGATAACAATGTGGAAAATTTGATGAGGGAAGTGAAGAAAAGATGCTTGACCTTGAAGGATTCTAAAACCATAAGGAAGATAGCTATGATAAATACCTTAGGGTATTGTGTAAGGAATGGAAAGATAAAGTCTGACCCCAAATAGATGAAGCCATTGCAAGAACTACCACCACCTAAAAATATAAACATCCTAAAGAGAATTAGGGGAAAGTTTGCTTATTATACTAAGTGGATCTCTGAATTCTCAGACAAAATACAACCCTTACTAAAAGTAGATAAATTCCCATTTGGGGAAAAAGCACTTAATACCCTGAAATCTGAACTGTGTAAAGTGACCTTATGGGCTATTGTTGAGAACCTACCCCCTCAATTAGATTGTGATTCTTCAGATTATGCTATATCAGCTGAACTTTGCCAGAATGGAAGACCTGTAGCATTCATGTCAAGATCACTCCAGGAAAGTGAAATAGGATATAACATTGTTGAGAAGGAAGCTCTAGCCATAATAGAAGCTGTATGGAAATGGAAGCATCTTTTGTCCCCAAATCACTTCAAATTTTATATAGAGGCAAGGTGTGTATCATTTATGTATGATACCTGAAAATGAACTAGAATAAAGAATGCTAGAATAATGAGTGGAGAATAGAACTTGGTGAATTGTCCTTCAATATTGAATATCAACCGAGAAGAAATAATGTTACTGCAGACACTTTCAGTCGCACTTATTGTACATCATAAAGTTGTCAAACCTTGATCCTGGTAGAGTTACATAAAAAACTATGCCATCAAGGTGTCTCTAGACTCTTACATTTTGTGCAGTCAAGAAAGCTTCCTTTTTCGACTGAAGATGTCAAGAAAACTTGTGCATCCCGCAGACTTTGTGCAGAACTCAAACCTCAGTTCTGTCAACCTGCTAAAAGTACACTGATTAAGGCCACTGGCCTAATGCAAAGGATCAGTATTGATTTTAAAGGACTTCTCTTAACTGCTACTCGTAATCAATATTTGTTTGTTATTGTTGATAAATACTCACGATTTCCATTTTTATATGCCAGTACAGACATGCAAACCTCCACAGTCATAAATTGCCTGGAACTTCTTTTTAATATGACTGGAATGCCAGACTACATACATTCATATAGAGGCCATTCTTTTATATCCAGAGAGCTAAAGGAATACCTACTAAAAAAAGGGGTTGCTACTAGTAACTCAACACCCTATCATCTATAGGGTAATGGTCAGGCTGAACGGTATGTTGAAGTTGTCTGGAAAACAATTCAGTTAGCTATTAAGACACACAAACTACCAGATAAACATTGGGTGCAGATCCTACCACAGGTTCTTCATTCTATGCTGTCCCTGTTATGTACTACAACAAATTGTACATTTATGGCCCTGTCTCTGAATTATGGCAGTCAGCCATATTCAGAATTGCCCTTCACACGTGTTTTCAATGCCATTTGTATTTTGCTGAATAAAGCTTGGTTAATATTATTTTCTGAGTCTTAGTCTTCATTCTTGTCACCCAGTTAACTGCCAAATCAACCAGGATGTCGATCTGCCTGCTTCTGCAATCCAAGAAATCTGACTCTCCAAATGTTTTCAGATACCTGACCACATAGCTACATCACAACCCATTCAAAATCATCAAGACTTATCCAAGATCCTCCTGACTTGCTGTTGTCAAGAATTATCAGACAGCTAAGTTTACATTTTCGACACAGCACAAACTTCACAAATTCTCCATGTATTTATCATCAAATAAAAGTTGGCAATCTATATCTACACTCTTCTGCCTTTGTCATCCTTTGCCTAGTTTGTATCTCATCACTATATTCATTAAAGTTTGTGGGATCAACATATTCATTGGTCCCACAATAATACTAACCATTAACTTTAACTAGTATTTTCTTTCATTATAATTTAAGGGATGAGTTTACAAGCATTAATTTGGGCTTCTGCCAAACAATATTTTGTTTTCACCAAATGTTTTCACCAAATTACTCCACCATGTGCAAGATGTGACACAAGGTCAATTTTTAAATGGAGCAAAACTGGTTTGAATTCAGTTTTCCATTGAGTTGCCTAACCAAGTCTACAAAACCCAGTCTAATATACAATTTACTTTTAGCTGGGTGGAGAAAAGATGAATTCATGTCTTTCCCAAGGCCATTAGCACAAAACAAAATAAACTTAGGTTGTCAATTCCATTTCCTACAACAATAACCATTACATTAAGCATGCCTCCAGTTGGTCAACATAGCTGGCAAATTTAAGTAGGCTTCTCTAAGTCAAAGGGAATGAGTTCAAATATCACTAACAACTTATCTTTTGTTATTTTCAATTTGTGCTGTTCTTCATTGTCATTAGATTGATGTGTTGAATGAGTTGTGATTTTAAAGAAACAACTAAAAAAAGAAATCATGGTTAATAAAAAATACTAGTCAAAGTTAATGGGTGACAAAGCTTCCTTGAAAAAAATTTTCTAGTTAAAAAAATTGATACCAACATTGGTTGGTTTACAACATGTTAACCTTTGTTGGGTTATTTAAAGCTGAAGTTAGTCTTTTTTTTTTTAAGCAATTATATGGTTTCAAATAACAAAAGACAATCATTTCCCAACAATTACTGCTTTAAGTAACTATTCATAACACAAATAATTTTCACTCAATTATATAGTTTCAAGTAAGCAAGGTTTGAAAGTTCAGCTAAAGTAGATATTTCTTAGCATTTGCAGATAAAATGAGTCATATCTATACTATAGCTTAGTTAAATCTATTATTAAGTAAACCAAATATTATGGTTCTTATAACTGAAAACGGATTTTAATCATTTAATGAAGTTGGTCGGTCGGTCGGTTGGTCGGTTGGGTTTTATGGCATACCAACCCTTGTAGGTTATTTAATACAAAATCCTATTTATTCATATATGTTAAATATTTGTTGATGAATACGTTGTGGGTAACAATTTTCAAACCAACAAGAGCTCATTTGTTTGCACACTGCTAAATGGTTTCAAATATTGCTATCTAACACTAATAGTTTTATTTGCACATAGTTAAATGATTTCAAGTATTGCCATCTAACACAAATAATTTCATTTGCACACAGTTAAATGGTTTTAAGTATTGCTACAGGTAATTTAATTGAACAGTCATTCGTTTGCTCACAAATGGTTTCAAGTATAGAAAATTATAAAATATCTCTATTTGACTCATAAATGGCACCCCAACAGGTACTACCTCTCCAAGTCAGAGTGGACCTTAGAGTAATGGCAATGAAGGGGTACTCCACATTCCCCAAAGCTCCAGGAGTGGAACCTCAACATCAAATGGTTTAGCGGTATATACAGGACACTCATTGGGAGGGTTTTATTCCCCAGCAGAGATGCAGTCAGCAGATTCGACTGCCCCAGGTGACTAGGCTGTTAAAACTAAGTAACTTCTAGAGAAGTTCTGGAAACAGGAAAACTCATACGGAAAAAGAATAAAATGTCTCAAGAATGAGTGCATATGTCTTACCAAATGCAAAAAAAAACAAGAAATAGTATTTTGGGAACTAACTAATTAGTCAAAGTCAGTGTCAATAGAAAGTTCTTAGATAAGTAATGATCCATAAGTAAAATGTAAATGTCCTACTGCACCTATCACCACACCAGTGATGGTGCTGTGGTTTAGTAGAAAGTCTGATTTTATTAGGTGGAGTTGCTAGCCCCATGGCCCTAGGTTTTGAATTCAGTGTTTTTTCTTTCTCCTTGGCTAGTTGCCTTACCAAGGCTAAAAAGCTCAATTTGCCCTATCATTTCCCCATGGCTGGTCTTTCCTAGAGACATTAACATGAAAGTGAAATACAAACATCCTCATCCAGAACTTAAACTTGACTCACTAAGTCCATTTCCTTAGATAGTACCTTCCACACACCTCTAACATAATGGTTAGAATATTTTGTACATTTTTGTCCAAAAAGAACTTTCAAGCTAAAAACTGAAAGTTTTTAAGAGGCTAGGTAATTTATACACAATTTGAAACTTTGAATAATAAATTTGGAATTAAATAGTTCTTTGGTGATTGTTAAGTGTTGTTTTTCTTCATAATGTCTTTTTACAAATAAAAAATGTGAGGTGTAAGCAGTGGCTTTCCAATCACTGACTACTGTGTGTCTTTTTCACTGAAATCTCTTCTCTAACCCACCTATTTAATTTTAGATCTAAAGAACAGGTCATAGCAGCTGTATTAAAATGTCTTAGGTTAAACTGGTTCCTACAACAACTGGCACAGTCTGCAATATCACTGAACCCTGGTGACTGTAACTTTAACTAAAAATAATGATATTGATCAGCCAGTAGTAATTAACCAGGCTTTAATCTCTGCTTAAAAATCGAAAGCTCATTAAATGTGAAAATTTCTGAATCTATCTTTAGTAGCAGAAGATTCTCAGCTAATTCATTTCCTTTAGAATTTCAAGTTATTTTAGAAATGAATAATTGTTTCAATGCACTTTGGTAAAGTTTATAACTTCTATGAATTTCTTGGCAACTCTCCGCAACTCACAGCAAGTAATTCTAGCAACTGACTGCAACTCACTACACTCCTTGTTAAATATACCCATTACAAGGAGATTCTTCCAAAATTAGCTGCCAATCCCATCAGTTCAAGCAAATTAGTTAAAACTTTTTGTGACTTCCCACAAGGATTGTCTTTTCTTTTCTCAATTGATTAAGTCAGTTAGAATTAATTGTGACACATGCAATTTACCTTGTAATTTTCCAAAAATTGAATGTAATATTTTCTCATAGTCACAGACTGCTAGCCAGTACAAGTGACTGATTATAAGGTTGTCTAAACTTTTTATTTTCTTGCTTTTGATAGATAAAACAAACTTTCTGCTTTGTTTGATATAAAAATATAATTTTTACTCATGGCTCTGTTTACATTTACCTTTCCTTTTCAAGAATTAGTACAAAAAAATTAACAACTAAACATATTTTATTGCTGGAGCAAAACTAAACAGAAAAGAGAATGCATAAACAATGAGACATAAAAATGAATGAAGGTGTTTATTTACAAGAGCTTCTTATGGTATATATGTTTGTGCAAAATTGCAGAGAAGTATGAAACTTCATGAGAGACTTACATATTTGAGAAGAGTTTCTTATTTTTTGGTTGTGTGGAATAATTAAACTTGTCTATACATGTGAAAGTAAACTAACTGCATTCTATGCTGTATACTATTTTGGAGTATTGTGTTCAATTTACCAGAGGTATACTGTGGACAAACATCTTCCAGATGGGGTGAGAAATGGACCTGCCAACTTGACTGTTCAATCTTCACACTTTTTCTTTTTACACAAAGTTATGTTGCTATGGCAACCCTAGTGTTGCTATTTGCTGATTATTAGAAATTCTTTGGAAGCACAAGGGAGGTAATCACATATAGGTTTCAGAAGTTAAAGTGAAGCAGTTGAATACATAGGAGAGATGCTGAAATGTATAAAAATGTGGTTGTTATTGTGTGTTAAAGAATTCTATCAAGAGTCATAAAAATGTTGAAGTGACTGTATTCTCTAAAGTGACTCTATGAAGTTAGCTCTTTAAAGAAGTGTTCTCTAGGTAGTGTGCAGCTTAGTATGGTCAACAGAAGCCAGTTTCAAAGAAATTAGAGATTGTAATAGGCTTTGTGCTCATTCATTTTTCCTTGTAGATTGCTTGTATATTCTTTTGTCATTTGTTAACACATTAGTCTGGAAGGTGTTTGGTAAAGAAGTGTGGTGATTTGAGAAATTTCTGTATTTGTTCACACTTATACAAAAATTTCTGTATTTGTTCACACTTATACAAAAATCATTGCTCAGTAGTTAGTAAAATTTACGCAGCTGATAAAGTAAATACAGAAGTATATGTTCTCCAGTTTGTAGATATTTTGTTACCACATTTCATTAAAATAAGTTAAAACAGAGAAAATAAGAAACACAAAATCTGCTAGTTATTGTGAGAGCAGAAAATCAAGTTTAAATGTAAATGTATTGGTTATTTGGAGGCACTTAAATTATTGGACCATTCCTTTTTGTTTTCATTGCAGTCATTGTAGTAAATACTTTTAATTTAGCAAGACCTTTCTCTTTTTATATTTTTGTATCATAAATTGATTCCTAAATTTGTATAAGTATTCTTTTGTTATTAACATCAGTTTTAAATGAAAATTGTTGAAATTTATGACAGGAAAGCAGGATTATAGTTTTATATTTTAGGTTTTAAACCTGTTCTGCAACAATAGCATGGAGCAATTTTTAAATTTTTAAAAGAGAATTTGTAGTGCTATGTAATGTGTGGTATTGTGGTGGTATGTTGTTAAAAGGCAAACAATATAAATGACATACACAAAAAAAATATTCACAAAAAGCAATATAAACAAAAATAAATCAATATATCAACAAGCAAAAAAAAAGGAAACATTACAAAAATAGTATGAATGTCCAAATGTTGTCAAATATTCATGTGTGTGTGTGTGTGTAAGTAACAAAAATAATATGGTGAATGAGCATTTTTGCTTGAAACGAAGGGTAAGAATGTCAGAATCCTTACTTATATTTATATGGTATTATGTAGGTTTGTGCAAGCAACTAAAATATTAAAAAGTGTTCTGTGTGACTATATGTGTGGGTTGACTTAATATTCTATGTGAAGTACTAATATACATGAGAATGGTAATGTATTTTTGAGGGCTGTGTTTTCTCCCACTTTGGTGGTTTGTCTCTATTGGGATGTGATGAAATGTCTGAGGCTGTACGCATGCGTGAAGCTGGAACACGTCCAGCCAAAAGGCAGAACAAAAGAGGAAAGAGTGCAAGTCCTCTAAGTCAAAGACTATATAGACACATGACCAGCTCCAAAATGCAAGATTATATAGTCACATGACCAGCTCCAAAATGCAAGATTATATAGTCACATGACCAGCTCCAAAATGCAAGATTTACTTTTCTGCAGGACAAAATCAAATACACAGACATAGTTGGAGACACAATGCACATGATTTCTCTGTCCAATAGGTTCTTGAAACTAATTAATTTACCAATGTTCACCACCTTTTGTTTCGGGAACAAGTGAATCATGGATCTTATTTTTCTAGACTTTTTTGCACCTTGCTGTCATTGACAGCCATTTAAAAAATATAGGAGTGTAAATCCTATAGTATATGGTACATTGTGCTATTGTAGTATTGTAGTACATTGTTTCTGTGGAAGTATGTAGTCTACCACATTGTTTCTAATGCAAATAATAGACCTTGAGTATAGAGGTACAGTGCATACTATAATAGCACCCAGTTTGTTTTCATTGTTAATCATTATTATTTATTTATTCACTTATATATAGGATATAAAATTCTATATTTTACAACCAATAGGTGAGGCACAAATAAGTTAAAAACACTCTCACATAAAGCAGATCAGAATTACTTAAACCAGTGGCTTTCAATATTCTTTTGCCCCCCCCTTCACCGCTGGACCAAAATGCCAGTGCCCCCCTCTTCCAATGAACGCCAGAACAACAGTAATGTTAAATGTCATAAGAATTGGTTGATTCTTCAATCACAAACAGTTTGAAGAGTATAAAAAACAATCTTAACAAACAAAAATGGTTAACATTTATTTTTCAATCACAAACACCTTGAACTGAACATGAAATAAATTGTAAAACTAAACGAGTAATCATTAACAACTACCCTGCTTAATGAGATGGGTGGGCTTGTGCATTGCAATCAAACTATCAACATCAGGATGAAGGTTTATCAGGAGCAGTCTCAGATCACCACGCTCTGTTATGTTGAGTTTGTTTCTTTGTTTGGTGAGGAGCCTGAACACAGCGCTGAATCCCCTCTCAACCAGGTAGGAAGTCGGAAAAGCAATGAAAAACAACTTGATGGCTTTCCACAGGTTTAGGTAGCATTTTGGGATCACTGTTTGCATCCAAAAGGCTTGATAAGAGGTTTTGAATTTTGGTTTCAGATCCTTGTCCATTTGCAATCTTACAAGTTCCTCTTCTAGATGGGTTGGCACCTCTGTGCTGGGTTCAGTAAACGGACTGATCACCCAACCAGGGATTTCAAGAGAAAATAGGTCATTGAATCTGACTGACACTGTGGAGTTCTGCTAAATGAGCGCAGTACACAGCAATGTCATCATCTTTCACTCCTGTTTTCTTCTCCAAGTCAAACAAACAAGGAAACTGACGGAATTCACGGCATCCAAGGTTCCTGCTGTAGAGCTGTAATTTTGAGAGGAATGCCAAGAGGGCGGACTTGGCTTTGATTAATGAAGTCTCATCACCTTGCAGGTGCGAATTCACTTCATTGAATTTGGAAAATATTTCAGTGAGGTAAGCAATATCTGTCTTACTCGATTTCAGTTTGTCGTAAAGCCCAGGGTTGGATTCTTGAAAAAAATCCAGAACACTGTTAAACAGTGTGTAAAACCTTTTTAAACAGTTACCTTTTGACAACCACCTAACTTCTGTATAGAGAAGCAGGCATTGAAAATCTTCGTCATTTTCAATACACAGCTGATGGAACAGTCGAGAATTAAGAGCATTCGCTTTGATTTTGTTGACTGCAGTAATCAGTCAATAAGGATTCATGTAGCTTCTCACTTAAATTCTTGGCCACTAAGTGTTGTCTATGGATCACACAGTGAACTGTGAGGACTTTCGGAACAGCTTTTTTCAAATAACTTAGAAATCCACGGTGGCAACCAACCATGGACAGGGTGCCATCTGTAGCACATGAGATGATGTTTGTAAGTGGAATGCTTTTTTTCTGGAAATAGTCCTCCACAGCTCGATACACTGATTCTCTTTTGGTATCTGTTTCCAGGAGACGTGCAAACAATAATTCTTGACACAGTGACCCACCCTTGATGAAGCGTACATATGCGAGAAGTAGTGATTCATTTCCCGGAAGAGTGGATTCATCCAATTGCAAACTGAACTCAATTGTCATCAACATCTTACTGAGAGTCTCTTCGACGTTTTCAGCCATTTTGTCTACTCTTCGTTGAACTGAGTTGTCACTGAGAGGAATCGATTTTATGGCTTGTTCAGGAGATTTGTGCAAGACTGTTTTAATAACCTCTTTGTCTGCAGGCAGAATCAGTTCTTCTCCAATAGTGTGGGGCTTGCCAGCTTTTGATATCAGCAAAGAAATGCTGTAAGAAGCCTTCAGACCGTCATCTGAATTTTTCGATGAGGAAGTAAACATATTCATTGTTTTTCGCTTCAAAAATTGATCTCGAAGAGAATGAAAGAATGCCAGTGTTTTACCAGATTTATTGGGATGAATCTTCTGTAAATGTTCGAGGAGCCTATACAGCTTCATTGCTTCATTAGAAAAGTTTTTCTCACAAACCAAGCACATGGGTTGTTGTGGATTGGTCGGTGATTGTATAAATCCATACTTCAAGTACTCCACAGAGTATTGCCTACACTTCTTTTTCAATGCTCCTAGGGTTGCCATGTATGTATGCTGCCCTTGCCAAATGTTAATAAACATCTTGCTTAGACATCCAGATCACATATAAAGGAACACTAATTCCAAAATTATGAAAGAGAAATTTATTCTAACGTGAGACAGGTAAATTTCTGAAAGAAAAAATATAATAAAGAAGTTTTCACTGCAACAAAGGGGAGAAATAAGTAGAAATTTCAGGGGAGAAAGAGAAAGGCAAAGAAGAAAGAGAGGAAGGGAAGGAAAGTAAGGCGACTGTAACAAGTAAAATTTTAGTTCACTACTAAGTAATAAAGCGGGTAAAAGCGAGACAAGTAGCATGGCAAATAGGAATAATATTCCGATAATATTTAAATTGAAGGCAACAAGTAGGAAGTAAACATGGTGAGAAAAGGCAAATGAAACATACCAGAGTCATGTTGAAGGGGTGACTGAAGCGAGAAGGAAAGAATGTGCGTTCTCAGGAAGAAAAATGTCTGGCGGAATGGTTGAAAGTCCCACCAAGAAGAATAAGTCTTGTAGCTTTCGCGATGCCAAGAGTTTGGGATTAATTAATAAAGAGAGGATAAACTCCCAAGAGCAGAGCTTAAGGCAACCCGAATGAGAAATTAAGAAGGGGAGAAGAAATGAGAAATAAAAGTAATGGAGTTAAAAAGGGACAGAAAGTTTAACGTCGCAGCGAGAAAATGGGAAGTAAACAAAGGGGAAAGCGGTGACCAGGGGAAAATTGTCCCTTATGAAGAGAGTTCTGGATACAGAAGTTGCAGCGACTGGGGGACGCTTAATTAAATCACCCCGTTTTTCCAGCTTTTCTACCAACACCAGCGTTACATTTTACCGTAATTGCTCCAATGTCTCCTTCACAATTTCAACGCCCCCATCAGACTGTTTACTCGCCAGCGCCCCTCTGACAGTTCATATCCCCCCCCCGTCCTCTTTGAAAACCACAAACTTAAACAAAAGCTTTTGAACAAACCAGTAAAAATTAGGATCCAAACTTAAATAAGTAATTTCTAGAATCTGATTGGATATATTCATGCAGTTGAACTTCAACTGAACCTGCTGCTGAGGTGAATTCACACGCAGAACTAAAAACTTTCATTTCGATCATATTGGCAGGAGATATATTTATTCAGGTTTTCAGCGGCATTGGACACATGGTGCCCAGCAACCACATACCTACCTGGCACTCATACCAAGTGAGTGAACAATTGATCATCTGGTTTCAGGGGCTTTCCTCCATGGCTATACCTGCTTTGCATATGAAGCACCCCATCTCGTTACCATCACTATACACCAGTCAACTACGATTTCATACATTCCCAAAAATATTCATAGACAAACGTAAGTCTTATCATCTTTTTATCTGTCCACTTTCTTTTCGGACCACCTCAATCAGATTTTACATATCCCCCTACCACATTTAATTAGCAGCCATGTATTTGTCACTGCCTCCCACCAGACACGACTTGACACAAGGTCAAAAGCCCGAAGGCCGATTAAAGTGGGGATAAAGGGGGAGGGGAAGGTCGGGAACGAGCCGAGACTCGAACCCTGCTTGTCTGTGCTGCTCATCGGCTCACTCAGTGCAATGTGAGCCTGATGAGACAAGCAGTTTCACGAACCCAAATGTGGGTCCGGGCACGTATGCCAGTTAACGGCTTAAACTAGACGCTTGGTCTAGTGCCGTACAAAGGGGACAAAAGTGCAGCTCGCCCACCCGAAGGTTGCCCAGCCGAAGTTGGGGGCCTATTCGGCCCCGAGTCTGCTCTTGGTTTCGAGCACCCATCCGGCACGAATGCCAGACGGCCCAGCTAATTAGCAGCCAAACATACACTCCATTAATATATGCTTCACAGACATGCACACTCATAAACACACATTATATTGACTGATACTATCATAGGTGGTGTAATAGCAACCTAAACTTGCAAACCTCCATGAATGAGTTCGAGTCTCATTGGGTGTCCCTTTCATACGGCCTTGTGCCACATCTGAGCAAAATGTTTAATAAATTACAAATATTGAGCTTTTGAACTTGTCTCTTATGACCACAACACAACAAATTAAAAATTTACTATGTAAATTACAAATTTTCATATATATATATATATATATATATATATCGTAGTCAACCGGCAACCCATAAACCAAACAAAACAAAACAAATAAACCCCATTTTCAAGAAGTGATGAGTCACTGATGTCATCAGCCAATTGCTATCTAGGGACGAGTCGTTAAGGAACCAAATCGCTCCACACAGGACGTCTTTTTAAAATATTAAATTCAGCTTGTCTTTCGAAGGACCGTCCTCAACTAATGGACAAAATAGGGAGTAATAAAAAAACATCGTCGAAGTAGAATGAAGTTTCTCACTATTATTTAGTAATGATAAGCAAACTCATTCTACGTAGTAGCGCACAGTAGACACAAAAGCAGCAGTATCAAACCGGGTCAAGTCAGTTTCGCCTGTGACTTTGGTCTCAGAGTGAGGCTTCGAAAAGGAACAATGGCAGACTTGAGGCCATAAGGCCCCCGGTTTGGGCTGGGCATACAGTTTGGCTCATCAGGCTCACATTGCACTAAGTGGGTCGATGAGCTACATAAACTACCTTCCCCTCCCCTAATCCCCACTTTAATCGACCTTTGGTTCATTGACCTTGTGTCAAGCCCTGTCTGGTGGGTGGCAAAGGCAAATATTATCAGTTTTGCCTGGATTTTGGTTCAGAGTGAGACTCCGAAAAGGAACAATGGCAGACTTGAAGCAGTAAGGCCCCCAATTTCGGCTGGGCTACCTTCGGGTGGGTGAGCTACATCACTGACACCTTTGGCCTCCTTGTATAGTGTTAGATATTACAATAGATATATACAGATGACGGCCCCTGGTAAATCGAGGGCATTCTCAGAATTCTGTCCCCTTTTGCTGTATCTTTCCCTGAAAATAAACATGCAGTAAGCGACCATGTTGTGGTTGTTTATCTGTCGTTTTCACTAATTTAATTTAGTCTTGTGTGGTGATTTCATGACTTGAAACATGTCTGGAAATACACTTCATGTAGAACTGGACTATGCTGTCCAGTTTAAGCTATAACCAGGCATACGTGCCTGGACCCGGATTTGGGTCCAAGACCAGCTTGGCTCGTCAGGCCCACATTGCACTATATAGACCAGCAGGGTTCGATCCTCAGTTCTAACCCGACCGCCTCCTCCCCTAATCCTCACTTTAATCGACCTTTGGGTTATTGACCTTGTGTCAAGCCCTGTCTGGTGGGAGGCAGAGGCAAATATCGTCAGTTTTGGCTGGACGTCAGCCAAGGGTGTGGGAAAAATCCAATTCTCCCCTGGTCATTCTACGACCGAGGCCTAATCAGCAGCAGCTATCCATGAGGCTCAAGGCTTCCTCTAAAGCCGACGTCCTGATTCCAGCCAGCAGACAACACAGGAATATGACCAGCCGCAGATGACGCAGGGATATTGCCATCCTCTCATCTTAAAAGTCTTCTTCAGGGCTACTCAGAAAGTCTATTCAAACACCTCCTGAGACGGCACAATGCAGCAGACACGACAACCAGCCTCTCAACCGAACAGACTTTTCAGGACTAATTCTGAAAGTCTAACTTAATACCCTCTGAGACGGCATCAGTAGCTACGTTCTTGTGCTGGTGACCACTTCTCTGCAGCAGCAACTATGAGTCCTGCAGCGGCGATCACTTCCCTGCAGAAGCAGCTACCAGCCCTGCTCCAGCAACCACCTTCCTGCTCCAGTGACCACCATCCAACCGCGGCGACTGTTTGCTGTACACTATTCCGATTAATGATTTGTCATAATAAAGTTTGGCCTTTCGAAGCAACATCCTTGTTTTGTCATTCTTGCCTAATTCGTTGTCAATCACTTATATTTCAAAAGTTTGCGAGACCGGTATATTTATCGGCCTCCGCAACATATATATGAAAATTTGTAATTTACAAAATAATTTTTGTAATTTACAAAGTATATATATATATATATATATAGTAAATCTGAAAGGCAGAATCTGCATTAGTGAAGTATACCAGCAAGGTGGTATGAGTTATATCCCTTAGACAATATCGTCTAAGTCTCGGACGGACGAGAGAAGAGGTGAGGGAACGCTGAGTGACTGAACGCGTCGAGTAAGAAAGAGAGAGGAGAGCGGAGGAAAGAGGCTGAAGAAGAATGAAGGACTGTTTACTAAGAAGTTGATTTGACGTGGCTTTCTTGTCAAGGAGGTATACCCTCCACCCTCTTTTGTGTATTACATAAATTACAAAAAACAATTTAAATTACAAGCTATTTCGGCACATTATTAACCATGGCGTCTAGGCAATTTGATATTCGGCTTATCCCCGAGTTTAGCGGTGCAGCGACAGATACGCCAATATTGGAATGGTTGGAAGACCTAGAATTAACCTGTGAGCTTTGCGAGATTTCCAAGATAGAGCGGGTTCTGCCACTACGACTAAAAGGTGCGGCCCGAGAAACGTACTGGCAGCTATCCAAGGAACAACGGGGTGACGTTGAGGAGATCAAGCGCACTCTGATAAAAGCCTACGGAACCGATTCGTTCGTAGCTTTCGAACAATTTACTACGCGCCGTCTCCGCCCAGGAGTGACCGCAGATGAATTCCTAACGGACTTGCAACGATTAGCACGACTAGTTGGGGAAACGCCGCCAGAATGTTGGATAAAGAGTGCTTTCGTCAATGGGCTGCCGAGTGACGTAAAGGGACTCCACCGATCGTCAACCAGGGCTCGCGCCGTGTTAGTGGATACCAGCGATGAGCATCTGGCCGCTGTAGCGCGACCTGAGCAGATCTCGCATACCCCGAGCATTCTCAAAAGTCGCCAGAGTGAAGTCACTTGTTTCAGATGCGGGGGCTCAAACCATCTGGGCAGAGATTGTATGCAGCGAAGCAGTGTTAGACACTGGAAAGAGAGATCAAGTATACGTTGTCATCTCTGTAACAAAACTGGGCATCTTATGAAGAACTGTCCCCGAAACGGAAACGGGGGCGAGAGGTTAGTGCCACTCTCTCCCCATTCAAATTAAAGAAAGCGCTCCCGGTAATTGAAGTTGTGGTTAATGGCGAGAGGCGCATGGCACTAGTGGACTCTGGATGTTCTCGGTCCCTCGTGATTGAATCGGTGTGCAACCCCTGGAGTGGGCAGGCATCAGATGGTCTGACAGTTGACGGCAAGACTCTTCGTAGTAACGGCATCGGGACTATCACGTTGGCAGCAGATAACGTAAGCCCCGTGAAAGCTGATGTGCTGGTCGTGAACAGTTCGCTGTTGGGCTTCGAGATGCTACTCGGTATGGATATTATTAGGTAGAGTCCGTATAGACCAGTCCGATAATGTTATCTTCTCTGGGACAGAGCTGCATGCCTGCACCGCGATCAGAATAGTGGAACCGGACTTCAGCGCTGAGTTCAATGAGAAGACCAGGGCTTGGACAGCGTCATGGAAGTGGTCAGATAATCAGCCACCCAATAGCCTTGTGAACAAGGTGCCCGAGTATCCTGTGTCTGCTCAAGTTCGAGTACCGTCATGAGCTGGAAACGTGACTGAACAATGGATGACTGCTTCCCTACCCTGAGGAAGAACTCGGTCCCCCAAAGGTCCTGATACCATTAATGGCCGTAGTTCAACAGAATAAGTCGAAAGTGTGCCCTGTGTTAGATTTTCGTGAACTGAATGGATACGTCGACGCCAAGACAGTGCATGCCGACGTCTGTGTGCAGAAGTTAAGAGAGTGGAGAAAGAAAGGCTCTGTAGCCAGAGTGTTGTGGATGATTTTAGCTGGAGAAGTTGGTTTGTTAGTAGCGAGGGAAAGTTTGTTGTTAGCGAGAAAGATGGTGTAACGTATGTGTGTTTACGTTGTGTTGTTTCCTCGCTTAGTGTTGTTAGTCCCCTCGCAAGTTTGTAAGAAATAAAGGTAGAATGATGAAGAAGTAAGATGGCGATAGTCGAAATGTGTTTAAGGATAAGGTTTTTATTTGCAGCATGGAATATTGGGTTTGCTTTTGGTGCTGCAAGACTCGTGAAGGGTTGTTAGTATTGAGGCGAAATTGAGTTATGAGAAGTTGAAATGGTTGAGATGGCAGCGCATGTCGTCGGACGTGTGAGGGATTGTGTTCGTTGGATTTTGACGAAAGACATTGTTGCAGTTGTAGGAATTGAACTTTGGATGTCACCGTGTAGTTTTGTGTGTCTGGTATTTGGGGAGAGTATGCGTTATCTCCATTAAGGTGGACCAGAGGTGAATTGAGAGCTAGCGTGTCGAGAGCGGGATTACGCTCAGATCGACATAGCCAATTTTGGGGTGACATAAAGTTGTGCCTGTGCGAGGCATGTAGAATGCATCTAATTTATATTCAACTGGGATTCCTTGTAAGGAATCCATAAATTAGATGGGTTCCTTCGTGTATCCATGTTGCTGCTACTGCTGCTGCTATTTTAAAGCTGCAGTGAGATGTCTGCACTGGGCGGCATTGTCCAGCTAAAAAGAATCGCTATTGAAGAACGGCCAGTGTGACGTCTGCACTGGTCGGCGTCTCCAGCCAAAGAGAGTGTGTTTGGCAGCTTACCCGATTTTCTGGCCGGAAATGAAAGTCCGGGCTGAATAGTATAGGTCATCCTGATTGGGTGAAATTAAGTGTCGAATTAAATTGCGCGCCAAACCAAAATACGAAATTTTTCCTTTCTCTACATAGCTTGGCCCCAGAATTTCAGGTATGGTGTACCTGATATTCGATACATAAAATTGTAAGAGAAGGAAAATAAAAGAAAAGGTTACGAGTCTCACAACACAAAAGAGCAAAATACAAACAATGAAAAATGCATGTATATATAAAAACGAGCAAAAGCAAATTAAAAAAAGAAAGGCAAAGTATCCTGTTTAGTTCTCTTTTTTTGTGTGTACCTCGTGGTACTTTTTTTTAAAACAAAATGTCACTTTGGGAAAAAAAAGTTGACGAGCAGAGAAGGTGGCATACAGAAGTAGCAGTATAGTTCAGAGGAGTAGTGTGAGTTTTTGGGTCCTCTGAAATTCCTAGCAGTCGTTGGCGGTTTACTGAGGTAGTGGGAGTGATAAACCATGTTGCGGCAGAAACTAAAATAGAAGTAGTGTGAGTGAAAGAGTTAAAAAGTTACCTTATTTTGCTAGTTGGAAAGTGAAAAAGTGTGTTGATAAATAAGGTAGTAGTTTTGCTGAAAAAAATTCCACGTGCTTGGTATTTTCGTCCATCTTGCTTTCTTCTTGAAGTTAGGCCCGCGGGAAAATTGAAAACTTCTCAATGTTTCGCTGTTATTTTCTTTCGCGTAGGAATGCTGAGTGTTCATTAGGCTGTATTTTTGTATCAGAAGGTTGTTGTTCGTTTACGAGGTCACCATTTTTAGCGCGAGTTTTTGTAGGATTGAAGTTGGTTTGTTAGTAGCGAGGGAAAGTTGGTTTGTTAGTAGCGAGGGAAAGTTTGTTGTTTGCGAGGGGTTGGGATGACGAAGTGACTGATGTTTCGTTAACAACAATGATAACAGAAGTCGTCGCGAGAGTGCACCAAAAAGACCTTGTACGAAGAAAGTGGTGTGTTGATGGCCCTGAGTTCGATGTTTGGGTTGATGCGAGCTCCTTAGCTACCAGTGTCCCTGGAGCATGATGGAGCTGTCGTGGGGGATGCGAGCTGGCTACGCAAGGAGAGGGACACGCAGCACATAAACTTGGCGGAGCTTAATGCTGTGCTGAAGGGCATAAACATAGCACTGATGTGGGAGGCAACCATATTGCATATTCACACTGACTCCGCATGCGTGCACAAATGGATAACAGATATCCTCACGGGGAAGGCTAGAGTGCGCACCAGAGTAGTAAGTGAGATGCTAATCAGGCGTTGGCTTGATGCACTGGCGAGCCTAGTCAAGGAGTACGGACAGTCTGTGGACGTAGCCCTTGTGAGGTCAGAACATAACCGAGCAGATAGTTTAACAAGAGTGCCACAGCGATGGTTTGATCTCGTCAAGAAGGCAGCTGAGCCTCCGTACTGTGCGCGTGCTGTGTCACCAAGCGAGCATTACTCCGAATGGATAAGGTCTGTAGAGAAGAGGAAAATCTCGTATTTTGTTTTGGCGCGCTATTTAATTCAACACTGAATTTCACCCAATCAGGATGACATATCCTATTCAGCCCGGACCTTCATTTCCGGCTAGCAAAACGGGTGAGCGGCCAAACACACTCTCTTCGGCTTGAGACGGCGACCAGAACGGACGTGTCTCTGGTAGCCCCTGCTTGGCGATGCTTTTTAGCTAAACAAGCCACCCAGTGTGGACATATCACTGTAGCTTTAACCCTAGCAGCAGCAACATGGACACTCAGCGAGGGAACCTTCTAATTTATGGATTCTTTGCGTCTAATATATTTTAAACCAAGGAATCCCAGTTGAATATGAATTAGATACGTTCAGCATGCCTTCCACAAGCACCACAAAAATTTACTATGTCGATCCGAGCGCCACTTCGCTCTCGACACACCAAGCTCCCATTTCACCTCTGGTCACATTAATGGAGATAACGCCTACTCTCCCCAAATACCAGACACACAAAACTACACGGTGGCCTTGAATACTTCCCTCACACGTCCAACGACACGCTGCCATCGCAACATCTAGCTAAGCCATTTCGTCTCAAACAACCAACAAGCCTAAACACCACGAGTCTTGCAGCACCAAGAACAAACCATATTCAAAGCTGCAAATAAAGAACTTTCGTTTGTGTATTGTTAAAGAATAGTTTCGTAATTCATTTCTGTGCCTATAAATTCACACGCTATAGGTCTATTCATCACCGAAGTGGCCACCCTGGCGTGAAGCGAACATTGTACTTCATGCAGGTCGATCCCACGGTCTCTAAAGCATCAGTGAGGACCATAGTAAGGAACTGTAAGAAGAGCCAGTCGATCGACCCACGACCCATGCGTTGGCCGAAGGGGAAGCTGGGCGTTAGCGACACCTGGTCTCGAGTGGGAATGGATATAAGGTAGACACTATTTATCGCTCATTAACTGTGGGGCCTCACGATTTTCAATTTGGCGTCGTCTAAGACGACAAGATGCAGCGAGCGTTGTCAACCACCTGGAAAGTCTGTTCTGTGAGCGCGGTGCGCCAGTTGAGAGGCTCGTTGACAATGACACAGCATTTCGCAGCAAGGTTTTCCGGGACTTTCTAAAGCGAATGGGGGTTCGATTGCATTTCCGTTGTGCACACGTCCCCTCCGGTAATGGTATTGTGGAACGGTGACATCGGAGTGTAAAATGGATTGCAGCAAGGAAATAGTGTCCTATAATGGAAGCCGTCTATTGGTATAACGCCACCCCTAAGGATAATGTGTCGCCGCTGACTGCCCCTATCAAATTAATTCATCGCTACCGCGTCCGACTGAAGGGTATTGATGCGCCCCCTCTAGATAAGCCCGAACAGCAGCAAATAAGATATGACGTAGGCGATCGTGTCTGGATGAAAACCCCAAACGGACGTTGTACATCCCCATATGCACGTGGACGTGTTACAGGCGTAATCAGCTCACAGAACGTCCTCGTCAACGGGATGCCTAGTCATGTAAGGGACCTGAGTCCCGTCATGGGTCTGGAAACCTCAGAAGGAGGAAGTGACAGTGAGCTCTCGACCCAAAGTGCAAGGGTGATCACATCAAAGAAGCATGCAGTGATCCCCTAGAAGTAAACACCGCGCATGTAACGGATGATACTTCTGCAGACGAGTTATTTGAGGAGGAAGTGATATTACCGCGGAGGAGCGCTAGACGCAAGAGATCCACCCCGGTTTGTCATTTGTATGATCATGAGATCACGGGTGTGTGTGTAGTGAATCTGAAAGGCAGAACCTGCATTAGTGAAGTAGACCAGCAAGGCGGTATGAGTTATATCCCTTAGACAATATCGTCTAAGTCTCGGACGGACGAGAGAAGAGATGAGGGAACGCGTCGAGTAAGAAAGAGAGAGGAGAGCGGAGGAAAAAGGCTGAAGAAGAATGAAGGACTGTTTACTAAGAAGTTGATTTGACGTGGTTTTCTTGTTGTCAAGGAGGCATACCCTTCACCCTCTTTGGTGTATTACATAAATTACAAAAAACAATTTAAATTACAATATATAAATGTATAATTATTTCGATCTACTTTTCTTCTTGTCTACAAAAAAAATCATTTCTTCGCATTGTTTTTACAAATTTGTTTTGTATTTGTGGACAAGATACTCGGATTTTAATTTTGTTCTTTTTAATCCGAGTAAACTGACCCCACATATATCTTTTGCAAGTAAAGTCTTTCACCAGTTTTTAATATTTCTTTAATAAAGGCGAGCGAGATTAAAAGTGTAAAAAGGAAAACCATTTCATTTCGAACTCTCAATATATTTAAAATTTCCAATCAAATTAAATTAGTCAGCAAATTGAAGCTAGGGGAAAAAAGGTAATTTTCTCCTGTGACATGAGAAGCTTGTAAATATGGCGATGTATAGTCGTCATAAAAAAAGAGAAATTTTTTTAAAAATAGTAGCGTTCTTTATTTTTATCATTTCATTATACATTTTCGATGATGAGAGGCAGCCAATGCTAGCTTTATAAAAAGTGTCTACTATTGATTTTACTTTCACTTTATTTCATGATTATTTCCCTTGTTTAACCAAATGTTCGGCTCTTATTTTCAGAAGATAAGAAAAGACTCTTATCACAGATGTTATGATGGCTGTGCACGATTCATTTCGTTTGTGAGTAAATTATTATTAGCAACTTTTTATGCTTCGTGATTTTTTTTTTGTTATAACTTTTTTAGTTGCACAAACTTGTAATAAGGTTTAATATTTGTCCATAGTGTTAGAACTGCACCTACCTTGTTTATTCTTTTCAAATAGCTGTTTTTAAAATGAATGATTAATTTAATGACGTGGTAAAAAAAAGAAAAGAAAAGCGGGATGTTACTGCTTTAACAATATTCATTTTTGTTTTACGAAATTCTTTGAGTTTTTCTGTGTGTAATAAATTTTTTTGTGTGTGTTTGATTAAAGATTTCAGTATGATTGAAAACGACTAAAAACATCGACAATGTGATTTTTAGATAGTTTTTGGTGGGTGGGAGTTTATAGTCCCGACTAGAAAAAAAAAGTGCAGTTTCTTCTCTTAATTGCTTGGATAAGTTACAAAAAAAAAATTACAAACATAGACTCGACACCGAATATTCAATAAAATTGATTGATTTATCTGCTGTTTGAAGCACTTAAGTTTACAATTATTTTTAAGCTCGCTGAAATTAGAATTTAATTTTACTTGTTGATAGTTTATTTTTAATTGTTATTAGTGTTTTTTCGTTTCTTTTTTAATTTCTTGTTTATATTTGTTATCATCCACAGTTACGAGCTAGTAACACTGGTTATGACAGGATTTACAGAGTCTCTATATTTTATTTCCTCCCAAGTGAATTGTTGAAAAAAATGTAACTCCTGTCAAATCGAAAACTTTTTTTCTCTTAGTTTAGTTGTAAGTTTGGCATTTGAGTATATATCAAGGCTTAAATAGAAATATCTTAACAATGGATTATTATATAAATATTGAATGTACTTTTAAATTATTGGCAGTAACGAAATATTATATTGAGTGTTGAAGGTCAACTCATAAGCTGTGTAGTGACATCTCTGCAAATATGGCCAGTTTTTATGAATTCATATTTCATAGTTGATTGGTGCTCGACGGTGTTAGGATTTAGATTCAATGTACAAATGTTTTCCTCCCATTTAATCACAGAGAAATGTGCTTTTGGTTTCATTTGAAAGCAGAAGTTATAATTTTAATGATTATATATATATATATATATATATATATATATATATCTCCACCATTATTTCAGTCACATTGTTTACATTTGTTTTGAGTCACAGTCTGAATCCGAGATTGAAAATACGTTCATAACCAAACAATATGAAGAGTTTTGAGGCGTGGTTAGTGCTCCCTAGCTGATCTGTTTGTCGTGTACAGTGGTCGTTGGTTATTGTTGTCGTTATTCATTTATTTTCGTTTTTGTTAAGATGAAAAGTTTCTGGTAGCTATATGTTTTTGAAATATCTGTACACAAGTATTTTAAAAACGTTTTCTCTGTTAGGTTTTCGTGCCTCATGTCATTTAAGTATCAAATTTCTATTTTGTAAATTAATAAAAGACAATAACTGTTCATCCAAAATACTCCAGAGCCCGCCCCCAATAAAAACTATTCACGTAAAAGGTTAGGAACATTATGTTCCAGGAACTGTTTTATAGCATTGCTCCTATGTGATTTTGCCATGGAAGCACATAAAATAATTAACAGCTTAATTTTAGGGGCTTTCCTCCCAAGCAGCACCTACCCATTTACCTAAAAGGTGTAAGAACTGGGTTTATTGTCGGTGCTACAGGCGCCACCGACGGAATCTAAGCAATTTTTAAAACCACCCTACAGGATGCTTGCTTTCTGCTGGACACCCACATTAAACTGACCTTATGTCACGTTGTGGAGTCAGATAAAAGATTCTTGGCTTTTTGGCTCTTAAACTAATTAACTGCTTAGTTCCAGGGGATCTATCCCTAGGCTGCACCTACCACCTCACCTAATATGGTAAGTGCTGGATATTTTGCCTAATGCTTGAGGCTCCACTGAAGGAGAATACCAATGGAATCCAAGTAATTTTTAAAACCATCCTAATTTCTTGTTCATATTTGTCATCATCCACAGTTGTGAACTAGTAACACTGATAATGACAGGATCTACAATTTCTATATATTTTATTATTCCCACCCTAGTGAATTATTGAAAAAAATGTAACTCCGGTCAAATTGAAAACTTTTTATCTTAATTTAGTTGTAAGTTTGTTTCTTGCTGGGTACTCTACATTAAATTGACCTTATGGCATATTCTGGCTTTGTGAGAAGTCAGGTAAAAACCTCCGTTGCCTTTCTCATCCCAGAGATTTTAGCTCCACAGCACATCTTTCCATTGCATTAAAAAGAAGAGTCATAGGTCACTCTGATGCCTTTACAAGACAGATCAATTTTTTGTTTCTGCTCACAGGAACACACATGGAGCCCATAAATTAAATCCTATTTTGCATTATATTTGTCCACATGGGAGATGCAAATACATACTATCACTTTCCAAATTTTTAGCTTAGATTAGGATCAGCTGTCTCATCTTTAAGCAAAGTACTAATTTGCTAAAATGTGCTTTTAGTAGTGAGAGTGGGTCTGTCTCTCCCCATTTCATTAAACAATAAAGTAAAATATAATAAGATTATAATTCTTTTTAATTAATTCTGTTGTTCTTGTGTTCCTGGCAGCCAAATTCATTGCTGCACAAAACTTTTATATCATTATCATCATCTCTGTAAACTTTTCTTTCAGCTTACTATTCAAGCTGATTTTCAAATGTCTTTTTTTCCATTGAGTGTTTTGGTTCATCTTTGGCAATTTGATGCTTTTTCAAGTTCCTCAGGTGTCTTTCAGGTTGATTTCGGATAATGTTTCTTCTGTGCTACTTTTTTCATGGAGAAGAGAGCATAAAGACTACTAAAATCAACAATTCAGCTAAGTTTCATGTGATTTCATTAGACCATGAAAATGGTTATGGGTATGTAATGTGCAACTAGAAAAAGTCCTAGGATTTTTTTCTAGACTCTAGAATAAGGGAAAGTTTCACATTGATATACTTTAAATTTACTCATATGAGATGTGTCTGTGTGTGGACAGAGGAAAAGCCTAATAATTTAAAGTACTATCTTCAACTTACGGTCCATGATTGGCCTACTACTCTAATTTGACTTTGTTCTTGCCTAGTTCTTATCTTCCTTCTTAGGCATACTTATAACTATTTCTGTCCTATTTTTTTGTGTACATATATCAATTTTTAAGCTGTATCATTCTAAGTAAAATGTATGAATGTTACAAATCTTGTGCAATTTCACAACTGTTTTGATGCGACAATGATGCATCCTAGAGATGTATTTTGCTAAAAATTTAAATGTTTCTTTTCACTATGTGTGAACCAAAATTTTGGTTGTTTCATATAGGCTTTGAGTTGTCTCTATGTATAGCTTTTTCATGAATATTTGGATCCTATCAGGATTTGCTTAAAGCTAGTAGTTTTCTCACATCTTGCATAGTCCCAACCTACAAACCTTTAAGTCCATGAACTTTTTGCTTTTCTAAGTTCTGCCTCTAAGTGTTTATCATATTGTCTTGTATATTGACAACTTTCCCCATATTTACAACGAAATTGCCTATATTGTATTATATGTGTATTATGTTTCATGAATTTATTTTTGTATTGTCTTGTATATCCATTTATTATATTCTCATTTGTACAAATTACATTATCTTCCCATTTTTGAACTGTTTCACACACACACATATATCAGTAATATCCGGTCAGTGTCCAGTCTAACATGTAAAGTCATCTGATGAGATGGAGAGTATAATAATATTCTCCAGTGAAATAAATTTATAATGACAAATTAACCAGGTTACAGTTTCCTTCTAATTGCAATATATATATATATATATATATATATATATATATATATATATATATATAATGAAAAATGTGATAACTTATGAAAAAAAAAAGTATTGTGTAAAAATATTTGATTTTCATAAACTTTGTGCTATTGGAGAAAAATAATCTTGTGTACAATGTATTGGACGAGAAATGTATTTTGAGTAGTTTCAGTTAGTAAAAAATGTAACAATTGAAATCAATAGAAAAAATTTAAAGGCTTAATATTCTTACATCTAAATAATATATAGAAATTCAACTAGTGGATTTCAATAAAAATTTTGATATGGATTTCCTCAGTGATTAAACTTACTGAAAATATCTTTTGTAAAGAAAATAAACAAAAATAGCTGAAATACTTTATTAAAACTATAAATACACCTTTTTAATTGATTTTACGTAACCACTAGTTTATTATCCCGATATGGACAACATTTTTTTATGTGGGTTGAAAAATATTCTTGGAGAAATAAATTTTGATAACAAAAAAAGTTAATTGAATGAATACTAATGATATCTTCCATTGGAAATTTAAGAACTACAAAATAAAGTAAAATATAGTTTATGTTAAACAAATTTTCATTTGTATTTACTGAATTAGGCTTTCAGTCTTTTATAAAATCAAGAAAAAATATTCACATTAATCTGAATATTCCTCTAAAAATATTTCTGGTGATTAAATTTTTTTATCAAATAATAATGTTGATTAGTTAAACAAAAAATTTATGATTATAAAATATTAGAGGGGTTGGATAAATATTTTTTCTCAGAGTAATTTGTGGCAGTTAATTTTCTTTGATCAAATTTTTGATACAGCTGTTGAGTTTATGCTAAAAGTATCATGCATATAATTATCATCATTTTGACTTCTGTACTTAGTGGAAATGTTGTTCTTATCAGTACTTAAATTTGTTATTGCTCAACAGAACTTTTGATACAGTTCAGACATGAAGTGATTTTAAAATTCTGCTGACAAATTAAACAATTTAAACTCTTTAACAAGAAAATTGTACATTATCTGTTTTTGCAGGAATTTTAATTACAGGTTGATAACATTTTTATTTTTTATTCTACTAGACCACAAATATAATGGGAATTATTTCATTTCTTATAAAAATGTAGCTTTAAAAGTTGACATTTAAAACAGCTTAATTTTCATTTGAAATAACTTGTGCTTTCATTAATCAAAGTTCAGGCAGTTTTCTTTAAAAAAGAAAAAGAAACAAGAATAAAATTTATTGCCGCATGTGTATGTTTTATGAGTGTAATTCAATACTTTTTATTTTGTGCTTATATAGGAATACATTTATGTAATGCTAAATCTCTCTCTCTCTCTCTCTTATATATACTAGCAGAAGAACCCAAAATTGCCTTGGATAAAAATAATATATTAGAGCATATTTTCAACATGGTTTAATTCTATTTGCTTTATGTTTGAATGAGTCCTAGTATTCCACTTGAGGTGGGGAGTTCCTGCAGGTGGCAATTTTTTTCTTTCTGGACAAATTAGAACCTCCCTGATCAATTTTAGGTTGATATGTTTCAGGGTACCTCTGGATGCAGTGGCCTCCACTGTATCCATTCTTCCTCCATTTAGATACCTTTAAAACACTTCATGAAGTCAAAGGAGTTCACATACCAAGTTTCATTAAGATTTGCCCATTAACTGAGGAGTCTGGAGGTAGAATTTCTGATTAATTTTTCTTCCAAAAGTTTCAGGTTCCCCCGTGACTGGCGACGCACCTTTATTTGCTTTCTAGATGAATTAAGCCTTTCTGATAAATCTTGAGCTAAAATGTGCTATGCACCTTAGCAGCAGGTGAGGGTTTTCTATACCTCCTACCTACTAATAAAACACTCTTCAAGGTGAAAGGAGTTCACATGTAAAATTTCACCAAGATTGACCCATTATCCTAATGTCCATAGCTAACAAACAAAGTGAATTGTGTGTAATATATATATATATATATATATATATATATATATATATCTCGAGAGAGAGAGAAAGTACTAATATTTAAAATTTGTATAGTTTTATTTTACAAATAAAATATTTTGGGAATTTAAAATGGTGATAAAAAATGGATTTTATTCATATTTCTGTCAACAGCTGTTTGGAACTTTAGTAGATTTGAATAAACCTTTCACTCTTGTCTACTTCATGCTCTAATTTTTTAAACCCCTCTTTCACACCATCTGATTCACTAGTAAGCAACAACAACTGCTGTTTTTACAAGATAGAGAAGATGGTTTATGCATGACTTGGTGTCTTGGAAGATATCAGTTGTTGCCACAAGATGAGATATTTTCAAACCTGACAAATCTTTTTTTCCATATTGAAGAAAATACTTTTATTCTACAATCACAGTGAGATATTTAACTGTACATTTAAGCTGAGAAAAAGGTGAAATATTGTTCTTCCGACAAATAATTTTACTTTATGCCATCTGACTCAACCAGCCTGAATGTCTCGTATGCATTGAGAACTAGACAAACTATGAACTCATTCAGTTCTGATTGTAACAGTAGTCTATAATGATGTTGATGTTTCTATTTAGAAAGGAGTAAAGAATTCTATTTAGCCTTTCATAATTATTTCCATTATTTTGATAATTCAGATGAATAAGTAATGATAAACATAGACTCTAAAAAATTCATTCAGTTGCAAATTAGACTGGAAATTGCTCTATTCTCTAAGCATTTTTAAGTGTAATGGTATAATGAAAATCTATGATTTGGAGTTTTTACGGTAACTCACAGATAAACATGAGAATTTTATATATATATATATATATATATATATATATATATATATATATGTGTGTGTAGCTACATTAGTGTAATTAATCATTGTCCATGTCTTAGGGTTCAGATAGCAAATTCATGAATGAGACCTTTTCCATCATCCATATCAAGCTTATTTTTCAGAAAACATTGGAATTTCTATCAATCATAGTGCAGAGACAAATAACATTATGACATGTCTGACTTATAACTTTCTCTTATAATTTTATCTAGTTTTGACTTTTAACCAAGCTTTGAACAACCAGTCTGAGACTTGAACTTTAAGATTCTTATTTAAACTGACCCCATTTCAATTTAAAGTACTTTTTTCTGAATTGGCTTTCTTCCAATCTCAGCATAATTTCATAAAACAATTTTCTGTGCCAATACAGATTGCCTGCAGTCATCTATCAATTTGGCAAGATCCCCAAAAAGGGGATCGGTCTTACAGCTTGTAAATATGAATTCTATTGCGTCATACAAATTAACCTCCAGTTAACTCTGGATTTGAATGCTAGTGGTTACTCTCACTAATTATTTTATTCTTTAAATTTCTTTGTTTTAACTCTCCCCCTGTAGTACATTTGTTGCAGAAGAGCAGATTTTAAGGTTACTGCTACCAGAAAGATGTAAACCTGTAATAGTGTCTTCTTTGAACGTATTAACTCTTTCACTAATGTTTTGGATATGAAAAATTATGCTTTGAGTACAGTTGTTTTAATAGTTAAAATGAAAAGGAAATTCAATTGGGACACCAGTATCCATGTGATAGTGAAAGGATTAAACTATTTTTTCTTTTAAATTTTTTCTATGTAGAATAGAAAAATATTTGATTTTTTTTTTCATTGGCTTACATTATAAAATAAGCAACATCATAGGAATAAGAGTAAAGGAAATTAATATTTTGTTTAAATTTTTTTTAAAGTAACTAGATTTTTACCAGAAAATATTTCTATATAAACTTTAATGATTTAGTTTTAATTTACCAAAAAATATATCAATGGCATGGAGGAGGTTTAAAAACATAAAAAGTGATATTATGATGAAAATTTATTATTTGATGAGAAAAATGTATTTTAGAATATAAACTTAGCCCTACATAACCGAACAAGAAAATATATTTCCTAATTTACCATTATGATGTAACTTTTAAAAGAAAAATCTTTTAATTTCTTCATTTTTTTCTGATTTCATGAGCATATATGTTATATGGTAATTTTTTAAAAAACCATTATTTCATTCAATATTTTAATTTTTTAAATTTCTTATAATTGCTTGTGTAGATGTATTTTAAATGTTTTTCCTAAATTTGTATATTTCATTTTTGTCATCCTCTCTATGAGTGTATTTGATCAAGTGTGGTGATGAAGATGATATTAAAATTCATTTTTATAACTTTTAAAAGGTTGATTCACATATTTAAATAAACTGTATAAGACTTCTTTGGGCTCCTCTGTACTAGCACTACCGTTAACATTTTTTAAACACTGTACTTCTCAATGCAATTCAAAATTCCTCATATATTTTCTGAAATCATGTATATTTCATTAAAAAAAGGAATTTAAATTAAAACAACATTTTTGCAATTTTGCATTCAGAAAAACATTCTATGTATGGAATTTACCAAATTTTGAATGAATTGATTTTTATGGAATTAAACAGGGGTACCTGTCTACTACATGAATACAATGGGGAAATGGTCCCTGACTTTCTGTCATTTTCATAGTAAATATACATGAGTTATCTATCATTTGTTTTGATTTTATTTAGAGTTGATTCTGACAATGCTTTTGTCACAACTTTTGTTGTACATTTATTTTTCAATAAATTATTGTCAAGAAGAGGTGAAAGTTGCTTAATATATCTGTAAAAGCTTAAAACCAAAAAAGAAGTACATATGTTAGTAGTCAGAGTTCAATGATATTCTTTAAGGGGAAGAATAAAAGATAACTTGTATTTTTTCTGTACATGTATCTTGTATATAACAGAAAGTCAGGGACCATTTCATTTGTATTTATGTAATTGACAAGCCCCCTGATCTAATTCCACAAAAAATCAATTAATTTCAAATTTGACAAGTTCCCTGAGTTGATGAAGTGCTCCATAATGCAAAACCAGTAAAATTAACTACAAAAATATTTTTTTTTAATTTTTAACAATCAGGATATTTACAAACCTACTTGTGCAAAAAAATTTTTTTTTTGTAATTCCATTTATACAAGAATTGTTTGACAATATTTTCAAAATCATTTGAAAATTATATCTTGGTAATGTTGATGATAGAAATAAATGTTTAAGTGAACAAGTCACTTATTTCTATTAGATTATCGATAAAACAATTTTTTTTAAATGCAGAAACTATCTTATTTTTCAAAAATCAGATTTGATTTTCTTTTAAACTTTGGATAATGTGCTTCACTTGTTTATTCAGGACATCAAATCTCTGAACTTTTAGCATCCTTCTCTACCACTTAAGTTGTATCTACAACATCTTCTAAATTGCATCGTCTCCTTGGAGTCTTTCACGAAAATAGGGCATATCATGAATATATAAAAGTGCATATTTTTCATTAGTGTTTACTTTTTCTTTATTTTTTTTTGTCTTTCTTATTCAAATTTTAATTAACTTCCAACTCCCAAGATAATTCATTCTCTCATTCAAACATCAGCTTCACAGTTATGATAAAGTACTTTTAAATTGAAATAGTATATTTTGAATTTATGTAAACTACCCATTTGTTAATAACATTGCTCTCATTCTAAATTTTCAGTCACAATTACTTTATTTTATGTCATATGAGACTTTCTCTTATTTATATTTAATGTTCAATATTATAAAGTTCAGCTTGGTACAAATACTAGTAGTCTACAATGTTTGAGTAAAGATTATCCTAACAAATATCACAACTTTTCATATAATATTCCAGATATTTTTTGGTAGGGTGAGATGGGATAAGGAAGGGAGGTCATCTTACATACCATCAAATATCTTTGAATTGCTG